>MU006094.1:1330073-1376048 GCA_010093705.1 Patellaria atrata CBS 101060
TAGGAATATACCCTCATGTGCAACGACCTCAAAGTCTGTTCCGATTTTCATTCCATTCCACTAAGACTCGAGTGTTCACCGATTCCTCACCCCTAACTCGACGCCCTTCCCTCCAATCTTCCCTTCAAATTCCACTTCACCCGACTCACACCTCCATAACCAAACAACCACAGCTCATCCAAATCCGGCCCGACGAACTGCACATTATTCACCACAAACGTCGACCTAATCTGGAGAATCAGTTCCCCCTCCGGACTCAGCACATCAACCCTTTCTCGAAGTCAGTAATCTCCCCAACCCAAAAGAACGAAACGAAACTCACCCCATCCCAGTTGCGCCCACAATACTCCCATCCGCCGCAACATGGACCCCATCAGTCCCAAACTCAGCCGCCAAAAATACCACCCTCTTCTCCGTCAGCACCCTTCCGCCCTTCCCCTCTAGATCCAAATCAAACGCATACAGATACCTCGGCCCCGTCGAATTCAAGCTGAACCTCGGCAACACATGCTCGGGCATGTCAAACTCCGTCAATCCAGTGTCGGTGATATAAATCGTCTTCTCGTCCGGCGACAGCGCGATCCCATTCGGCTGCACCAACGACGACTCGACGATCTGCGCCTGCCCCGTCGCGGGCCGGAACCGCCACGTCGCGGCCGGCAGCACGGGCGCCGCCGTCAGGTTCCCGCTCCACCCGTACCACGGGTCCGTGAAGAATATGTCCCCATTGCTCGCCACCACCACGTCGTCCGGGCTGTTGAACTGCGCGCCGTAGTAGTTATTCAGTAGCGTACGCGTCGCGTTCGTCGTCGGGTCCAGCTCGACGATCCCGGGCGTCTGCAGCACCGTCGACCCGTCCTCGGGGTGCGGGAACGGCACCCCGGCCGACACGGCCCAGTAAATTTTTCCGTCGTGGTAGCGCCCGCCGTTCACGCCGTAGACGGGCGGTTCCGGCGTGTAGTTTGCGATCGTCGGCCGAGGGCCGTCCAGGTTGATGATCAGCTGCGGTACTACATCTTGCGCTAGCGCTGAGAAAATGACGCTGTTGATGCTCGGGACGTAGACCGGGGCCTCGTGGACGAAGCCCGGTGGGAGGTCGAACAGGTGTTCGAGGATCGGGTCCGGGCCGAGGATGTCGGCCGCTCGGGCGTGGTCGAAGACGAGGAACGTGGCGTTACGGACCAGCGCGAAGGTCGGGTCGGTCGTGTTGGTGCGCGGGAAGCTGTCCTCGGGGGACAGGGAGCCGTCGGAGGGGTGGAAGCGGAAGAAGGGGTAGGGCATCACGGAGGCGTGGCGGTTGATGCATACTGTGGAGGCTGTAGGGAGGCCGGGGCATGGCGCTGCGAGTTGGGCGATAGCGGAGACAGAGAAGGTGAGAAAGTGGAGCGCATGGGTGGAAAGATTGTGTCGGGTGAGCATCATGGCGGTCCGGTCTATCGGATATGGGGACTGGGAGAGTTGGGTGATGGTGGTGCGAAGTGGAGTGGATGTGTCACACAAAGTGCTCCACCTTTCATAATTATAAGGTTCATTTCGATGTACTCTATTTCTACTGAAGTAACTACCAAGTAATTGAAAGCGCTCTGAAGAAGAAGAGGCTTGAATCCCCCCAAGCCATCATCGCGATTACGGCTATTGTCCGCATATACCTACTGAAACCGCAGTCCAAATTTGAACCGCGGAGGCGTCGAATTCTCCGACAAAAGAAACACTCGATCAACGTGAAAAGATGCAGGTACGGACGGTATGTAATAAGTGTGCGAGCAAGATAGATTAGTAGTCGTTCGCCATGGTACGACGGAGAAGTAAAGGATAAAGATAAAAGAAAGTGGCTAAAGAGTTTAGCGTATGTAGGCATGAACTCAAAAGGCACGCCGAGAAAAAATCCCCTACGGAAATTCCGAGCACCGCATTAGCGACCGGAAGATCCTTATATGGCGTTTCGGTAACCACCCGAGAATATGCACCGGACCTCACCGCCAAAGCCGAGACATTTGGGCGATGAACAAGATGAGCTTTTGCGGCTCGCTGGTATGACCTTCTCCTTTTGGCTGTTACCGTTATTGTGTCCAATTTTGGATATCGAGCATGTATGCGATCGACCGTGCTTTGACCCAGATTGCTGGCGGACATTACCCATGGGTTCTTGAGGTTATTTTGACGTCGTCAAAGAGTACTATGGGTCTATGTTTGGTGAAAGACCGTTAAGGTTGCATTGGTGCCGCGGGGTTGATTGGAAACGCTCTCCAGTTGGCTAATAATTCTATATCGTACTTAAGCACCGGCACACCATCTCCAATAACCAGATTTTGAGAAGTTTCTCAGTCCGTACGCTTGTCTTCTACTTGCCATTTTCAGTAGAAGCCTGCCGATCATTATATTGCTCCTTTGACCAGCCCAAAAAAAACTTTTGCGCCACCTTCGTCAGAATGTCAAGACTCCAGTACTTTGTGTACCCTGATCAAGGACTCTTATTGCGTGAGAAGCACAGCTACAATCAAGCCGTTCGTGTTGGCGACCGTATCGAATGTGCCGGTCAGGCTATGCTAAAGTCACAGCTATAGAAAGGTACCAATGACTGATTATCCCCAGGTAGCTGGGATCCTATCACTGGTGACATGAAGACAGACCTCGACGAAGAGATTGACCAAGCATTTGACAACGTTAATCTCGCCCTGAAGGACGCTGGTGGCAAGGGTTGGAATCAAGTCTTCCGCATCAACTCATATCACACCGATATGAGCTATGATGCATTGATGCATATGATCAAGAACATAAGAGAAAGAATGCCGGACTACCAGCCCCTTTGGACCACCGTAGGAGTCGCGAAGCTGACCCTCGAGGGAATGCGTGTTGAGATCGAAGTTTCAGCGTTCGACGAGGAAGTGGCTGAGGAAGCGCGAAAAGCTAGAGCTGCGGCGGTGAAGCAAGAGTGATTATGCAAAGTCAGCATTTTGACGCGGAGGAGTAGTCTGCGAATAATCAAGAAATGGGTGACTTTGTAGGTATCAACTTATTAGCCATCGATCATGAATGGGCTCGGCTGTACCCACGTGTTCTCCATGTGGATCTGACTTTACGTTCTATGCAGGAACCATAAGCTTTCAAGAGGACATTTTAAACTTCCAGAGAAGCAGAAAGGAAGGGCTGGTTATACCTTGGCAGTCTTAGATGTATGCTTACCTTGCATCCACTAATGACTTTCCGTTTTACAAACAACAGGCGAATCTAATTATATTAGTTCTCGGGCCAGCGTGAAGCTTTCAGGCACACTTTACACGCCAAAAAAAGCCAGGTCTGAGTAATTAAAAAAGTTATCAACGATACCTCAGGTAGAGTGTACCGCTGTTTTGAGGGGAAGATTGGGGTTTGGACGGTTGACTTACAGTGCTAATGTAGGCAATAGACTGACTGCCCTGCCGTATTCCGTACCCACCCCCATCCCCCGTTGCCAAGCCAGGTTATGACCTCTGCGGCGGCTTCACAAAAAGGTCTTCCGGGTATATATTTTCACCCCGACCGCAGCCAAGGCTATATACATCTCCGTATCTCTTAGCATGGAATGAGTTTCCTGTTCCACGCTGATGAGACTCAGTAGATCTTGCTTGTCGTTGCTTGTCTTGTTCACCAGCCCCACCACTTTCAACTGCATGCCAATGGACAGCCGCATAACCGTTCAGCTGGGCAGAAAGACGTATATAGCATCTCCAGTAAAGAACAATGGTCTTATACTACATAAGTTATGCTGGTTGCCTCCGGGGAGCTGACCGATACGCTCCTGTCCCTTTAAAGAGAAGCATGACTACCAAAGGAGTGTGATACTCTTCTAGACCTCACTATGTTCGGGACTCTCATGTGTAGCGTTCAACGTAAAGAACCGTTGACATTCATCGAAAATACGGATCATGTGTCGGCGCTGAGCCGTAGCGCTCGCGATAAACCACATATGTCCTGCGAGCTATGCCGGAAACGAAAAGTGAGTCTTCTTCCATTTTGTTTCCCCGAACGGTATGTTTCTTTCATCGATTTCTACGATTTTCGAACTTGTACTACTCGAAAGCATCTCATCGAATCGGGGTGGATGATTTATTTCGGTCGAACGGATGTGATCGATGAATGCTTGAGCAAGACCTTGCTAACGTGTTGTTTTCTTTTGACTATGTAGATACGTTGTAACGGAAAGCCCTCGGGATGCGATAAATGCATAGCGATGTCAGCAGAGTGTCGGTATCCAGGGCGTGAAGGCCGCCGTAAGAAGCAACCATCCTCCGAGGAAGCAGATTCCTCCCAACAAAAGAATAGCGCTAGAACTGAGCGCATCCTAGACACCAAAGAACGTGGTAATCAAGGGGACGAACAGAGGGGAGTCTCAAAAGACTCGCATGAGTCATTGAAGGATTCGTCCAAGAAAGGTACAGGCATGAGTACGAATGGGTGGCCACTCCCACAAACAGCCGACGCTGGAGCAGAAACCTTCGATCTAGAGCTGGAGCCGGATTTTGGACAGCAAGAGATGGATCACTGGCTGTTGGCGTCCTTAGCCGAAGATGGAAGTTCAGCGGCAATGGACACTACCGTCTTTCCCAACTCGATGCTATTTGAGCAACTGGAATATCCGAATACTTGTGGGGAAATGATAGACGATACCATAGGAGGTTCTCTTCTTGGTGACACTGATAGCCTAGAAAGTGAGTACTTTCTTAACATCGTTTCACGTAGTACACGGAAACAAAGTGCTAGTACCACAAAAGCGGCGACCCATCCATCTATTTTAGACTACACGCTGACATCACTAGGTCAAGAATTTGACGATATTGATATGAGTATGTCGTTCAGTAACTTCCCGAGTCCAGGAGATTTAACAACTCCCATGACAATATCCCCTTTTGAGGACATATCATTGCTAGCAATGGCCAAGCATTCTGCTCAAACATCAGCATTGTATACAAATAATAACGGCGACATTCGACGAGAGTCCGCATCCCGACCACATTCCCTAGGCCGCTGGCAGAGTCGGTCCACAAATAGTGTCGATATGCTCCGATCCGCGTCTAATCGTCTAGACCAGCGTAAGAGTAATGTGACTTCTGATGTGACAATTAAGGATTCGAGAAAATCAAATGTATCGGCGACAAAAAAGGAACAAAGCGATCCGGACCAAAGTAAAGATGGCTGCCGTTGTCTACATCTAACGGCCCGGCTCCTGGACGAGCTAGCCGCAAAAAGCGCTAGCAGGAATCCAGTCGCAATGGATGTTTTACTAGGTTACTTTCGCGGGGCTCTGGCCCACTGTGGTAGCACCCTAGATTGTGAACGTTGTACTTCGAAGAGCGAGAACAACATGCTCTTAGCCATGGCAGGGCAATATATGAGCGCTATGTGCGAACGGATCGTCAAATGCTATATTGACCTGCGACGGTCGCAAGAGCGGGAGAAGTCCCAAGTTGAACGGTTACCATCATCGTCAGGAACCTGGGATTCATGTGGTGATCACGCTAGTGGAAGTAGTGACGGCGGAAGTGACATTGGAACGGAGACAAACAGCTCTGCTAGCAGCATAATGGGGTCCAGAGGTGGGCCAGACGACATGTGGTTCTCAACGTACCGGATTGAAAGCAGTAGTGAGCGTATACAGGTATTAAGATGCCTGGTAACGGTTCAGTTGCTTGAGTTTTCACGATTGTTGGAAAAGCTCAAGGCGCGTGCAGGTAATCGGCAAGGATATCTTATACCGCTAATGGAAGCTGAAAGGAAAATGAAAGCAGTTAAGCTGATGCTGGGTAGCGATCGTCTTTCTTGAAATCTTGTTGGAAACAGATCATACACCTTGAAATGACAAATAAGATTAAACCTGTGATTTTGAAATAGATCAAAATGGAAAAGTCGCATTGTCTTAAAATACATACAGCACAATGAAACGCATGAGAAGAGCCGACTAGAATTTGAGATGAAGTAAAGTTGGCTCTCGAGGAGAAGAAAGTGAGTGAAGTTGAAAAGTTTCAAAGATGCTGACGTCTGACCTGAGACAAAGCTGCTACTTTGGGTCTCGCTAACCACATGAAGAATAGCGGGGTTAGGAAAACACGCACGTGCTGGGCATTAGTTTCCTAAACGTTCGCGTTCAGTTCACTGATCACAATCCGACATCCCAAATACTGAGTGTGCAGATATATGGGGTTCGATTCATACCTTACTACATGTCAAGGCGTTGAATGCGGTTTGTTCTCTACTTCTAGAGTATCCCTTCAGAAAAGTGAATATTAGAGTTACCTCATTGGTCAGGTAGTGACGAAAGGTAAACATTATCTACAAGTAATATAAATGTCCGGACAACCTTTTGTTTAAAACGCCCAGGCATCCCTTTTTGCGTGGAACGGATACTGAGACGGAGTAATTCGTAAGTGATGCTCAGCTACCACATCGTCCTCCCCTTTTAACTCGTAGAACAGGGTAATACCATAAGCTTATATGAATGATCTCTTAAAGAGCTAGGATGTACGATGGTTATTCACGCAGTTTAGAAGAATGATCTCGTAGCAATCGGACGACAATCCATGAACGATACTCTCCCTGCAATTTTGAAATTGAAAGGTGAAAGTCGACTGCAAGATTCTAGAAAAGCAAACATGAAATCTGAGGATGAAGATAAGTACTTATTGCAAGTTACGGCTGGCCCGTCCTATAATACTTCAACCCATAGCATTATACCGGTCAATGGTCCGACTGCTCATCGCATTGAAAATGAGTTCATGACGGTATGGTTGCGGGTACGCATACGAGACTATAATGGTAGGTAACCATGAACCCTTTCTTCCCTATGGGAGGATGCTGACCAGAACTAGGGTTACCTAAAGAATCACCACTTAATGATGAGTATTTCTCCCACCCTCTGCACCAAAGAGATAGATACTCCATCGGCTTCTCTTTCGTGCCCAAGGAATCGATTCCAGGTCAAGACCTAATCATGGGCTTTGATTTTGACAGGCCGATCCGGGATCGACTCCCACCTGGATTCAAGAAGGCGATGAAGATAGTGACTACCATTATCGATCCAGGGATATATAGCGACCCGTATTCTGATAAACCTTACCTTTATGCACCTGCACTGTCCACATTCTTCACATTTAGACTTGGTGCTTTGATCTCAGAAGTTGACGCGGAACGGCAGTTGTCCGACTTAGCCGCCAGGGATAAAGCTGGTGTAATAGAAGAAGGTGCAGATGGTAGCGGCCAGAAGTCTCGAGATGAAGCGGCGATACCTGAGGAAGCAGAAAAACGACGAAAATATTTCCTGAAACGGAAAAATCTTGAACAGAATGTCTTTGAAGCGGATCGGCTCTATCAGGGAGACTTTTTCAATCCTTATCTTGACTTTGCCAGTAAGTTAGGCCCCTTTCCGTGCTCTTTCTTTTTCAGCCCAACGATATTTCTATGCAGAAGCGCATCCTGCTGGTAGGGTCCTGTGTTGTCCTCGTGATACTTTTCTGAGATCCATGGTATCCGACAAACCCCACTGTCGGGTCAAAGAACACATAAACCTGAATCCAATTCGAAGGTCTAGACACCAACTTCCCCGATGCTTACCGGATGTTGATCCTTCATTCTGTCCGATGAGCATGAAGATAGAGGGGAAATGGAAATGTGTATCACCTGTTATCACCTGCTATCATCGGTCCATATGTTCTTCCGTTCCAAAGGTCCCTCTACCCCTCCTCCGGACCATCATCTTTGACGTGTTCAACGTATCTTGGCCATGAAACACCCGTCAAACCCCACAATTCTTCTCAGTTGAATATGCGACAACGCATAGAAACGGCCCCTGTGCATCTTACCTGCAAAGGGTTTCTGGATTCTTCAGACTGACTGACTATTAGATTTTGGGTTAAAACTTCCCGGCTTTTCGATATCAATTACGAAATACATTGACGACAAAACACACACCTTGCGCTTTGTGTTCAAGAATCGAGCCACAGGCGATGTGTATTTCGTATGCGTGTTCACATTGCTCTTCGGGCAGGCTTTGCGGGATGCTTTAGCTAGTTCTACAGCAGACAGCGAGGAAAAGGTGGAGACAGAACCAGGTGCTCCCTCAACTGAGAGCCAGAGTGAAAGAGATAGTGATAGACAAGATGAGAACAAGGAAAAAGCAGCTTCTGCAGTGGGAGGAGGTCTTATTGGAAGATTGTATTCAGCCCTCTCCCTGTTGGGCTTCACGCAGACGGTTCACCCGTCTAACCCCGCAAAATCTATTCTAACGTCATCTGTTCCGAGACACTCACTCGAATCGTCATCAGCCTCAAGTTCTGGTTCTAAAGGTGTAAATAATTTTGGCGACGAGACGGTGGAAGAATTTTTGAGATGGCAGCATAGCAATAGTAGGGGAAGGTGAGGTGTGGGCATGAATGTAGAACTAATCTCGCATCAGATAAGGGTTTTTTTTTTTTTCCTAGAAGTACCTAGTCCAATCGGAAGTACAATTCAATACATCCAGGTTCCAGCTATCTTCCGTACTGTACGTGCTGTCACTTAAGCGTCCAGTACCTGCATCCCATCTGCATGAATCCTTCGTGTATCAATACATGTAGCCGCGGGGAAAAAATTACCGAAAAACGGTATTCTCCCGCCCAAGGCCCCCTAGCGTTGTTTAGGGGAAAATTAATAATCAAAGAGTGTGTGTTAGTCGGCTTGCATTTCCGTAACTTTGGTGAGAGTTCAGATTACTAAGTTCACTCCTTGCATCCCACTTTTTAGAACTTCAACTCCACATGGGATATCATTCTACCACATTTCTTTGCGTCAACTAGAACTATTCCATACGGGGCAAAAATCATATGCAAACATAGAAAATCAATACCTCCGTTGTAAAATCACACAATTTTCTGTACAAGCACGCGACTCACCAGGGCAGTCTCCATCACACCGCCGCCGCCGCTGCACTGGTAACCTTCCCTTCCGCGTGTCTCTTGGCTTGCTCTAGAACGATACCCTTTATCTCTTTATTATTTCCTTCCTTCCTTCTCTCAATTCCTCTGTCCTTTTTTTCTTTTCTTTCTCTACATCCATCGGATATCCACGTGCACGCCAAATATACTGCGTTTTTCGTCGTTGATCAGTGATAGCACACTAGAACTAGTCATCATACGGTACTCACCTCAAGGTAGTCTCTCGCGTCGATAGATCATGGCGCAAGGCGCGTCTAATCCATCTACAGCTCAACCACTTTCTCCCCCAGAGTCGCCCCCAAATGGCTTACTGGGTGTTCCCGTGGAGTCTCTTCCGGCGTTCCCGGCCAAACCAAACATCTTGTACATCATGGCAGATCAGTTAGCAGCACCGTTCCTGAAGATGCACAATCCTAAGAGCCAGATAAAAACCCCAAATCTGGATGCCCTGGCGGAAAGGTCAGTTATCTTCGATTCCGCATATTGCAATTCGCCACTGTGCGCTCCTTCCCGGATGGCCATGATCACGGGACAGCTTCCGGCCAAGATTGGATCTTTCGACAACGCTTGCTCCATCGGCTCTGATACACCGACCTATTCGCATTATCTACGGGCCTTGGATTACCATACCGTCCTAGCAGGAAAGATGCACTTTACCGGAGATCAATTGCACGGCTACGAGGACCGATTGACTACCGACATCTATCCTGCTGACTACGGCTGGGTCGTAAGCTGGGATAGACCAGAGGAACGCCTCGAGTGGTATCACAATGCCAGCTCCATCATCCAGGCTGGACCATGCGTACGAAGCAATCAGCTGGATTTCGACGAGGAAGTCATGTACAGGTCCAAACAGTATCTCTACGACCACGTGAGACAGCCAAAGGATACGAGGCCATTCTGTTTGACCGTCTCTCTAACCCATCCCCATGATCCGTATACCATTGAGGATAAATACTGGGATATGTACGAGGATGTCGACATCGATCTACCCCAGGTTTCCATCAAGGAGGAAGACCAGGATCCCCACAGCAAACGTCTTCTCCACGTCTGTGATCTGAAAGGACAAAAGTTCTCAGATGAACAGATCAAGAGGGCTCGACGGGCATATTACGGTGCTGTAAGTTACGTCGATGACTGCATCGGTCAACTTCTCTCTGTTCTCAAGAAATGCGGCCTGGAAGAGAATACCATCGTCCTGTTCAGCAGCGATCACGGGGACATGCTCGGCGAACGTGGCCTCTGGTACAAGATGTCATACTTCGAGTCGTCCGTGCGGGTCCCACTACTAGTCAGTTACCCCAAACTCTTTAAACCTCACCGTGTCACCTCTAGCGTCTCCACCATAGACATCCTGCCCACTCTTGTCGACCTTGCCGGTACATCCCTTATCCCTGGACTCCCATTAGATGGCATCTCCTTGGTTCCGCACCTCTACGGCAACAAAGGTCACGACAACGTTTTCGCGGAGTACATGGGCGAAGGTACCATCGCACCCATGATGATGATACGGCGCGGTCCTTGGAAGTTCATTACCTGTCCAGCCGATCCCCCAATGCTCTACAATCTCGCCAATGATCCTCACGAGCTCAACAACCTTGCTCGTCCCGACATTCAGGATTCCGAAACGGCAGCAGTGCTCGATGCATTCGAAACTGAGGCCCGAAAAAAGTGGGACTTTGCCAAAATTACCGAAGATGTAATACTCTGCCAACGCAAGCGCAAGTTCGTGTGGAGCGCGTTGAACAAGGGAAGGTTCGACAGTTGGGACTTTAGTCCGAGAGAAGATGGGAAGAACAAGTATATTCGCTCCCAGACTCCGCTCGATACCTTGGAGTTCAAGGCCCGCTATCCGGTCTTTGAAGATTTGAGTCTTAAGGAGAAGAATGAGATTGTGTCTCATCCGAAGATGGTTATTGAGATGGCGCATGGCAAAGGGTACCATGGACTTATGCACTATCGTTAATGAGGAACGTGCTTGTTGCACAATTCTCTCTCTTTCTCTCTCCGTCACACCTAATTCTTTCGGTGTTTATGAGTTAAGGGATTAAGCGGGCGTCCTCCCTTTTTAGCAAATTCCCCATCATTTCACCCGTTCTGCATTGAAGACTTAGCGTTGCATGTCTGGACCTTTTTCAAATCGGGGTTTTTCCATCTTGCCGGGCGTCAAGTTGCGTTTCATGTCTAGTCTTCTAGCAATTTGCTTCAAATGATGCTTGTTTTCAACTAGCGAGTCCCTTTTTTTCAAATTGTTCACTCTGAGCGAGTTTTCAATAATGCAGGAGGCGGGCTCGTGTTTTTCAAGTTTCGGGTTATGATTGCCTTCTTTTTGCTCTCAACTAGCGAATCCCCCCTTTTCCCTCTATCATTTTATCATCAAGCAGTGTGGTGTGAGGGCGGAATATAATTTAAAGTAGCATAGATAGTGAATCAAAAGCCTTGCTCTCTACCAAGACTTATTCCTCGAAGAAGTGAACGTCTGGGTTTTATTATAGTCAAGGGGACTACTCCAACAACTTATCGGTTGTATCCCATAAGGGGCCTGAAGATGCTACCAAACTCCGTATCGTGGCCCAAGGTAGGTTGACTTTCCACTATTATAGCCAATTTTACTACCCTTCTCTGGACTAGGTCCATACTTTTCTTTTCTCCAGACGTTTCCCTGGAGATCTATACCTAGGTCTTTAAGTTACATTTTCAGTTGACTATGGGATGGAGATCCGGATACCTCTTCGTCGTAGTTACGGTGTATATACCATCTTCCGCAACTTTGTGCGAACGTCCATCGTATCCAACTCATTAACCTCCCATTCTTAGTGGTATACCATAGTGCTTTTTTTCAACCTCCAGATCCTGCCTCACACGATTTCTTCTGCCCGAACTCTTTTCATCTTCACACACCTCAATCTTAAATCGTTCATCTTCTTACCTGCGTTACTGTTACTTCTTCCCACGAATTCCCCAGTCCAAACGATCCGGACCAGGCCTCGATCCGAGATAAGCGATATCAAACATACTCCAGAGCGTCCAGAATGAAACTTCAAAAACAGATCCACCCCTGACCTCATCTTCGGCTCAAACTTGCATCTTAACGTTTAATACAAAATTTGTTTTTGAATAATATTAACTGCTCTATATCGACTCAGCGCCGACATCTGCGACATCTGCGTATATGTACTAACCTCGTACTCTCTCATACTCGTACTATGTATACAAAGGAATGGAACGGGGGTATATGATCCACCAACCCAACCTAACCCAACCTAACCCAACCCAACAAAATCACCGGTATAAACAATCGTGCTTAGCTCCCCGCTAAGGCAACAAAAGAGATCCCAAGCGCCATGCTCAGACCCATCCAAAACAATATCTCATAAACGCCATCTAAAAACGCACAGAGAGAGAGAGAGTATGTGTGTGAGTGAGAGCGTGGTCATCCCTCGGACCTGATACTCACGTACCCTCATACGCCCCACCTCTCCCCATCCCCCTCCCGTTTCCCCCAACCCAATCCCCATACTCACTCCCATCATAAACGCTATCGTAGCCTCCATACCGCGCGTTCCCCCCGTGTCCATTTCCATTTCCATTCCCATTCCCGTTGCCGTTATTATGCACGCTCCCCCACGTACTCCGCGGCCTCGTGCTAGTCTCAGCCTGCTGCACGATCCCCGGCCGTCCACTCCTGACAACATCGTTCCGCAGCGGCCACTCCTCCCCCTGCTGTTCCATCTGCGGTGACACGGGCGTGAAAGCCGGATCGGCGAAGGGGTCCGAATACCGCTGCTGGCTCGGACGCACGGGGGAGTTGTTGTTCGAGGCCGGTCTCCGCGGAGGGGAGTGCCGGGACGGGGAGTTGTTGTTGGACCGCGGCCGAGGCGGTGGGGCGGAGGGCGGTATTTGGTAGGGCGAGTAACCCCCTGCGTACACGTCGGCGAAGTTGATGTCTGTCATGCTCGCTGTGGGGGAGTGGGAGTTTGATCTCCTGCGGGGCTGTGGGGGCGCGGGATATTCCATCGCGGAGTAGAACTGTGGTTGCGTCTGTAACTGCGGTCGCGCGGGTAGGGTTTTTTGCTGCGATTGCGGTACAGGTTGTTGGCCCGAAGATGAAGATGTAGAACTCGTCCGCTGCTGGGTTAGAGTTTGAGGTTTATCATCTCCCTCCTCCCAGCTCCTCTGCCTCATACTGCTTGCAGAATTCCTATTCGGGTTCAACGGGCTCAGTGCCCCAGATGGACTCGGTGGGTTCAACAACCCATAATTTCCCTGTCCATTACTCAAGCGCTTCGGGTTTCTGAGGTCCTCGCGGGAGTTTCGCAGAGCTCTGTTTGCTGCAACGGCTCCTGCACCCGCAGCTACAGCCGTTCCAGGACCAGCGGAAGTCGCAGCACCGTGATTCGGATCAGGTTCCGGCTCCTCACGAACGGACTGCAAAGTCCCGACTGAACCGCCGGATTTTGATCTATCGGACGAGCTGCCGCTGCCATTTCTTTTATGTGCTCCTGCCGCTGCTCCAGCTGCAAGGCCAACGCCTACGCCTGCAGCTCCCGCGCCTAAGGCTCCAGCACCAAATCCCCCAGAAGAAGGACCAGCTCCGGGGCCAAACCCTGCAGAAGAGGAATCAGCTCCAGGGCCCAGTCCTCCAGCTCCGGGTCTAGATCCTCGAGGAGACGGCCCGGCTGCAGTATCCCTAGGACCAAGAGTGCCTGCATGTGGGTTGATACCCAAGGGGCCGCCTCTTGGTGAGCGAACTGGAGCTGGGATACCGTATGCAGATCTGTCTCTGTCGTTACCAAGACCGATTGCGTTCTCCGTTTCGCGGCCCCAGTCCTCTACATCCCTATCTACAGCTGCATCAACCAATCTCTGTCTCTCCGGTACAGGTCTCCGCCCGATTGCTCCACCTAAAAATGCGGGACGTGGTCGATGGGCTGGGTGAACTTCTTCTATCTCACCCGGGGCACGTTGGTACGTGGATGAGAGGAAGGCTGGAGTAGGTGGCCTCGAGCCTGAGTCGTGGTCGGAGGGAGTATGACGGCTGCGTCTGCGACGGAGACAGAAGAATAGCAGTGCAAGAAGGAGAAGTGCAGCAAGGATGCTTCCAATAGCAATGCCGGCTTTTGCGCCCGTTGAGAGGCCGCCAGAAGGCTTGGGGTCATCGGATGTAGAGTAGGATGGTGAGGAGACTGTAGGGAGAGATGCTACGATGGTAGAATCAGATGAGGAAGAGCGGCGGGTTGTAGTGAGGGTTGTAGCGCTTCCCGAGGATGAGGATTCCGAGATCGTTGAGATGGAATCGGAAGCTTGAGAGTACTCGAGAGCAGTTGAGGGGGAATCGGAGGACTCTGGTAGAGAGGATGGATCAGATGTAGGATCGAGTGTGAATGGTGCAGAGGTGGGTGTGGGTGTTGGTTGAGCGGATGGAAAAGAGTTCGAGTCGTCCGTAACTGCGGGACTGCCTGTGGGAGAGGCCTCCGGTGCTGTTGTAGGCCCAAATTCACTGCTCAGGTATTCTTGTATTTCCGTCGGCAGAGCTGTAAACCAGTCTGGAGTATTGTTATCGAGGAATTGTGACCACAGTAGGGTTGAGACAGCATCGATGTCGATGACGGCCAGCAACAGTATTGAAGCTGGTATTGCTGTTCCCATAACAGATAACAGAGAAGACCTTTCGAGGATGTTAGTCCCAGTTGTCTATCCAACAATCGCATCGATTAACACTTACAGGTCTACATCCTGCCTCCTCCTCAACTCTACTTCTATGGGTAAGGGCGCAGGTGTAATAGTTGGTCTCGCAACATCCTCCGCCCACACTCCCACAGCCGCACCTAAGAGTATCAACGATTCGTATCGCATTTTCGGTTTTTGTCACGATAGCATTATTGTTTTGTCTGGGAGAACAGCGGTCCGTACGAGTACCATCAAGCGTCCGTAGAAGTAGGAATAACATCGTCATGATTGACCGGGTGGCCGCAAACTCTTTAACCCACCGTCCATGGAAATCTGGAATGATTGATCGACAGTCGTCTCTACCCTGCTCACATTCTCGGAGGCTCCCCGTACAGGCATTTTGGAAGTCGATCTTTTAAATATAGATGCAGAAACCTGTTGTCGAACTTGTCGAACTTGTCGGTTTGCGGGAGGTGATGGAAGATCTGTGGCTAGGGGGCTAGTTTGGCGTTGCGGAGGAGCGCAAGGACTCCAAGGAAGGAGATGCCTCCAGTCGAGAATTCAGAGAAAATGTTCAAGTCCAAATGGTCAATTCCTAGTTCAAGGCTGATCACTCCGGTGGCGAATTGAAAACAAGTTGATCAAGGTTGCCATTCGTTAGGTGTGGCTGAGCATAAGAAAAGTTGACGTTATCTCTATAAGAGATCTACATATTCACACCAATTATGATGGATTTATCGCCGTCGTTCGCCTCCGTATAAAACCAAACGTTGCAGGTCAGTACTGTTTCAAGGCTAGCACCACGACCTAAATTCGTTTAACAAGTAACAAAGGCTCTATCCGTCCTTCTAGAATCAAAGGCCCTGCAGGCGTATACTTGTAGCGACTTGGTACTTACTCTGGAAGGTGGAGAACCCGAAAAAGCCATAATAATGATGCATATCGTAGGAAATTGCCATGATTTAGAAGCTTCCCTTTTCTTTCACTACAGCACTGCTTGTTTAGCGAGTTGGAAGCATCAGGGGAATAGCGTCTAGTTCTGAAAATAAGTAAGTGGTGATATCTCCGCTCAGTGCGCTGGACTGGTATGAAAGGATGTGTTCATTGTGGTCGGGGAGTCAGCATATTCTAAGCACCTACAGTCAAAATTGTCAATTCAGTCATGCCAGAGTGTACGATGTGAGCCGCAGAATCGATACGAAATGAGCAATTGCACGGGATAATTGATTGTATTTTGGCTATCAAAATTCTTTCCTTTAGACTCATTTGGCTACTATTACAAAACCACATGGTTGCCTAAAACTAGAGACGGTACTCGCTGTAGGGCAGGAATCTATTTCACCGGAATATCAGTATGCGCTCTTGTGGACGATATACCTTAGCAGTACAATAGAAAAGGAGACGGGAAAATCATGCTCTTACCTGTCCGCTGCGGATTCTCCACAACAACAAACACCTCAGCATGTCAGCAATGCTTCCGTACTGGAGCCGCACCGAGCGTGGGAAACTGCTCCGCATCGTGGATGTCGAGCTTCGGTACCAGCCTATTGGTTGGCACCGCTGCTCTACGGCTCTCCAGTTGGGAATCGACTACCAGGCCACGTGGCCCGGTAGGGGCGAGCGGTGAAGGGCCAGAGAGCTTTGGTAGTACGCTGAAGTGACGGTGCTGTGGTACCTTAAACCCGCTTCCGATTACCGTTTGTCCTGACATTGCAGGACGCTCCGCAACTGGAGCGGAGGGAAGGGTTGCCACAATCCCGAAGGACGGGACGAAGACGGGAGCAGCAGCGTTCAAAGGACGGTTACCTGGACTAGAATATGATGGCAACACGGCATAGCTATTTGGAGCTAAGCTGAACCCCCCGAACGTTGCCATTGTCGTACCCGTTCCGGACTGGGCGGCCTCCGCTTGGTGTAGGCGGATGTAGTGTTCATTCACGTATTCCCCACTTATCGCGCAAATGCCCCCACCATGCCATTTACCACACAATTTGCACATCTTGCATCGGTCCTCTGTATGGCCCTTGGTCTTGCAATTCGTACACTCATGGAAAACAAAGCACTGCTCGGCCTTGTGCTGTTCGCTCCCACACCTCGTACAACGTTTGTCATCCGGTATGTTCTTTACAGCTTCTCGCAAGTCCACGATCATCTTATCAACAACAGCTTGTGGTGTCGGATCCTCCCTTGTTAAGCGACGAGAACCTTGAAGGGCAAGGAGGATGACCCCAAGAAGTGTGTACGCCGAGTCATTCCCGCCGTTGTGTTGATTCTTCAATGTCACGCCCACGCTCGCGAGGATCAGTGGTAGGCGTTGAGGATGCCTGGTTGGAACCCAAGTCATCACTTGTGTATCGATTATTCCAACGATGGTTTGGAAATCAGTGAGTTTGACACCCAGTTGAGTCTTCAGGTATTTCTCATCGTTGTCAAAGGCATGTCCGACAAGAACAATCTGGCGGTATTTGATGTAACCATGTTCCTTAGCATCGTGTTTCGAATCTCTCCACTTGAATGCCATTGCCAAAGCAAAGGGCAAAGTGGCCTTCTGGATCCATTCGCTCTTTCCAAAGTCCAAGCGATCACCTGCGAAGAGGTCGTTGCCGTATTTGTCTTTGAATCTAGAGACGCGGAAACCATTTTCAACAACTCTCAGGTGTTTTACCATGATTTTTGACATCCAGTTTGAACCATTGATGCCAGGATCTCGCGAAAGTTTTCTGGTATCCAGAATTGAGAGGCCGATCTCAGTGAGCCAAGACTGGTGCTTTGTGTTCTTTGCCTCTATGTCAAGGGCGACAAAGATGCAATCGAGATTGAGCCTAGAATCTTGTCAGAAACTGTTCTGTTGATATAGATGGTGGTGAGTGATTCGTACATACCTGCCGTTATAATGGTCGCGAATCTTCAATGCTTGTTCCATCAACATATAGCTTGACAGTGGTTCCATTGGCATCATCGATTGGACTGGCAATAAAACAGGTGTAGCCATCGTATCCGTAGATGGCATGCGTGCGTAAAGATTTACCATTTTGTCTATTGTTCGAGGAAATGAGTAATACAAGTAGATAGTCCGACAAGTGGAGGTGGTAAATCGAAAAATCTTGTTGTGGTGAGGATGTTTGTTGTTGAAAGATTAGAGTTTGCAGCGAACGGGCTTTTAAAGGAGATCTTGGCCGAAACTTTGTGAAGAAACAGAGTTTTCAAGAATCGTGACTTAACGGAGGTTATGGAAGAGCCGCAACGTCGTCTCCAAACACCAAAACAATATGACATAGCCCACAATAGTCAGTTCAGGAACTCCATCCACAAATTGACGATTAAACAATGATGGACATAAAGGGAAACATGAAGGTCATTCTCCCAACACGCCGACGACAAAGGGGCAAACTGCAGCTCCATGATCAAATCCCACGGAATCCTGAAGACGTATCCTTCGACCATCGCGTTTCAGCTTCGAATACATCCACTTTGCTGACAACGGTGCACGACCGTATATAGAGAGATGCTATTGACCATCGACTAAATAACTGAAAACGGAAGGAAAATGTGCTGAACATGCCCGTCAGGAACCAGGTTTCAAGCATTCGTGGATTGGATTCCACAATAGCCCTCTGCTAGGAAGACAAGATAATGTCATATATATTAGAGCTGAGGCGACATTCATATCTAGGCCCTATCAATTCGTCAATTGCATTTGCATTCGTCTTTTGGACAAGCGAAGTGGTCGGTGTCTCCCGATTCGATAAGCGCTCCAAGTGCGGAAAGGTGGCCTCGCCTGGAGAGGTCTCTTCAAGCCCAGTATTATGGAAGATAGCAAACATGGTAGAGCATTTTTGTTACTTCAACAGCTGTACCAACTTTTCTTCTTAATGATGTAAGAAATGATAGGATCGACTGTTTGAGGGCGGTGATATGGGGAATGGATCTATTATATAGCAAGAGCTAAGGAATGCAAAGCTATAAGGATTAATAGGAGGAAAATAATATGTAAGAGAAGAGCGAGAGGACAGCATAAGAGAGTTTAGGACATATGAAAGTGACTTAGAACACCTCCGAGTCTATCTACTTCAATGTGTTCACAAGAGTCTTGAGGAGTGTACGAGCCTATCCAACTCTTCCAAAGAAACTAGGAATATCTCTTAAACCATACTTTGACACTTGTGTTGTAGGCTGGATATAACGAAATATTGTGTTGTCCAAGTATGTGAGAACGGAAGTATCGCTTGCCATTTTGCACAAGGGGAACTCCATGCGTTGGAACGCAGCCGTTTACTTCCTGTGTTACAGAACAGCCCGATCATCTCTTTTAATTCCATCATACGATTCATGCTTTTAAATATTTCTCTGGTGATAAAAAGTGTTTCAGCATGACATGAACCTTGTTACGCCGGTCTGAGATGCAGATGACCGGATGGATGCTACGAGCGAGAGACCCGGAAGATATTTGTCTTAACGGAACGATCACGCTTTCCTATAGCATCCAAGAGGTATATACTGGTAGGATCTTATAAATTTGAGTTCCGAAACCAACGGTCTCCTTTGTGGAAGCGTATCAGATATACTGTGTCGATGAATGGAGGTTCAGACGATGAGGTGAGGTTCCGGATGATGGCCGACGCAAAGAATCGGAGGGTGGGTCCGTGCACAATCATTTCTCCTGTCCCGTCTCATCTGAACTGTTACTTTTCACTCTGTACAATAAAGACCTCATTCATCTGTTCTCCAACACTGTATTTACGCCTATGGAATCATTCTATGTGTAAGGATTAACTTTGGAGCTCTATAATACTCAGTTGATGGAAAGTCAGCACGATTCAGTTTCAAACTAAAAGATACTGAACTGAAAGTTTCGGCTCATATCTATTAATGGCACTTTGCATTCCCAACGGGTTTATCGTCTTGTTAGTCTCACATTACTGAGCAGATAATATACATTCAACAGATCCGCGCTATCGTTTTTAACTGATGGTAACATCTTGTGATAGGCATTCCTCTGTGGGTATTCCAGACTAGAGATGATAGGAACCAACGAGTTCAAGTACAGGACTGGTCCTCAAGATGCTAACAGGTTCACTCTTTCTCATCCATTTGATCCGGGAGAAGGGAAATGATGTCATGCTTCGCTCTGTGGGTACCTGGGCGAGAGGTGACCATGAGGAACTGTGAGTTGAGAACCATACAGATTGTATATTCAATTTTCAGTTATCGGTTGCGCCAGCAGGGCCATTATCCAGTTAAAAACGCTCAGTTGGGCGACAATCACAGACTCAAGTTTAGTTGATATACAATGGACTATCCTCTGTCTCTACTCTAATAACGAGTGATAGCTTGTGGAGCGTTTCCCCCAGCATGGATTGATGAGTTAGAGCCAACCTCACCGCCTCAAAGTTAGTTGCACAGTAAAGGAAAATGCGGTCGTGGAGCGATCCCAAATAGGAAAACGTTGGCATGTCACTATGAATGCTAACGCGTTGGCAATCGACATTGGATCAAACTTGCTAAGGGATATTTGGATACAATCTGTTGTACGGAATACGTTCGTAGTAGTCCTATAGCATTGGACAACTTTGAAGTTGCTGCTGCTATTCAGAGATTACTTTACTTTTGTAAATATCGTGAATACATACAATTCAAACCTAAGGCTCTCTACCTTAAAGTATTTTGGCCCAAGGAAAGGATGAAACAGGCGCCCAACGGGCCTATCTCACATCGTCCAAGACGCAGATCCCAGCACGAAGGAGCGGACAACAACAACGTCAACTAGTTAATGACGCTTTGTTTGCAATACCTTTCTTCACGTGCTATATACGGAATCCGCGTATCCAATTCCTCGTAAGCACAGCGTTTGACTATCTAGTTGCAACTTTGCGCCGGGTCCAAGTCCATATCCTCCCCTTTCCCACATTTCACCATGGTAATAGACTGATAGTTGGTGGATTGGAGCTTAAGATCTAGCAATGCAACCTTCCGCCATTATGTTTTACTAAGGCCGGGAGGCCTGAGGGGCCTTCTGTGGTCCTTCGTTCCCTGCTCCAACGGCATGGATACACGCGCGGTGTGATAGAGCTGGAATACTAGGAGATTGCCGTTGCTGTGGTAAGGTTTTCTGGATGCACGACTTATTAGTCGGTCGCACATCCCTATCTTTTCTCTTGTACTGCTTTTTCCTAGACAATCAACTATTGAAGGTCGCAGTTATCGTAGCTGTGGTTAAGCCATTAGAATTACACAATGACACCTCGATTCGCTCGGCTTCTATCCCTTGCGGTGCTGGCTATACCCTCCGTCCTTTCACAAGAGCTCCCAGAGGTACCGGAGCAGGTAGTTTTGAAACATGCTGTAGAAGTCAAGGAGCATGGCGGATCTCCTTGTGAGCTTGCTGTAAGCTTGTCACTGGTTTTGGAATATATTTTTGCACTGCTAACGTTTCTATGTAGTGTGCGACCATCGCCGAGTCAATCCCCGATAAATCGTTCATGAGAACTGCTGGAAACTATTATATGTGGGACGCAAAGCAAGCGGAAATCATTCCCGCATGTCGCGTCGAACCCGCCTCTGCAGAAGAGATTACATTCATCCTGAAGACGGTGATTGAGCACCAATGTAATTTCGCTATCAAGGGCGGTGGACACGCCCGCCATGCTGGCTCGTCCAATGCGGATAATGGGGTCACTATCGACCTAGCCAAGATGAATCAAGTCGAAATTGCTAGTGACAGGAAAACTGTGAAGGTAGGAGGAGGAGCTGTTTGGCTTGATGTCTATACCGCAGTGGAAGCGGAGGGTTTGATGGTCATAGGTGGCCGTGTTGGGGATGTAGGAGTCGGAGGTTTGACATTAGGAGGTATAATATATAAATCAACAAATTTGAACTCAAAGACTGATGAGGGATTGCTAGGTGGTATCTCATTCTTCTCGGGCCGTCATGGCTGGGCTTGCGATTCTGTCATCGCTTTCGAGATTGTTCTACCCGACGGCACATTTACCAAAATTACTCAATCATCCAATCCCGATCTTTTCTGGGCTCTCCGCGGCGGTTCAAATAACTTCGGTGTCGTGATTGCTTTTCATTTCGAGACCTTCGAACATCCCGGAAAACTCTGGCGCGCTACCCGGCTACACAAATGGGAAGATGTTCCTGAGCTGCTTGACATGCAGTATGATTTCCAAGTGAATCAACAACCCAAGGATCTGGACACCGGTACTTTTTTTCCCTATGGTTATTATGCGGCTTATGACATGATGCTTGTTCCCTTTACACTTGTCCATACCGCTCATGATGACATTGATAACCCTCCCGAAGCATTCAAAAAGTTCTTCACCAAGGACGTTATGGACGGTTCTAAGGTTGATTATAACTCACTCTCGAACATCACTCTAGATATCCAGCAAAGCAGTCCGCCAGGCCTACGTGTAATGTACAAGACAGTAACCTATCGTGCATCTAGGGAACTAGACGGCAAGATCCTCGATCTCTACTTGGAAGCGCTCGAACACGTAAAGAAAATTCCCGGTATCATTCCCGTCGTAGTTTTCCACCCAGTCGCGGCGGAGGTTTTTAAGAAAATGCAAAAGAATGGAGGTAATCCGCTAGGCTTGGACGATGTTGACGGCCCCGTCACTGTTATGCAGATTGCGTGGGCTTGGACTAATAAGGAAGACGATGAACTAAACTACAAGGTCACGAAGAGACTTTTCGAGAATATCAAAGTCGAAGGAGACAAACTGGGTGTGATGCATAGGTACATCTATCAAAACTATGCGTGGGCAGATCAGGACGTGTTCTCGGGCTATGGGGAAGAGAATTTGGCGAGATTGAGGAAGATACAGAAGAGTGTGGATCCGAATGGCGCATTTGCTGCTGGTGGATTGAATGGAGGATACTTTAAGGTAAACAAGGTGATGGGCAGCGTAGAGGGAATGCTTAGGGATGAGCTATGAGTGAAATGTGATTGTGAAAGCTGGAATTTGGAATCTTGAGACAGGTATGATAATGCTATTGTGTTGTGTTTAGTCACTCTTCTCGAACGGTCAGATTTATTTCCACTAGATATCTGGAGAAGCTTCGGGATAACTGTTTAGGGATAGCTAAGTGAATTGTGCTCGGGCAAAGAAGTGTAAGTCCATTATTACTCTCTCCCAGACTACCAGGGAGCAAGGTCAAGGTTTACCTTACCTTACCTTACCTTACATACTCATTAATTAGGTCGATTCACACAGGATCCGTTATTACGGTCTTGTATTAGCAGGAAATATCCTCTGTCATCATTTCTGGGCCGTGCCTATTACGGAAATAGGATGTAGTAAGGACTACGACATCACTTCCTTAGTATTGATCAGAAGTGCTCTCTTCAAGTATCATACACCTTCTTTTAGCATAAAGACCTGCGTATTCACATCTTAATAGCATAACCAAGATATGCCCAGAGATACTCCACCAGTCTATATCAGCCTTCGACTCTGATAGAAGACGTTTATCACCTTCTTTCGGGACACCAAACACCTGATCGAACTGGATAGCCTCACCTTCTGCAATTATCCGTACCTTAAAATTCCCGGTAGTTCTGACAATAACTTTAAATATGGTCGCATTAACGGACACTATCCTTTGTACGGGACATCGCGTGGTGTTAACACATCAGTAGTGGCACTCTAAGTGCATTCCGGCCCAAAAGCACAACTTAACCGTATATCCAAGGACTCGGATCAGATCATGCCTTAATTATTCATATGATTCATCTGACTCAATTTTCTGGTACAGACAAACGCACCATGACTAGACTCCAAATAGGTTACTGGGCAAGGAATTGCTCTCCCTGGAACCCGCATGTATTGGTATTCTACCATTCCCACGGTCATGCGTTTTCCTTGGTATGCTATATACAAAGCACCATGTAAAGATCCCTTTTCTTTTAACTTCATACATGATATGGACGGCGCCGACAGCTTGCTCGCTGTCGCGATTGTCTTCCTAATCTTGACGTGGGTATCGACATTCCTTCGTTGTTATGTACGGCACTGGATGCTTCGTTCCTTCGCCATTGATGACTGGATTGCCGCTGTGACACTGGTAAGACGCTTCAATCGCAACATCTTATGCATAGTCTAATAATCTGTCAGATCCTGTTTACTATATTCGTCGGGTTTACCATTGAGGGTTCTAGAAATGGCCTCAACGATCATCTTCCGCCCAACGCTCCTTATGAACTCGGTACGGTGCAGTTGAAGTGGTTTTTGCTCGCGACACTGGTCTACATCCTTACCATCACCACCCTCAAGGTATCCATTGGGTATACGCTGTTGCGGTTCGCACCGAATAAGAAATACAGGATTATTATCTGGATTGTGGTAGCTGTAACGGTGGGTCGATATCTTTCACTTTCTCATATACACTCCATGACTACGTACCTGGCAGCCCTCTACGTATACATATACTCCTCCCTCATCTAACCCCGACGATCCCATACGATACCATACCAACCCCCTTCTAACCCCACACAGACCGTCGTAGGCATATTCTACTTCTTCTTCCTCCTCACCGAATGCTCCCCCCCTTCCCGCTTCTGGACCGCCCACGCCGAACACCCCAAATGCCGCGACCCACGCATCACGGGCGGCGCAGCCCTGGTACTCTCCGGCGTAAATGCGCTCACGGACTGGATATTCGGCCTCTTACCTATCGGCATCGTGTGGAAGCTCAAGATGAGCAAGTTCCAAAAAACGGTCGTGAGCGGGGTCTTAGCGATGGGGATATTGTAAGTTTGCCTTCTTCGATGATCGGCAGCAAGTAGTGCGTTATAGTACGAAGATACAGATGCTGACACCGATCCGCAGCGCGAGCATCGCGACAATCGTCCGCATCGAATCCATCATCGTCTTCGCCACCGCGGTGGAGGATCCCCAACGTAAATTCCCCCTCCCTCATACCACCCAAAACAAAGCTAACGCGTCCACCACGAAACAGCAAACGGCATAGGCGGCATCCTCCTCTGGTCCATAACCGAGCCCGGTATCGGCCTGACCGCCATCTCCCTCGCCGCCCTGCGTCCCCTGATCTCCCGCTTCTCCGTCCGCATGCGCACCAAATTCTCCACCTCCACCTCCGCCTCTGCCCTCGAGCGCTCTATCAGGGTGCGCGGGCTGGAATTCGAGCTCCTCGAGGAAGGACGGGACGGGGGCCGGCTAGGTGCGGGGAGAGGGATGGGAGAGGGAACGGTGGTCAGGGTGGAGAAGGGGGTTGAGGAGTGGGAGAGTGGAGGGAGTAGTATTGCGGGTGAGGGGAATGGGGGGAGAGGGGCGAGGAGCACGACTGAGCTGGTGGAGGTCAGGGGGAAGAACGAGGGTGGGGGGAGCGCTGCACCGGGGCTGCGGGTTAATGTGCATGAGGCGTTGTAGAATAGGTATATGGATTCGGCTTTGGTCTTGCTGTGGTTCTGGGCTGGCGTTTGGGTGGGTTAGAGAGACGTATGGGCTGGATTTGGATATGTGTGGTTATGACTGTATTGTTAGTTATGATGGACACAGCTTTAGTATGTATGCCTAGTACTATCGTGAAGCTGACAGTAGACTCCCATACCATGCAGATCATATCGAAAGACCTCGTCAAGCTATATTCTCTTGTCTCTGTTCGGTGATTGTGATTCTAGGCGAAAGAGAGATGTAAATGTTTTGGTATTAGCATCACAGTGGTAAATGCTCATGAGCTCTACTATTCAAGTCTCCTACTACGGTCATTAACTATCTCATTTGGAGAAGGTCGGTCAGATACATGAATGGAATTTTCATTTTTAAGAGAACATACATCTATATCCTCAATGTGGTACTAGCTACCCATGACAGTGCTTTTCGAGTCCGAATGCTCCCAACTCCCTAATATCCTACAATAGTAAATAAAGTACCCAGGTGAGTACCTATATGGAGACATCCAGCTTGAGCAGCTAGAATATGTATCGCCCATATTTTAGCTCTAAGCAGACACTACCATCACCCTCACCTCCTTTGGACACAATTCCACACCTCCACATGTCGTAATAGGACGACTCCATATAGTGCTACCCTTACTGTCCTTGCATCCGCAAATCTGATCCTTCTTACCATAATACTTCCTGAGTGCGTGTTAGCTAAAATTCTTGTCTGTGAGAAATATTCACAAAGAACAAATAGAACTCACGCTCTCGTGCACTCACGATATCCGTTTGGATTTACAGTGGCAGAGCACGTCATCCTAGGTGATTCGGTGAGGGAAGATGTCTTTACAGGGCGCTCTTGGCTATAGGTCTGTGATTCATCCAGCATGTCGGATCATGTCTCGTTAAAACAGGCTGTCTTGCCGCAGCGTACGAGTTTTGACTATCTGGTCCGATCCAGGACCGCAGCCGCATGCGGTAGACCACGGAGAGTCGTTGTTGTGAAAGTTGCTTAAAATCATTAGCAGGGTGTCCAAAAGTTTTGTTGTCAGTAAAAAGGGTAGGGTCGAATGTGCTTACAAGCGTGTACACGGGTAAGACTTCGGATCGTAAGGGGGGAAGTTGCAGTCTTCAGAAGAAGTCTTCGTTGATCGAGCTTGGCCCAGACAGAGTATTTGGCCGCAGATGTTCACTACATCGGTGTTCACAGTCTCGCATAAGTAAGTAGGATAGGTAGTAGACATGGCTGCGTATGTCCACATCTTAGAAGATGTTCAGTTAGCCTGTTGATTATGAATGGAAGAGAAATAAGCTAAGAACTTACGTGTTACGACAATCACCAAGCGTCGGCTCCGAGGGCAGAGGGTTACAGTCAGTTGAAGCCCTCGATCGGCGTGATGTGAAGAACGGTAGCGTCGTAGCTTCATTGAGACAAAGTACTCTGTTGCGAACAGTTGTTGGAGTTGCCGACAGTATCTCACATTTACAAGCAGTGGAAGTCTTTGAATCAGTACCTAGATAACTCCTGTCCAATATATGTCAGTCTCTATTGAAAGGCGAGGACAGAGCAACAAGAAACTTACATGCGCGTACATTTACCATTCTATGTTTCCGTTAGAGTAATACGGATACAAATATCCAGGGTCGATTTTGAAGTAACGCTAGTGATAGATTTGACCTCGTTTGTGTATACCAGTGGACAACCTGTAGCGGCTCGAGTCTGCATGACTTTAAAGGTTCCCTGGCGCCCGCACTTGTAACTTCCCAAACCACTAAACTCTGGTCAGTATTCACTCCATAACGGGAACAAGTTGTTTTTCAATTAAGTTACCTCTTGACGCAACCACCAAAACGTTGATCAAGTGGACAAGTGCACGGTTGATTAGGTCTAGTTGTGGATGCAGCATTGTTCGTAGAAGGAATCTGATTTCCACCACAGCTGCCGCCAGTTATAATATTCGTGGTTCTGATTACGCATTCCCTCTCTGGTGTGCAAGATATCATGACTGAAGATATGGTCCTACTACCTCCACAGGGATCCATAGTAGCAGAAGTGGTATCAGTAGATAAGCTACCATTTTCGCCCTGGTCCTCGCTGGTATTAACAGTCAGACTGGCCGGACATGCAGATCCACTAGCAGACATCCCAGTTGTGGTACCTTTGATATTGCAACCTGTCGTAGGGATACCAACGGATGTAGTGCATTTAGACGCGGTGCAAGTGACGTAGACATTAGAGAAAGTGACCTTTGTACACGCAGAAGTAGATGAAGAACGAGTAGGAGATGCCGATTCCCGCGTAGAAGTTCTGTCTTCGCCTTGGTCATTATCAGGATTAATGCTAGCTGGACCAGTCGGACACGCTGGTCCACCACTAATCGTTGTGGTATGACCTTGAATACTGTAACCCGTGAACGTTCTACCTATTGAAGTCTTGGATTTGAAAGAAGCAGAGCAAGATATGTAGACATCTGATACAGTTACTACTTGCGTGCAGGTCCTTGTGGTAGAAGTAGGACCATCACTTGAAGCGCGTGACGTGCTACCGGAGGCCTTCGAACTAGTTAGCGATCTGCTGGGAGTGGTACCAGGAGTGTTGATCTCTGGAATGATAGGAGCGGGCCAGTAAATCGGACATTTGGGCGTGGGTTTAGCTCCAGTTGGCGGTTTGACGTTCGGCTTGACATCCGCATTGGGGATTATACCTCGATTACCACCACATCCGTTTAGGCCGCACAATATTCCTCTTGAACCGCCTCTGGCAGTCGTAGGCATCCACAAAGACCACAAACTCCACCGCAGCCACACAGACCGCAATGGTGGGTGCCGCCGCCTGTACCGCATCCAAACAAGAAGCACCACCTCGATCGATGTCCACGCTTGTGTGAGCCGTCGTAACATCCAGTAGGACCCTTGAAATGGCCATCATCATCGTCGTCACTGCCACTATCGCTGCCAAATTCACTCTCAGAATAGACAATGTTACCCCATTCCTCTTCATCATTGTCATTTGGTTGTGAAATTATTACAGGTCCAGTCGTACTCATTGAAACTGGCAATGTCTGGGTATGGATCTCGGGACACGTGGAAGGAGGCTGAAAGACAACTAATTTCGGAAAGCCACCTGCTGGTGGATTGACTTCGAATGTTGACATCGGTTGTATCACTTCCGTTTGTATTGATCTCGGAAAGAAGTTCGACTTCAATGTCATCGGTGCTGGTGGTGAATCTGACATCCAAGGGAAGGGCGGAATGGTCTGTTCGTTCGAACCTAGGGTGACGACGAATGAAGGGGGAATGATCATAGACATAGGGTGGAAGGCACTATTACCTTCTCCTTCGGTAGCGGTTATGTCCCAAAATTCCAAGCAGCTCGTAGTTAAATTCGGAACATCAAAAGAAGTCTTTTTGAGAACTAGTTCATTAGATGAGTTTGAGTATAACCACGTCGTCATCTTGGAACGTAATCGTAGTTGGGACAGGAAGTTGAATTCCGGGAATATAGATTGTACACGGTGGCTTGCATCACACAGTCGAGTGGGGATTTTGCCACAATTTTGGTTTTCCATGAAAGTTGACACGGCGGCTTGACATGCTATTAATTATACTAGTCATTGTTCGCCTAGAATTTGGCAGGATAGTCAACTTCCCACCGTGAGAGCTTGTAGATAAAGGAAGTTGCTTGGAACAAGAACTAGTAGTAATAGGGGTTTGAGTCGATCGAGAAGTATTCGAGATAATTGGTTGAACTGAACGGGAAGTTGTAGAACCTGGAAGTTGTTTTGAGCGGGAAGTTGTAGAGACCGGTGGCTGTCCAGATCGAGAGCTGCTGGGGAGAATGGGCTGACCGGAACGAGTTCTTCCAGAACCAGATGTCGGGGAGGAACTCAAAGACCTTGAAGTTGAGATCTCTGAAGCTTCTGGACTAGACGAGGCACTATATCTACTTGAACTTGAGTGTGATATTAACCCTGAACGAGTAGATGTAACCTTTGTTGCGGTGGAAAAACCAGGTAGTTCACTCAAAGGTTTCGTCGTTCGTTTTGATACCACCGGCGGTGAGAGCGGAACATTGAACTTAATGCTGATAGAGGAAGTAGCCTTTACCGACGAATCTCTCGAGTTTAAGAACGAAGGATTAACAATGGGCCTCGAAGATCCAGTTGGGAGCGACACTTTGGAGCTCGAAGATGGCTTCGAGATTGAGGGAAGCGACGTAGGGGAAGGAACAACTCTGGTAGTCCTATTAGAGCTTGGGTGAAAAGATTTGCTACTCATGAGTCTTGAATATTGGCCAGAAAGTATACTTAAGGGGCACTAGCATTAAGATTTATCAGCTTGGTACCAAAACCCGTAGTGACTGTAGACTTCGAGAAGATGATAGCACTGGGAAGGGTAGGAGCAGCTGAATATGTAACCATAGAAGGAATCACGGCATCGGCCGACCCAGTAGTAGCGAGCGGAATTTTCGTGCATAGCACGAATACTTTACCGTTCTCATCTTCATAAATCTCGCCTTCGCAGATTCTTGCCGTCCCGGGAACAGGCGGTACACTGTCTTTGGACCGCAAAGTTGGCGGCATTGTAACGATAGTGTTACCGAGAGTCGAGACCTTGGAAGGTAGACCGGTGATAAAGCCATTCTTGATCTCATACACAGGAAGATTTGGAGCAACGGCTGCATCCAACTTGTCTTCGTCCTTTCCTGTAACAATGCGCTCATGGAGTTCATGACCAGACTTAGACGTATTAGCAAAATCAGGAGGAGATAGCTACCATTGGGCGGACATATGAGGATGTGCAATGCAGTGATTAACTTACCACATATGGGTCCACAGAGCTTGCGATCTGTGCAGAGGTTATGCCTAATATGATGGCAATTAGTAGCATCATCGCTTTCAAACGCGCTATGATGGTGGGAACGTTGGTATCGTATCGGAAAGTGAAATATGTCTAATTGGTGCAGGCTTAGTTGTAGAGAAAAGAAAATGGCGGTTGTAAGAGTAACACCAAAGAATTCTTAAATAATGCGCGAGTGGGATTGCCGCCGAGCTTCGACAAGGTTCTGATAATTACGTGCGGTTACCAGACTCTTTCTAGTGAGACATTCGCCGTCCCCATCACGGATTACCCTGATAGGTAATATGTTCTTGTGGAAAGTCAATTGACTTCCGGTCGTCCTGTGAGTGAATTGGGTTTTGAACACACCGGGGTGGCGGAACAAATAATTGACGTATGCAAATACGCGGTAGACCCAAGTCCGGGTGGGATACTCACCTTGCCCCCTACCTCTAAACTTGATGGAAGCTAGATTGGGGACACCGCTGCTTTGAAAACAAAGATAGATAGATGGTTCCTTGAGTTGAAACGCTAGCCTTTCATCAATCGATCGTGCCGCATATGGTACTGCTGCGGGACGAAGAACAAATAGTGATCAAATGATCTGTAGAACCAGTAGGAGATCTGTACAGGTTATCGTATCTCTATAACTCCAGCAGATGAGCACTACCCGAGACCGGGTCTGGATATAGGTATGGCGGAGTATCATATCGTTTCTCTTCATTAAGAAAATCGCTGGGAATCGTAGCAATGCTTCTGTCAAAGGAAAGATCTGTCAGCTGTTGACTATGTATTCGGGATAAGTGGAACCTACATATGCCTTGATAGAGAACATCCCAAAATACTTTGAAAGGTAGCTAACGGTGCATAAGCAGAAACGGGAATTCCGTAGCGACAGTGCTATACCACAGCTGTAATTACCTTATTCATAGTACGACCTGCAATACCAAAATGATCTGTTTACGGGACAGCATAGATTCGACAGGCGGCACATTTGTACACAAAGGTAAAAGATTAAGAAGATTTGAAATTCAGTAACAAAACAGAGGTCTTTCGGAAGCAGCGGTCTAAACAATGTAAAGACAATGATCTTAGTCATCTCAATGTACAGGAATGAACTAAGACGAGAACCTCAGACTGATCTTCACCAAGAAGTAAGAAAATATCATGAAATAGACCATATGCGCAGGATTGACTTAAGAGGAGAGAACACATCGAAAAGAAGCATTCTATATCATGAGACAACGGCTACCCGTTGCTCAGGATCCTGTACGGCTTCATATATTACCACCCCATTGATAGCAAGCTTTACTATGATATCCTACAAACAGGACCTGCGGTACACACTATCCAGAATGAAGAGAGTCGAAGAGAGAATATTCTGATACTATCTTCGAACTTTCGTTACGGGGCGTTGTGCTGCACGAAACGATCGAAGATGGGTGGCATTTTGACGGTATACATGAGAATGCCTAAGAACATCGGTAAACCGTTCCCAAAGGAATGTTTGATAATCTGCTTATTACCTTCGTTTAAGTTACACTATGAGTGAGAAGTATGAAGTTCCAGTTGAAAAGGACCACCTTAGACCCTTGGAAGCTTCGTGCCGAGTAAAGCTAAGCCGGGACCAGATGGTGGTGAATTGGTGATGCGATATCTCCTTATCCAATCTCCACAACGAGGTTTTAAATCCGTCCATAAGTTTAATTACATGATTCAAAGATCCATGAGGTGGATTACGTTGACCCATACCGAGTAGCAATGCGCTTATGTCCGTCTACTCTGCCTCGCCACGTTGTTTATATCCGTAATGGATATAAACTGCCACCATGGCCCTTGAGTTGATTGTGAGCCCTTCAGATAAAAGATATTTGTAGAACATTTGATACTATACAAGGATATATCCAGTAATATTACTACTTACCGGGATTGGACAATCACTTAAACACAATGCCTCCCTCGAGACACGACCCTCGTCCAAACCCCTTGGAAGGACCAGGTACGCTTAATCAACTTTAGCATCTCTTCTCTTGTAATAGCACTCCTAGATTACTGTACAGTTGTTCTTTGAGCGGACTTGGAATCAACTGTACCATATAAAGACTGTAAACTGTAGGAACGCTTACTCCGTCGATTGTGTAGCAAGCGTAGAGGGAGAGGAGTACTAACAACAACAAGGAAAGAGAAACACATACAGAAAACTGACAAGGCACTAGGCGACTATACCACAACCTCCGTAGTTCATAGCGACACCTATCCCGCTATTGACCCGACCAAACTCGATCTCTCCGGCAAATCCGTTTTCATCAGCGGCGCGTCCAAAGGGTTGGGTCGAGCGATAACGCTTTCATTCGCGAAAGCTGGTGCGTCACGTATAGCAGCTGGTGCACGTTCCGACCTCTCATCCCTAGAAAATGAAGTTCAAGAGGCTGCATCAGCCGCGAACCGACCCAGACCCAACTTTTTAACGGTCAAATTCGATGTCTCAGACGCAAAAAGCACTGAAGGGGCCGCAGTGACTGTAGAGAAGGCTTTCGGACGCGTAGACATCGTGGTCAACAACGCGGGCGTCATTGGTTGCACGAAACTACTCATGGAGACGGATCCTGATGAATGGTGGTTTACGTGGAGCGTTAATGTTAAAGGTCCCTATCTCGTGACGCGAGCGTTTCTGCCATTAATGCTGAAGGGCGGGGATAAGACGTTTCTAACGGTAAACAGCGTTGGAGCTTTGCTCCATATGCCGACCCTGAGCGACTATCAGCCATCGAAGCTGGCGACGTTACGATTTTCGGAACATATTTGTGCGGAGTATGGTGATAAAGGAATTATAGCGTATTCGATACATCCGGGGAATATGCTTACGGATATGCTCTCTGAAGTAATGAAAGGGAAGGGTTCGGAGGGTTTAAATCACAGTATGTCAGGCTAATGCCGCATTGCTCCATTTCAATTCTTTATAGAGATAAACTACTCTTTTTGTTTTTTAGGTTGATGGACTACAACTGACTATGCTGCAGTATTTGTTGATAAAGTGGAACTGGCTGCAGACACGATTGCGTATTTGACATCGGAAAGACGGGAGTGGCTACGTGGACGATATATCAATGCAACATGGAATATGCCGGAACTGATGGCGAAGAAAGATGAAATTCAAAGGACGGATAAGTTGAAAGTCCGGCTCATTTTGCCATAGAACGTATCTACTTGGGTCGTTAGCATAGTGCACATTTCGAATCATCAGCAAATGCGGAGGGAATGAATGTATACTTTCAATTACCTATGAATTCTGTGGCAGACTAATGCACTCGAAGATAGTAAAAGGTATAGATATCAGAGACGCAAGGAATCGAGAAGTATTAACAGCCTCAAAGTTCATAGCTCTCAGGAGGGTTAAAGGTTTGAAATCAACCCCTTAGGATAAGTGGTACACATGAGATCTAAATTCTGCTATCTATGACACTGAAGACGAAACTATTCACAAGTACAGTCCCACAAATGGGAGAGTCAAAGATGGGGAGATTGAGAGTCGAGTTAATAAGCATTCTATAGCACTGATAGATCGCCAAATTTTTCCTACAAAAGTATTAGCTGTTGAATCATGCTATGGGCGATCCAGAGGATTGGTATTACCTTATAGCCCGGAACGTCCCAGCGACCCTTTGTGACCAATTCGGAGGTTTTCTTGTCAATGTCCGGTTGAGCAGCCGCGACCTCATCCTACATTTCTTTGTCAGCTTTCATGTCACCAACGTTTGGAGTATCCTTCAACCCCGGATAGAAACACTCATTAGTTTGAGTGACCTTCTCTGTACGTACTACAGTCAGATCTTCGAACGGTCTAGCATCCTCAATATTCTTCAACGTCTTCTGTAGTGCGCTCAACTCTTTCTCCACTACTGCTTTTGTTTCTTCTGCACTCTGCACGGCTTGTGCCTCGAAAGCTTCGATAGCCTTGAGCTGCCTATTTACATCGTACGTGGCAGGTTTGAAGCTAGAGAAGTGCTTCTCAATCTCGTCCACGACCGCAGTGTTTTTCAAAATCGAGCGGTAATGCGCGAAATCGACCGTTTGGGGTGCGTCACTGAGTTGGGTGACCTTGCGGCGGGCATCGTCGTTTCGCTTCTTGAAAGCTGCGAGAGAAGTAGCAGTAGTACCTTTGAGACCAAGCTGTATGGGTAGCTTGGTCCAGTCAAGCTTGAGAGTTGCGCTGCGCTGTGAATACAACTCAAGTTAGCTAAGTGAACAGTGGATAGAGCATGTTGCGACGCATGGACAAAGCCGAGGACGATTACATATGCATCAATGGCAATTGATAGTGCTGAACGATGGTATGGAGAGGCATCTGAACTTACTCCGAGGGCCATTGTGATGGTTTGGACGCTGTGAGGAGTGGAGAGCGGATGTAATGAATGTCGTCGTCAGGTGTTGAAGGAGACTGTCTTCGGACGCATCGCTCCAAGCCTTGGCCTAACCACGCACGTGACCCGACCTTTTTGCAGTCAACTTGAAAATTACTGGGTCAAAAGTTACACGTTAGAACATCATGATGCACATGGGTTATATGTCTTTGCTCAAGCCTATTACAAGAATTGTAAAATATTTCACATTGCAGGTAGTAAATAATTAGTACAGGAATAATATCTCTGCTAAAGAGACGGTAGCGCTGGTGCTATCTTGTATCAAAGAGCTCTCTCTAATTCACAAGTTCCTTTTCCGGACGAATTGTAGCTTCATCGATATAGCTAGTTGTATTATCAAAAGATGTGGTTGGTTATTGAAGGAACAACGCTGATACTGGACACGTTACCTGGACAAATCATATGCTCCACGAGGAGATGGGAACAGGTATTATAGTCACCATGTTTAAAATTATGTATTTCTACAAGGTTTCTTTTGAAGAGGTAGCTAATCACTTTCGGTTACTACTCTTCGTATTCGAGGTCATTGTCGCCCCCCATAAGCTACCAGCTCGTTTTCCCTTAGTAATGCGAGAGAATGGCAAGCGTAACGGTTAGCCCCTAGTTGTAGTCCAGCCTATATGCTGAGTGCCATGATAGAGTTGACAATATCATTATCGTTCTCTTTGAGAGCCTTAATCGCCTTCTTCCTTGAGACACTGGCTTGTTGCATGACAAGCTCAATATCTTTGTCCTCGAGACCCGTAGCATCGACTTCCTCGCCGTCATCTTCATCGTCGTCGTCTTTCTTGGGGTCGGTGGATTCGATGGCCTTGCCTTTGTCTCCATGGTCATGGCCGGCGTGCGGGTCGGCATCGCTGGCGTTGGCGAGCTGCTGAGCTGCTGAAGCTTGAGCTTGGGAGTTAAGATCTTCAATCTTTGCTTCACCGAAGATACTGATGAATGGTCAGGTATGGTTGGACTCAAGACGTTAATGAGAGGAATTGGAAACCTACATCCAGGTGTTGCTTGAAGGTGACTTGTATACGTCTGGCTGATTGATCACGAACAAGATCTATAATATAAAGATTAGCCTCTGGTCACAATGAGGTGAAAAGTCTATGGATTCTAGACGTCACAGCTGATAACTTGTGAACGTCGAAGGTTGGCCGCACTCAGTTCGGAAATATCACTCACATTCTTCGGCCTCCTCAAAGTAACCCTGGTAATACCCTCGACGTGCTTCAGACCTAACTTAGCAATTGCCTTCCTAGCTTTCTTCTCATTGCGGGAATGCACAGCAACAGATGCGCCGGCTGGGATATTGGCCTCGCCGGCCTCTACCTCGGAATCGGAGCTATCACTTGCATCCTCGACCTCGGCGCCCTTCTTTTCGGGCTCGTCTGGAAGTTCTTCGATACGAGGATTCGACATAGTGGAGGTGTTGTATGTGTGATGATGGAGTGGAGCTGGAGGTGCGGTTCGTCGTTGTTAAGTTTTAGGTTTCGTGAGTGGGAGCTTAGGCGAGGTGGGATGGATTTTGCAGGTCCGCAACTACTGTAAACTACGGTACTCTGTCGCAAAAAATAATGTGGACAAGTTCAGACAACACAAGATAATGAAAATATTTTGATCACTCTATAAAATACAAGGTGATCATGTGCATTTCTGACCCGTTCTGATGGAGACCGAATTATTTTCTGGTCCGCGTCACGACTAAAATGGGCCATAATATATTTGTCTTATGAGTGAAACCTCATCAAGTATTTGATTGAAATGCTCTGGGAAGTAGTCTTAGACGCCGATTATAGACAAGGAGACCTTCCGATGCCAGACATAAACCATCACTCTCTAACCGTCACCAAGCACCTCTACGCCTTTGCCGATGCGCGGACCTTTGCCAGAGACTTTTGAACTTCGAAGCGGGCCTATTTTTGTAAAGTTAGCAACCGTGGCAAGCTATCTCTCTAGTATTCTTTTGGCGCCGATAACATAGAGAATGTCGTCCTCTCTTAATCTCCACTAATTTTGCCATCCGCGATGCACCCATCCAGTACCTCCTACGAGGGGTAAAAGACTAAATGCCTACCTGCTTCCTCAACCTCAACAGCTTGAACCTTTCAAAGTCGTTCAATTGCCGTCTCTTTTCGCTCTTCGCCCTTGACTTGGCCCAGGAGGTATTGCTGAAGGCCTCATCGACCTTTGCCTTCTCCCAAAGCCCCTTTACAGTTGACTGGCCCGTCGCACGGGGGAGCTTGGGAATAACGATAGGTGTGAGTGTGACATTGGAGAGAGGAGAGGAGTGGCGCGGAACGATCTTGTCCTTGTCTGAGGAAGGGCCATCGACGAGAACCTATATTGATGTTAGCCACAGCTACAACCATACTCGGACTCCCCTAAGAAGTTCGTTTGATCCGTCGAACGTACGCGCTTGTGATCGATGATTTCAACAATCGTCGCGAGCCGTCCAGCGTATGGACCGCTCGAGAAGAGAACAACACGGCCAACTTCGACCAGTCTCCATGAGCTTGCAGTGATCTCGGCGTCACCCATTATGGTTGTGTTGCTGAGAGAGAATAATCAGTATCAGAACTCTTTATGTTCGTAACTTAGCACTACTCACTTTGTTTGGGAGTAATTGGAGTAAACTGTAGATTGTCGCTGCCGTATCTTCTGGAATGGAGTTGCGGAATTCGCGTAGTCGGTTGTGTGCCGGGAAAAAGCCGGACGCCAAGCCCCTACCTTCAATTGCAGATGATTTTCTTCAGTTTCAACTTCAAGTCACCAACTTCAAACCGCCAGACCAGACAAACATTTCTTCGTCTGCGATTTTATGGTAAGTTCTGATGTACTTTTTTGAACTTCATCCTCCATTCTTTCCGATTCTTATGATGTTATAATTTGCGATTGACTTCAATGACCGGAATCTCTCGCCGGAGATTCTTAACGGCGTTGAAGCTATGAAATTCCATTCTTACATATTCTGACTCTTTTACAACTCAACGTCCACTCATCAACTCGATGTTAAGGTCAAACAATCTAACTATCAATAGGATGCTCTATTGGATCTGTAAAGTCCCACTCGAAACTCCTACAATTGGATGTCCTTCGTAAGCACAAATTTTATTTCCACCGCCCCGAACACCTAGCACCTTCGCCCAATGATTAAAATCTATAAGCACACTAGATAGTAACTGACCCTTCGGGGCATGATCCTCTTTACACCAAGATCACTGAGGGCTTATCACTGCAACCTCATATTCACTGGAAATGTCACATTTGCCTACTGACATTGTATAGATAATCATTATCCTACTCTAGCTACAGCTTCGACCATAACGTGTTCAATATATTCGAAAAAAGGTAGGTCGTGTTGCTGAGCTCGTTGGAACCTGTATTTGGGTGTCACTCCATGCCGATACACGATTGGAGGGCTCCGCGCTCATTTTTCGAAATGGAGGACTTCAAATTGTCCAGTGGCTATACCTCAATCTAGATAGCTACTGTCACATGTCACTTGAGAACATTTTTCATCTTGTACACTACTACGAACATCATCAATGCCAAAATCATTCATCCAGCGAGAATACCATTCATCAAGCGCATGATGCGAAGAATTGCTTTTTCAGAACTAACTTGTAGCTCAAACTAGGATTAGGCCTTTCGAGAGAATGGATCTCACCCCAGTCCATATTAGGGGCAAAAAGCGTCCTCGGACAAACGCCGATTCGGGTCAAAACACTATTAAGCGGAGCCGCGGTCGGCCTCCCAAGGCACCAAAGGCTGAACCGGCTTTGAAACTCTCAGGCACATCGTCCACTGTTCTATCGGCTTCCGAAAAGCTCCAAAAGCGTCGAAAACCCCGAAGACCGCTCTCTCGTCTAGAGCAGCTTCCCAACGAGATTATCCAAACCATCTTTCTTGAAAGTCAGAATGTTGACCTACCCGGTTGCTCCCCCCATCTTACACGTGTTCTGAACTCTGAGCATATGTATCTCGAGTTTTGCGTACAAACATATCTTAAGGAGGACGACGAGGACGGCCAATTTTGGTTCCCTATCTCGCGAGGGCTACCACAGCGTCGCTTCTTTACTTTCCAATTTTGGGGCAAGCTTGAAAATCGGCTAGTGAGCACAATTGAATTATTGAGGGCGAATGGCGACGACATTGAAGCTTTGAAGTATTGGGCTTATGAAATACCAGTGAAATTATTGTCCGGGCCATGGAAGACGAACGAAAGCCTAGACGAAGATCAGAACTTCAAATTTCTGAGCGATCTGCACCGAAAAAAACTCTGGCCTCCATTAGAAGGTAAAGGAGTTATGCAAGCAATGATACAGGGAATACGAAATGCTGTGATGTGTAACAATCAAAGGGTTTTTAATATCCTTATCAGTTTCGGTCTCCATTTTGACCTCTACGAAGGCACCAAAGATTTCACGGAGCTTATCAGATATGCCGTGATTGAATGTGGCTGCAACGAGGACATGGTTGGTCCATTATTGCGCCATAGTCCTGTAACTTTCGACTATATGGATCCGGAGCTCTGGGCCTGGGTCGAGAGAAACAAAGATACTGGAAATGGTAAAGGCGAATGGTTGATGGAGATATTAAGGCTAACCTAGGACTTGGAGATATGAGCAGCCTGTGATTGGGGTTAAATCAAAGGAGAAATCACTTCCTTAGGTTTGGACATTGGCCAGTTGGGGTGATGGATGGTGGATAACCACTTTTTCACCATACGGTACTCTTCCAAAGACCCAGGAGTGTATCCCTTCCCTTGTCATAATTGGTATTTCTCAGATTTTGTACAGTACATACTGGCTGGCTGTTGAGTTTGAAGTATCATTCAGAAGACTGCCATCGATCGATATGGCTAGATCCTAATTGCAGTTGGGAGCCCTCTGTATGTCCTTAAGTCTCCCACATAGAAGTCAGTTCACCTTAGGACGGGAGACTACTCGAATTAAGATGTAAAATAACATTTGAGTTCTTTCTTTACAGTAGAACTAGAGTTGGAAATAGTGCAATGGTGGTACCTTAGCTTATTAGATTACCGGTGGGCGAGGAATATCTTGACAAGCTAAAGGGAAAGGATAACTACCTTATGCTACGGTACTCATAAGGTACCCGTGACCGTGTATAGCACACACTTTGCCCTCCCGTCATCTCATGCCGTGTACCCGGACCCTCGATACTCAAAGAGCAAATTAAGTCACACTCACCACCCAAACACCAGATCCGAGTTCCGACCCAGTCGTTGCATGCGGTAGTTCATCCAACGATCCATCATCTTTTCTAGAGCAAAACGTCAAGACGAGCAATAGTTACGATCAAGGGATCATCGCGCATGTAGGTTCCCCTCATGCGGGTAACCGGAGCGAATGAGGTGAGAGGCGGGTTTACGCTACGGTTTTATTCGCTAATTGGTGAGAGCCTGTCAGGTGGAGTTTGTTGTTGCATAATGCAGCTGAAGTGTCATTATGATTTGGAAGAATTTGGGGATACTGTTGTTGGAATAGAGAAGATAGTGAGAGCAGGAATAACGTAGGTAAGGTAGTGATATAGCTCCTGAGGTAGGAGCATGCTTCGGTTGGTGAAGGTGCGACTGAGTAAGGTAGATAACTACGCGGGGACGCGGGGAGGCGGGACGCTTTGCGACTAAATAAGTGCAGATAGACGACATCATATCTTGTATACGGAAGTCCGAGAGGGCATTCTTCGAAAATCGGAATCTATATTTCTGTATTATGTGTCATTCGATGTTTGTAGAACAGAAGTAACAGTACGGTAAAGGGGTTGCCAATAATGCTGTTTTAAGACATCGTATTCTTATCGAGATATCGATCTGTATGAATTCGGTCTTGGTTGCTTCCGTTCTGGGAAGTTGTCGCGCGACATCATTTCTGTAAATTCAGTGAGAATTGATTACATGCGCTCGGCTCTTGCTCTGATTTGTGGGTGGAGGATTGCTAAGTGCTTGGTGGCCGCGCATTCCGATTTTAGCTCAACATTCAACTTTCCCACGCTATCAACAAGCACCTCACATTAACTGTTTAACACCAACTTTTCCTGTCGTTTTCGAATCTACACCCTCCTTCACTCCTTCATCGTCCATTCGCTCCAGGAACCCTCTCATACAACGGTTTCACCCGGGCGATGAAACTTTAGACGCTGTTTAACGCCCTGGCGACCTTCCAGGGTTGCTGCCAGCTCCGAACCGTGACGAATCTGTGCCGTACTCACAGCGACTGCTCAACGACCGTTGAGGACACAATTACTCTTGTACAGACGCGAGATACCAATCTCCGCCTCGTGACTTTCCCATTATATCCATCCTTCTTCTGTGCGGTGCTTCAGAGCATTCCTTAAACTATCTCGTTCGTTTTCGGCCACGACGCATAGCGGAGGTTGGTGAGCTTTCAAAGCTCTCCTCAACAATTAATCCCGGTCCTTTTCTTCAATTTTGACGACAAGAATCTACGATCGATAAAATAATCATAATGGTATTTTCGGCAGCACGGTTTGCGTTTGTTCTTCTCTTCGCATTCCTTTCGTTTTTCCAATTGTCCCTTGCGAAAGAGAAAGACACATGGGTACAGGCATATGATGAATCTGGGAACCAAATATGGTTGAAAGATAACCGGAGACCTGCTCTCTTTACAGGTAACTTTGGGGACTGTATGGGGAGCAGTAGCATCAATGTTACTCGGTTCGATGCTGCATATTATAAAGATAATATGACCGTGTCGTTCCATCTACAGGGAAATACTGCTCTGACAAATGAGTCTCTCATGAGTATGTCCCTTTCTCTTCCTCTCCTAACCGTTCACTGACCGGGAATAGTGTATATTGGCGTATACGCGTACGGCGAGAACCGTTTTGAGCTCACGTTCAATCCATGCAGCGCAAACATTGACAGGTATTTACGAATGGCAAGGACTCCCAGGATCATCACTAACAGGTTATAGCCTGTGTCCTACCAGAGAAGATGTCCCAATAGAAGCCAACGGTATCATCCCAATCGCTAAATCGGATGTCGCCAACATCCCACCTATTGCACTCACAATCCCCGATTTCGAAGGAGAGGCTATTCTCCGGATCTTTGCCAATTCAACCCAGCAACAAATAGGATGTTTCTCAGCCGTTGTCACCAACGGAGCCACATTCTCCCAGGTAGCTACAGTAGGAACTATTCTGGGATTATTCACAATCGTAGCAATCATCGCTTCATTCGCTACAGCTATTTACGGAAATAACATTCCTGAAATGCGTAAACACTACGCTCACAGTATGTCAGTCATGGTTGTTTTCGCCGTCTTCCACCATATTTTCTTCACTGGAGCACTATCCATGAATTGGCCCAGCGTACTTGTGGCATTCTGGAGCAATTATGCATGGAGCGCAGGCATGATTTACACCTCAGGCATGCAAAACTCGATCAACAAATTCATTGGATCCAACATCGGAAATACATCATCCGTCGGAGCTGCTGGTGTAGGCTCTCAGAATCCCGACCTTGGGGGTGGTTATGACATTCGTAAAATATACGCTCGAAATATCGACCCTCTGTTTCCAAACCATCGAGAGGTCATTCGAATGCATGCAGAGAAATTCCTTCGCAAGAGGGCTATCGCCAATTCTACTGATGGATTCAATTGGTATGGCAAACCCCTTCCGCTTGGTTTACCTCTGCCTGGTAATTTCTCTGGATTTGCCGGTACTCTTGCTCAACACGAAATTCCAGCCTCGAATGCTTTCTTGACTGGACTTATCTGGCTTGCCATCCTTATCGTCATTATTACCGGGTCTATAGCTACGTTCAAATTCATTCTTGAGGGCTTAATCCGTACGCGATTCGTCAAGAACGACCGTCTACTATTCTTCCGTAGCCACTGGCTCGGATACGTAGCTTTCGCTGTCCTACGTATTTGCTTCGTCGCTTTCTTTATGATGATGTTCCTTACCATGTTTCAGTTTACATACAGTGGTGGAGCGGGACCTCTAGCCATCGCAGCGATCGTGTTCATCCTTTTCTTCGTTGGAATGTTTGGCGTTGCTGCATATGCTTGTTATTACCCTATCAGATTCGGTGGTTACAAGTCCAAACCAGACCGTATAAACTTGGAAAGAAGGAGACTTTTAGGGGTCGTACCGTGGTACCGATTCGTCCGGGAAAGCCATCACCGTAGGGAGGACTCGACGATCTATGCTGGATCTATTCCGTTCTTTAGCTTCACCCTTGCAGAAGGCGAAAATGAAAAGTCTATTCACGACGACGACGCATACACCAAGAAGTTCGGGTGGCTGGCATCCCGTTTTCGCCGTACACGATGGTGGTTCTTCAGCGCCTGGCTCTTCTACGAGTTCATCCGCGCCTGTTTCTTCGCCGGTGCATCTGGTCACCCCATGATTCAAGTCTTCGGTCTCCTCGTCGTCGAATTTCTCGCCTTTCTTGCCATTGTCGTCCTCCGTCCCTTTGAAGGCCAGCGTCTCAACGCTATCGTTGTCTACTTGCTTGGCTTTAGCAAAGTGGCCACTGTCGCCCTCTCCGCTGCCTTCGATAATGAGTTCCGCCTCGCTCGTATCCCCACCACCGCTATCGGCATCGTTATCATCGTCATCCAAGGTATTTTAACCATTGTCCTCCTTATCGCTATCGCCCTCGGCGCCATTTCGAGCTATTGGTCCGTCATGCGCAACCGCGAGGTTGTTCATCCGAGAGCCTGGATTCCACTGCGCGACCGCTATTTCAAACACCTGGATACTGTTGTAGCGGATGTCCCGCCTCCACCTCCACAGCCCGTCGTCCCGGAAGAGCCAAAGGAACCGTACTTCGCCGTGACGTCTATCCGCCGTGTTGCCAAGATCGAGGATGAAGATCCTGACCTTGCGATTGAATTAGGAAGTAGAAATGCTTCAAGATTATCACTTCCCTCTGGAGCAGCGGGTAATGAGGCCGGTAACAGACAGAGTAGAGCCAATAGTATCAGAAGCACGATTAGCTACCACAACGTCCCCTTCGGTGCACGTGTCCATCGCGCGAGTTGGAACTCCAGAGATTTCCCCAGCGGAGAACTGAGCGAGAGACCAGAGAGAAGGCGTACACTGACGTCGGGCACGGGACAGAGTGGGGAACCATTGTTGATGGAGCATGCGGAGGAATCGAGGAGTGAATCAAGGAGTAGGGAGAGTGGGTTGAGACATATGACATCTGCGGAAGAATTGGGGAAAATCGCAAAAGGGGGAGAGAAGCAGACGGAGGTGAATGTGGAAGAGGGGAGACCGAAAACACCAGGTAGGATGGGGAAGAGCTGGGGAAAGAGACCGGTTTTATCGACCGTGGAGAGTGAGGCGGAGATTTCGAAGGGAGAAGACAAGGATATCAAGATATAGGACTCCCATAAAGAACAAGGAAAGTTTCAATCTCTGGGGTTAAGGAACGTTATAGAAGGATGAGAAAAAGGTAATTGGGAGGACACTCACGACTTAATGATGGGATATATGGCATATTGGCTATTACCTCCGCTTATCTCACAGCTTAAGGTAGCTTAAACTGGAGACGATGGCGGGAATGACGGTGCACACGACAGGCGTTTTATTTTTACTTTCTCTTTCACTATCTATAGGCATAGCTTAGATGCATTAACCGCGTCAGCGCAAGGCGCTTGGGCGTTTGGCTCGTTTATTAGCTGGGATACCTTAGTAGGACGGGTGTTATATAATTATCATCTTAAAACCTTATGATATGGTGGGCGATACAGTTTATAATGGCTATCAATGGATCTGGTTACATTATTTGACCTCTCGGATTATCGTTTATGTTTGGGTAGAAGTAGCGTCTAAAGGGAAGCTCTTCGATACTTGAAATTCACAGTAAATATAGTATTTGAAGATAAACCCGTAGAACGCTGGATTTTCTGCGATAGGGATCTGACTGTCCGATGGGTTAATTGGCCCTCTTAAGTACTGATGACGAAGGGGAGGGTATATTCGGGAGATACCCGAAGTCCCTGGACGGCTTCGGTAAGAGCACTATTTCCCGTAACTCACAGTAGAAGGATAGGGGGAAGGAAAGAGCAAGTTACACGATGATGTAGATGGTGTAGAGTGCGGATTTCATTCTAACTCCCTGCCATAGGAAACTGAGTAGGAGACATCTATGGATCTGAACAGGGTAGATTGGTCTATTCGCCAGGGTGAAATCTATCAGTGGAGTATTTGCATTAACTGAGTCCGAGGGCGTGGGGGCAGAACCTCGACCTTCGTATCTCGAAGGGATTGTGATACTAGGAAGCAACCCATGAGACATATACCTGATCCTACATGACCGAGTAGCAGATACTGAAACCGTCTATCAGAAATTAAATACCTCCTGCATCTACTCAGCTTGTCTTAATTTTCCTCCTCCTCCTTCGAGAAAGACCGTAAAGAACAGGGATCAGTACCATCAACACCAAGAATAAAGCATACGGTCCGCGTACATCTAGTCACAACGACTCAACGGGCTTCTCTTCGTCACTGACCGGCGGTATCCTCTCGTTCAAATAGTTCTCCAGGTCGTCGATCTCGTCAGGGTCCGCGGAATGTGGGAGGCCCCTGGTGATGGCGTCAATTCTATATACACCGAACACTCCACGAGACCTCAACTTACGGATACGTCTTGAAATCAACATTCCAACCCCAGTCCTTTAGCGTGTCTGCGGTTAACTTGCCCCACCTATACTGCACCACCTCGTCCTGGTCACCATGTCCCATGAATATCGGCGTCTCCTTGTTCGGATTGTCCTCCGGAACCATCTCCCTCATCTTGCCCTGTAACAGGAGGTAAGAACTCAGACCGAATATTCCCCCGAGCTTTTGGGGACAGGTTAAGCCAGATATGAGAGACATAGCGCCGCCTTGCGAGAAGCCGCCTACGACGATTCTTTCCGACGGGATGCCATTGGAGGTTTCTTGGGAAATGAGGGAGTGGAAGTACTCCCGGGATTTAAGGATCCCGACCTCATCTTCGCGGCGGTTGATATCTCCTAAGGACAACTGGAGGAATGGTAAATCAGATGGACGGGCGTGGAAATGTGAAGGGAGAGAAGAAGAAGAGAGGACGTACTATGTCATACCAACCTGGCATCGACATGCCGCCATTCTAAGGTATATGTTAGTTTCGGCGCATAGGGAAAGGATATAAGGATAGAATTACCAGCGTGATGGGGATAGAAGGCGCATTGGGGAAGATGAACTTGACTTGTTCGAACTTCCCCCGTCGACGCCAATTCTCTGCTAACCATATCCTAGAGCCATAGTCTCAGTATAACTGTATTGTTGTTGCTTAAACCACAATGCGGGGTTTGGTGGACGCGAACCAACCGATTCCACTGTATGCGAAGTCAGCTTGAGCGATTGAGCGGAGGAGAGGAGGAATATAAGGCTGAATATATATATACCTGTCTCCCAAGCCATGCGCGACTATAACGGTGGCAGTATGCCTCTTGAGTGCAGGGACTACCAATGCTTTGGACATGTCGACAAGGGACGGAAGAAGGAAGGTGGGGACAAGAAAGGATTTATGAAGGATGGTATGGGTAGGGATAACAATAAAGAGATGCCAAGTGGAGTAACAAAAAAGCAATTAAGAGTCCCAGTTGGGAAGATTAAGGGGTAGAGGAGGGGGTTGAGGGCTTAAAAGCAATTTAGTGGGGACATGTTTGGGGCGTTT
>MU006094.1:1376148-1386370 GCA_010093705.1 Patellaria atrata CBS 101060
TGGTACCGGGACGATGGGTGCGTTCTCGCCTGGTGATCGGTGCTTCTAATACAACTCCGAACGCTTGGGCCGACATGTCACAGACTAAAAGGGATCGTACTCTTTACTCCTAATGAGACGTCATGGATTGTGACTGATCTCTTCAACTTCATCCTCAATTCCTTCCTGCTCTCATCTTACTTCATCCCTCTTGAACTCTAATCACAAATGCCAGAGCTTCTTTACTGGCTTTAAGCACTCTTTATAGTCATTTTGCTTGATATATTGATCATCTATTCCTCTTCTCGGCATTGCCACACTCAAGAATATTAATAGTGTTAACAACGATTCATCTACAGAGTCTTAGAGTTCAATTCGCCTTTCGAGGTATCCTTCTTAACATATCAATTATATTGCAGGCCTCTTTCCATCCCTAAGGCTACTTGCATAATGCCTCGAGTCACACGTTCTACAGCTACTATAGCTAAACAAGATGCTCCAAACCCACAATCCCTTTCAAGTCCGCCTACGAAACCTTCACCTGTCAAACGGGAGGTCAAGGGTAATGGACGTACTTCTAAATTACCGTCTAGAGCGAAGAAAGAGAGTCCCATAGTTCCACCTAAAAACGAACCCATCACACCTGCTAGCACTCGTAAGAGGAAAAGACCAACTCCCGCTGTGAAGGACGAAGAGGATAACGAGCTTCCTCACAATTTAGGAACGCTTCCTGAATCTGAGGCTCCGGGTGACGATCGGCAAGGATCTACACCAAACAGCAAACGCGCATGTAAGGTGCAGAAACAGATCAAGAGTGTAAATGGAGACTCTGCTATAGACTCGAATAATGCCAGTACTTCCCCATCGAAAAAGGGAAAGAATACCAAAAAGTCAACCTCAAACCCTGCCGGTCAGGATCCTTTCCCGGACTGGCCACATCCTACTCCTGAAGAATGCTACGAGGTTACCCGTCTCTTGTCCAGTATCCACGGAGAAGTTAAAATACCCAAAGAGCTTCCAACCCCATCTTTGACCGTCTCCGGCTGTGGAGAAGTCCCTTCTGTTCTGGATGCTCTTATTCGTACCCTTCTAAGCGCTGCAACAACTGCTAAAAACTCCTCTCGTGCATTCCGAGGCCTTGCAGATCGCTTTGGAATTCTTCAAAGCGGAATAGGCAAAGGAAGCGTCGATTGGGACGCTGTGCGCCGAGCTGAGACTAAAGATATCTTCGAGGCCATCAAATGCGGTGGCCTGGCAGATACCAAAAGTAAACGCATCAAAGCTCTTCTGCAGCGCGTGTACGAAGAAAATCAAGCCCGTCGCGATGCTCTTATCTCGTCAAGCGGAACTCAAGACCCTACAAAAGCACCAGCCGGCGCCGAAAACGAGTCTCCTGAGTCCAAGGATGTCGAAATCGCGCGCGCGGATCAAAATATTATATCTCTGGACCACATTCACTCACTCTCCACCTCTGAAGCTATCACCACACTGACAAAATATGACGGCATTGGTATTAAAACCGCATCCTGCGTCGCGCTCTTCTGTCTCCAACGCCCAAGCTTTGCGGTTGATACGCACATCTTCCGCATCTGCAAATGGCTCGGCTGGGTGCCGGAGAAGGCGAATAGGGAGACGACGCACTTTCATTGCGATGTTAGAATCCCGGATGAGCTGAAGTATCCTCTGCATTCGTTGTTCATCACGCATGGGAGGCTGTGCCCGAGATGTCGTGCTATCACTGGGGAGGGGAGCGCAGGATGGGATGAGGGATGTGTTATCGAGCATTTGGTGAAGAGGAGTGGGGTTAGGAAAGGCGGTGTGGAGGGTGAGAGTCCGAGTAAGAAAGCTAGGGTCGCGAGGACACCAAAGAAGCAAAAGGGAAAGGGAAATGTTAAGCATGAGGGGGGGAGTGGCTCTCAACTTAGCGAGGAAGGGGTTTCTGATGACGCCCAGACTCCAGTCAGAAAGGTTAGGCCTTCGAGGACGCCGAGGAAGAAGGCCTTACAGGTTGAGGTCGATGAGCAAGGCAGTGAATCTGAGTTGACAGAGCTTGAGGACTCTGATGACGACTTCAAGGATTAAAAGGTTGGGAGTGGGTGGTTTCTAGGGCTGATGGACTTTCTATCGTCTACATAACAATTAATATCAATTACATTTATTATAGGTATATTGCTTACGCCTTCCACGGCCTCATCCTAATGTATTATCCTACCCCCATTACGGACTCGACCATCACCATCCAACCAACCAACGGGCACCATCCACAGCCCTCGCAGACCATTACCCTTAAAGTCATCATATTCAAGAGTGTACTAATATATTTTGTTTTTTTTTTTTGTTTTTTTTTTTTTTTGCACATTTCCTTTCATAACCCCAGCGCTGAGAAGACGTGATAATGAATCTCCATCCTCCTTGGGATACAAAAGACCTGCCACCAATTTCACGGTTTTGGGGAGTCTTTACATCTCTAACTGCGTCTAACATCGAGCACTAAGCTCACATAAGAGATAGATATCCCTTTCTGCGAGATATCTCCAACGTACCGCTTGCGGTGTTGAAGTGTACTCGTCTAGTTGATCCTTTGTATCCGTGACATAGAGATGGACCAATGGAAGCGATGGAGTGAGACCGTGATGGATCTAAACTGCAACAAGGTTCCAACCCGACGTTCAGGCGCGGGATCCTACCGAATCTTCTTACTATCGATAATGTTTCGCGTGATATGTTCTGGTTCCGCTAACCTGGCAGATCCATCAACATATGTACGAGCACCTTGATTCCTACGTGTTGAGGTCTTTGGGTATGGCGGCGTCCGATCGATATCTCGGCCGTATGATAGAGGTGTGAAGAACATCCTGGGGCGTTGAAGAGATTGGCGTCGTTCGGATTTGTTGCTATAGCTAGCCCGCCGGGGACTCCCGTTCCGATCTCACCGTACAACTTCATCGGTACGCAGTTGGACGCGGGAGTATAGGGAGGTAAGTAAAGCTCGGTATACCTATGTGCGTTCCAAATCGGGATCCTGGCTCGGAATTGGGGTCAATCGCTTGCAATACATGGAGGGCGTCGTGGATCAGTCTGAAGTAACTTGCTGGATGTGGTGTTTAGACGAAGTCTAGGCTTCACCTGAGTTAGTCACCATTCTTATCTTGCTCGTTTCGGAATGCTCTGGTCGTGATATACTAAGTGAATGCTATGTCTGCTTCCGGATGAACAGCAAGACTTCTGCGTGCAAGGCCTTCTATACACCTTCTATATAATATCCCTTTATGCATAAAATCGCTGAACCCCAGATCGAGATACTCTCCGAGTTATACCAGTATTACCATCACTGGACGCGGTTATCTGCATTGTCCCGAGATGATGATGCGGTTAAATATTACTCCTCACAAGCCGCCATCACTAAAGTCTGGCAGACTCTCTATGAGTTTATTTCCCCTCCGGTCCAATAGCGATCCCCGTAATCGGGAGAATGAACTTCATGGCCGACGTGTATCTCGTGACGGTAAAACTTCCATTCTATGATCTCATTTGCCTACTCTCCGTCACCGCATCTTCACAATGTCTTCACCCATATCCAACATTCCCCGGGCGGCGCTCCCCCCCTTCCCCCCCCCTTCCCTCTTGGGTACATTGTTCCTTCACACACTCAAGGCCCATGTTTCGGGAAAACATTGGTTGTAAACAAGTCTTCCTCGACCTTAGGACAAGTATAAATCTCAGCGGCGTGCCTTTTCTTTCCTGCCTTTTTCCATCAATTTCATCCCCAAAAAGCCCCAAATCAGAAACCTATCAAACCGAACACAACCACACTGAAAACATCCACGACATCACCGAACCGGGGAAGATGGATCTACCCCGAGGTCACCTCGGGAAGCAACGACGCGACAATAACTCCGAAACCAACCCCTTCACGGTCCTGCCTGACGAAAATGACACCAAGAAGCGCATCAACAATGATGGCGGAAACCAACGCGCGAGCACTCTCCCAAGCGGAACTCAACCCGACCGTCCCATCACCAGCAAGGACGACCCATACGAGATCATCCCGTCAACGAGCCCGCGCTACTCCGCATTAAGTGCAGCAGCCCGCTCTCAAGCTCTCGGCTTCGGTGGCGCATCCATCTCGCCTTCCAAGAAGAACGGTTACGGAGTCAGGGCCCGCCGTTGGTCTCCAGGCAACGAGAACGAAGAAGGCGTCAACGCGGACGAATGGGTCGAGGTTGTCCCCAAGCGCGTTCGTGTGGATCCGCATGGTTGGGCGATGGCGCGGACGCAAAACGCGAACGAGCTCGAGATCGCGAAGACGCAGATTTCGGACAAGAGCAGGGAGATGGCGGAGGCGTGGGAGGAGTCGTACGAGGAGGTGTCCCGCGACGAGCCGGTGGCTGCTATGGGTGCTAAGGTGTCGCATGTACCTAGTACCACGGATGAGGGCTTTGATGCCGAGAATTGGAAGCGCCAGAAGAGGCAGCGTCAGCGAGAACGGAAGAAGGTTGAGAGACAAGCTGCAAAGGAGCCGGTCAAGCCTATCAAGGAGGCTGAGGATTGGGTTAAGCGTATGACTGGAGAGTACCCCAAGACGAAGAGTGAATCGCTTGAGAGTGACGATGGGAAGAAGACGGAAGGGGAGACCGACAATGTTGGTGAGTGGAAGGGATGGAAGGAGTGGCTGACGAAAGGTTTGAGCTTGTCAAAAGTGAGCGGAGTGTGATGATGAGAGCGGTTGATGAATCATATTGATTATCTGGAGAGTGCGAGCTCTCTTGGATACAATATTGTGACCTTGGTGTTGCGACTAACAGTATGAGATAAAATTAAGCAAGGCGTTCTGGGCCGCCTGTCCTATTCTAGTTAGTACTGAAATGAAAAAAAGGTTCACCATGATATAGCTTAACACGGGAACGATAAAATGTATTTGAACCCTTCCCCTACCGTGATATTTCCCGGCGTACTGGACGATCGTTTTGAATATGGTTTCAGGCTTTTCTGGATTGTGGAGTGACGTGTCTGAAAATTGCTCCATTACACTTAAGACTAGATTGTACAGATGACAACGGTTAAATGAGATTGGAGGAATAACAGTCCGCCAGTACTTGTTTCGTAAGTGTATAGAGGCCAAGGGGATTGTCCTATACATGGGAAGGGACACGGCCGGCCGGCTAGGACAATCCCGACATCTTCAAGTTTTGTCGAGGGTCTATTGTATGATTAGTCCAGTTCATCAAAATGTCGGCATTATACACATACTTTATTACTAGAGGCTCTACCTTTTGTTTGAAAATCTCAGGGCATTAGGTTGTACTCATGTTGGCGAGAACCCTTGAGTTGTCAGAACATGCGGATACCACCACACCCAAACGCAAACCCATCCCATACTCTATCGTCACCTCAAAAACAAATCGTAAACCAGTACTCCGTTTAAGGATTAGTTTGAAGTGACCTTCCTCTCGCCCGCGGTAAAGGGGCAGGAGAGATTGAAAGAGGACTCATATAGGGAAGACGCTCGAGTTACCTTATATTAGTTGCTAGTTCAAGAGTTTAATGCGCAACTCTGCATACTAAACGGCGACAATTCATCTAAGGAGTCCCAAACTTCTATAGTAGGAAGGGCTTAGGGCCGTAATTTGGGCCGTAGAGGGAGTAGTTACCATATCATTTTCATTACACGAGTAGACCCTGCCGGCCATATCATTGGTTACAAAGCCATTTACTCCCTTGCGATTGCTTTCGGTTTCGAGCTCTTTATCCGTCGGACTCCATTGGTGCTTGGTGAGGGAGTGGAGCTTCAGAGAAGAATAAAAGTTTTCTTCAGACTCGGAGATAGAAAACGTTGTCAAAATTTCATCGATCAAGGGAAAAAGACGTCTTGATATTAAGCCTTCCTAGGTAGATAGACTAGCCAGATAATGAAAACTGGACCATGCGCGTTCAAAGGAAGGTCACACCAGTAGCTTTCGATTGTCCCGACAGATCAACGGATCTCTTGGACAGTCTCCCTTTTCGAGACTCCATATTCAACTATTGCTCTGCGCTTAAACCGCCTTTGGCCTTGAATACGTAGAGTGTACAAGATGGCTCTGCTGTACAGATGGACCAGAGAGTACGGAGTACGGAACCATTGGAGAGTACAGAATAATTAAAATTCCATGGAAAAAATGCATCGTACCAAGTGATTTGCTGGTATAGCTGATTGCACTGTACGATATGATGGACCCGTGCAAAATGACTGAAAGGTACAAAAGATTACACGATATACTGCTAACGGTTGACAGAATTAGATGTACTTGAACGACTTGAACATTGAGATTCATATTTCCAATCATAAAATCTTTCGCCGGGTAAAGCGCGTACTTCGCTACTCTAGAGATATGATGTCGTCCTGGGGGATATTGGGGGTTTCTACGACGGTTACCTTCACAGTACGGAGCAGAAGAACTTCAACGATTAAAGTTAAGAGAAGTGGTTGAGATGGGAAGGTGAAGCATGATTACGGATACTGTGAAGATGAGGTTAGAAGTTGGAAGGACTGGAGGAGTTAGTGGGATGCATGTGAGGATGTCATATAACTGGAGGAAATTGAAAATTTGATGGAAGTCTTCATGGCGTGATGCGATGTCCTGATGCGATGTCCTGATGCGATGTCCTGATGCGATGTCCCGATGCGATGTCCTGTATACGGTTTAGCTTGGCGGTTGCGAAACGAGGGTGGCGTGCGTCAGGTTCACGTCGAAGTCAACATCCAGACGCCACAATGTACGTCATGAAACCTGAGCTTTGCCGGTGTTCCAGCCACACAGATTTTCCGATCATCGCTTGGGATTGCCGGAATGTCACTCATACAAAAGCGGTCCAGCCACAGACTTGGAACCCTTTCTGTGTCGATCACCTTATCTTGTGATAGACGAAGCGACAAACGAGACGGGAAAACGGCAAGCATCGGTGCAGAAAGTGCAGAAAGTGCAGAAAATGCAGAAAGGGCAAAAATTGCAGAAAGGGCAGGAAGGGCAGAAAGAAAGGGCAGAAAGGGCAGAGAGGGCAGAAAGAAAGGGCAGAAAGGGCAGAAAGGGGAGAAAGGGCAGAAAGGGCAGAAAGAAAGGGCAGAAAGGGCAGAAAGAAAGGGCAGAAAGTGCAAGAGAGTGGAGGAAGACAACGCGTCTTCTGAAAGATCCCGTGATTTTAGGAAACAAGCTTGTGGCGCCAAAATCTCCCTTCCGCGCTAACTCGGCGTTGACAAGTGATGGCCAACTGTAAGCCTTGGCCGCATTCGGACCAAAGCGTTTCAAGACTTCCCTGTTGGAGACTTCCCTGTTGGAGGCTTCTCTGTCATCATCACCGTCGTCCATCGAAGATTGTTGGACAGGCCAAGGACAAGCAGTTTGAAAGGATGCGAATTTCGGTTGTCAACGGTACGAGGGGATGCCCCGTTTTAGCCTGATCGGGATGCGTAGATTTGATATTATGAGATGAAGGTGAGCTCATGATTGGGTCGTTTCCAGTGTAGGTGTGGCTGGCCCTGGTGACTGAACTTGGCAGACTTGGAATGCCCTGGAAATTGGTATGACGTCGGCTTTTGTTTGGCGCGTGTGACTGAGCGATATAATAAGGGACGTTGCATTCCATATAAGATGATTCCTCTCTCTCTTTCCTCAATTCATCACACAATCATCAAAACACACACATCTCAAGCTTCAATAAGCACCCGACCAATTTGAACAATAGATATCCATCATCACACCTAAAGACAAAATCCTCAATCAACACACCAGAAACAATGGGTGCCGTCGTCTCTTGCGTAAGTCCTTTCGTTTCCCCTCCTCAACAACCTCAGCACTAACACCATCTGAAGATCCGTGCAATCTTCCAATCCATAGGCTCTTGCCTTATGGCCATCGTTAATGCCATTGGAGCTGTTTTCCATGCTATCATCAACGGCTTCGTATCGGTATTCGATATCATAATCTCCTGCTTGACCTGCGGACGTTCCGGACGTCGTCGCACCCGGACAAGAACGCGGGCGACTGTCTAAATAACTTCCTCGCGAGAGAGAGAGAGAGAGAGTTACGAGGGGAAGGATGCTTGAGTTTTACGGAAGGGACCTCTCTATTTGCTCCATCGTCGACCAAATGATCATGACTACTATTGCAATCATCTCAATCAACAATCGTACGCGACGGTAGACTGCATTACGATGTTCCGGACCCTCTCCGTTGGCTTTATCACCACTTTCTCCGCCGTTTCTCGCCTCAATCTGTCAGGGTCCTTCTTGACGGCATACCAGTGCTTCATCATTATACACCGAAACCCGACTCACCAGAAATTCTCTACTACTTTATTATGCAAGGAGGATAGGACAGCATGGATGGCTCTCAGATACCCCTCTTCTGCTTTGCGTTTTGTTTCTTTTTTCTTTTTTTTTTTTTTCTTTTTATCGAGCATGCGTCATGAATTGTACTGGTTAATGGTAGCAAACTGAATGGATCAAACGGTTCAGAATCTTCAGATTCTCTTTCGGACATTCCGCTATAAATATGTGAGCACGTGATTTCGCGAGATGGTGCACCACCAACACATCACCGACACGCTTCCCTACTTTGTGCAACACCACCCACCTCTATGTTACGACTTGCTCACCTCAACTTTCCCCCTGCCAGCACTCTTCGACACCAAATCACCAGCAGCTAAAACCGGTGGATCAAGAGTGATTTTGACTGTAAGTTTCAACAGCCTCGTCTCTAGAACTTCACTAACAACAACAGCAGCAAAATCCATACATCTCATCCCCCTCCCCTCCCCCAACCCACGTGGTTCAACAAAATAATTGATACACCACAATGCACACTCCTTGTGACCCTCGCCCTCACCAAAATCAACCAACTTTACAACAGTCGGTGATTTCGTGTCTCGATAGGTTTGCGACCAGGTAACGGTTCAAAAATCTGAAAGCTAGATAGTATAGAGTATTAAGTAGCCCTACCTTTTGTCCCGGAAAGATATTTATTTAACATTGTGTCGTTGCAAAATTTATCATACCTCGAATATCGTCGGATTTTGGCTATACGCGTCAATCTTGTGAACGACGTGTTCCCTCACCTAAAGCCAATGCCCCCATAATGTCCCTCGAAACTACCTGTCCAATCTGCGAAAAAGCCAAAGGGCCTCTCTCGATGTGTAGGATGCAAGGTCACATTCTACTGCGGCGATGACCACCAAACAGCCCACTGGCCCAGACACAAAAGAGTTTTGTCTCCCAATCCGGAAAGCTCAAAATACCCTCAAGACCGAAAAGGAGAAACTGCTCGAGCATTCCGCCCAACGTCTTCGAAAATGGCTATGCCGACCTCTCCATCATCCCCGAAGCCCATCCCTGCTACATATGTGCCCACTTCGGTCTCGTCAAGGCTCTGCTGATAGTGCATACCGCCGAGACGGTAACAGGCGGCCTTGGAAAATTCCTCGGATACGCTGCAGCTCAGTCTCGTGGATATCTTGCTGGTTAGGTTTTTCGTGTCGGCGCTCTCCATCCGACTGGGGAGAGATCTAAGAGGCGTACGATTTCTTGCAAGTGGTTCGCCACCGCAGAACGACGGACCAGATCACGCTTGAAACGATATAACGAAGGGATTTTTTTTTTTAGACGTCAAGAGTGCGGATCTCTTTGAGGATACGGATCGCTACAAGAATGACCCTGTCCCCCTCGTGAAGCGGCTCCTGTGCCTCTTCCTTACCGTTCCCGTCTCGTTGTTGAAGATCCGCCTCCTGCTCGGCCTCGACGACTTTTAGAACTCCTTCGCCGTCCACCGAAGGGTGCCGCAGGAGGTGTTTGATTTGGTCACGGGCGATGTCATCAGCTCGGTCACGGCGAAGAGGAAGGATATCACGAAAATCAAGGTACCGGAGGAGCTGGATCCCTACATCGCGAAGCTGGAAGCTCGGGTCGCGCGGATGCACGAAACGGTCAACACGCCGACTGAGTTCTCTTGGTTCCGCACTTCACAAGCTGAAATCCAGCACGTATAGTCCCAGTGAGAGTGAGGGTTTCCTGGCGGAGCGCACATTGTCTCATAACTAACCCTTCTTGGATTGAGACTCCTGGCGTAATCGAGTACATCAGGGGTTTGGAGAACAAAGTCCAGTCGTGTCCGATGAGATCGTGCTGGTGTACTAATTTCGTACACTGAACAAGATTCGCGAACAGAATCATAGCCCCTACCTACGAATCATCTGCGACGCTTGGTTCTTT
>MU006094.1:1386560-1492524 GCA_010093705.1 Patellaria atrata CBS 101060
TTTGCTGCCGCTGCTTCATTGACCTGAGGTTTACCGATAAACCCGCCCGGAGGGAGTTTCAAACCGCCGACGTTTGCGTTTCGAGGGGAGGGAAAGGGATCGTAGCCAGACTACCTGACCGCTCTGCCATTTGTTAGTTATGAGTTGTCTTGACTTTTTGTTGATTATAAAAAAGGTGTTGGGCAGAGCTGGGGATAGCACGTGTTCTTGGGTAGTTGCGGGTTTGGGTGAAGGGGTTTAAGGGGTGTCACGTGCGTAGTTTATATGCGATGGGGAGAAGAGATATCGCTGGTTTTCCTTTGGTGGCGGAGTTGGGATGGGAAGCGAGGGTGGCCTTCTATGGACTTGATTAGTTCTCAGTGAGCCCGCGATGTAACTGAGGTATGGTAGATGGGATAGCATGGGAGTTTGATTAGGTTTTATCTCTATTCATTCTATTCACTAGTCTATGAACCAATCCTCTAAAACCTAAAGCTCCTACCCACGTAACCCACCCGTCTATACCCAGAGTATCACCCTCCTCTCTTGTTACTCCCACACTAATATATATTGTCACATTACTTCTTCATAACCTCGCACCTATTTCTATCTCATCACCAGTGGGTCCTACTACCCTAAGACTCAAACGTTAGGTTTTCGCAACCTTTCGACCTCTAGCACAACGTCTCCCCGCGCACTCATGACGCCGTTCATGGCACACCGGATACCGTCTAGCGGCGGGCCGGACAAGCAGGTGAGATAGGAATCGGGATTTCCGGGGCTGTTGTTTGTGATGTGGTGCGTGCCGGTTTGGTAGGTTCTGGAATGGGGAGTCAGATTGGGGAAAAGGAAGGAGAGAAAGATGAAGGGAAATGGTATTTGGATATAGGAATGAAAAGTGCAAAAGAAGAGAGATATGGGTAAGGAATAAATGCTGTACAGAAAGTAGAAAGGAGAAAGGAAGAAAGAAGGGAAGAATACAAGAAGGGAGAGCGTACAGGAACGGGGTAGTGTATAAAAAGGGGGTAAATTACCAACACGGGACAAGGTTTTAAAGCTCAGAACACTTCAAAAAGCAGAGAAATAAAAAAAAAAATAAAAGAGAATATTGAACTTACCCATCCTCAAAATCATATTCGACATTAACCCTCCAGGCTGCCTCTCCCTCCCACTCGCTCAACCACCATGTCCAAGCACCAGTTTCTCTCTTATTAGGTCCTCCTTCTACATTTTCAGCTCCTCTCTCGTCCACACATTCTCCCTCGAATCCATCCCCAGTCCCCTCCTTCCAATTCCCCGTGCACACCGCATCACCTGTCGGCGTCGCAACTGTGAACTCCAGAGAAGTATTGAACTTCTTGTTCTCTGGCCAGGGTTGACCTGGCCAGCCTAGACCAGTGTTGGAACCCATGAAATGTAAACTGATAGCAGTAATGGACCAGGCCTCCGCTTGGGGAATGGTGGTATTTTGGCGAGAGAGGAGGGGATGAGAAAGCTGAGGGAAAGGAGAGCAGAGTGTAGTGGGTAGGAGGAGTAGGAGAGAAACGAAGGATAATAGGGACATTGTTGTGATATACGGTTGAGGTCGGAAACTGAAATTGATTGGATTGGGAACCAGATTTAAAAGTTTTTCTGTTAAGGTCGCCCTGAAGCTTTTATGCGACAGATTGAAGAATAGTTCGAACAAAAGTTGTGGATTGCGATATTTGACGTACTTGAAGGACTATCGGGACTATCGGCAAGGCTGGAAGAGGGTACGGGGAATGAATTTAGATGGAGAAAGATGTACGATATTGAGAAAGAGGAACAACGAATAGGCAATTGAGTATTTCACTTGCCTGAATGCAATACCGTATTCAACGGAACAGAGCTTGCCGATCTCAACGAAGACGTTAGAACTGCACGTTGGTGTGACGAAAAGCTCACCTCGCAGTCGAGGATGCTTTTAGCAGGGAAGACCTCTGTTCTTATATTAAGAGATAGACAACTTACACATTAAATCAATATGATCCTTCTCAGCCTCTCATTCTGTTCTGTTTTTGAATAAAAACGCCACTCAGATACCTTCTTCTTAGTTGTACTCCAATCAGGATTGCAAGCTTGCAAACACGCCTCAGCCGCACGAGGCAACGTCCCGCACAACCATCGAATCCCATGTGCTGATTCAGTCTTTAAACAAGGAACCCTATTATTTGTGTCTTTTTACTACCAGGAAAGTAATAGGAGCTGTACACCGAGATCATAATTACGCTACCCGCTAAACAGGTTGATGGCAGGATGACATGCAGTGCTGTCGTGCATACGGACGGGAGCTCCTTGCGTCTTACTGTGTATCCTGATGTGCGGTTGGGAGGAAGATCATTGATAGGATGCTGTACAATTACTGCAATAAGCTCGTCCGTTCATATGTCGTGGTTGAGATATTTCTCGGGTATGCCTTTGCCTATAGCGAAACCGTAGCTTTCGTCTTCGGCCCGTGGATCTGTACCAGTCATCTCCTCAACGTTGTACGATGGATCCCAATGGAATTTCTCCCGATCACGTAGGATTGATATCACTATGTTGTGCAGCGTAGTATTGAGTTATGGGAGTTGAAAAATGTCGTATTTGGTCAACGTAGGTGTGCAATGAAGAGAAGAAAGAGAGTCGGGGTATTAAAGAGGGCGCACAGAGCGCTTTGGCGGTACCACAGAGTCGAGCTAAACACTAACAGATATGCTGATAAAGACCTTACAGAGATGAGGTGATGACGAAGTTTCGTATACAGTCAGCACTATCTATCTGTACCAGCATGAACATCCTACCCAGATAATCTTGTAACACATAAAGGTACAGTACAATACCACTCCAAGCCAGGGTATTATATACACAAAGAGCCACCCAGTCTGAAGGGACTCTTTATGCCATGGATACCAAATGCCAAATAAAGGTCCGCCGTTATCGTCACGCCAAAAGTTTATAGAAGCCTACACAATACCTTCAGAGAACATGCCTAAGCCTTACCCCTAACCGTCAGTGCCTTAGCAGCCAGCTTAGGGAAGTCTAATTGCCTGAAATCAACAGGCATATACTCTCCGCTGGCGATACAATGAACCTTCATCTTCGGATGGAACTTCAGCCCATTCAGTAATTTTGGCGTGACAAGGAAATACTGGCTAGTATTCTCCTCGCAGGCGATATCGACCATTCTCTCGTGGACCATGCGCTCGTTTCGCGGATCCATGCCTTGGTTGATCTCGTCGACGACGCGGAATGGAGATCGCGCCAGTGATTGCAGCGCCATGAGGTAGAAGATGGTTGACACCGCTCGTTCACCGCCAGATTGACGATGCGAGTCGAGAAGGGAGAGTTCACCTTCCTCTCTGTTGCAAATTAGCATAGAAGAACAATGACCACCACATGTCAGGATATCTAGATAGCACTTACCTGAATTTGACTCTAATCTGGATAGCCCATTCGTTGAAGTCGTCATCTTTATAAATGCCGACTTCACCAGCACAGCCAATCTTGCTGAAGTTGTACGAGAAAGCCTCGCTGATCTTACCAACGAGCGCATCAATCTCTGGTTCCCATTGTTCTCTAATATCTGAGATTCGGCTTTCAAACTGCGCTAGCTCTTCTTCGAGTCTGGCAACGCTTCGCTCCAAGTGGTCGATCCGCTTTTGTCGTTCCTCGAACTGCTTGATCGCTTCCGGATTTCCACCGTGCAACAAACTGAGCCTCATCTGGGTGGACTCGATCTCAGTCTCTAGTTCCTCTGATGTCTTATTCTGATGCTGTTCAATAAGTTGGTTCTCAAGCTCTGTTTTGTTTTCTAATATTAGGTTGACCTCAGCATGTACTCTCCTTGCAACTTCCAGATACTTTTTGTAATCCGCCTGAGCCTGGATAACATCTTGCTGTCGTTGTTTGAGCAACTCATTGACTTCACTATTCCTTGTGGTAAGAACGTCAACGTCCGATTGTGCCTCGATCAGCAGAAATTCGCTCTCGTAAAGGTCATCGTGAGCTTTCCGAAGGATTTCAACAGCATTCGCATATTTAAGAGCAAGCCGTCCTCTCTCGAGTGCAAATGAGTCTGCTTTTTGACGACTTGCTTGTACAAGCTCTTTGACTTCCTCGCCACGTTGAATCTGGAAGTCACGTTTCTCTTCCAGTGATGCCTTCTTGGTCGGTAGAGCTTGAAATGCAGCCACTGCTTGTTGCTTCGCTTGCTTTTCTTTTTCAATGACATCTTTTTCATCGTTGATAGTTTGGATGTCCGATCTTAGGTCAAGTTTACGCTGTTTCAGCTCATTGTATTGCTCGTGTAGCGTAGCGCAAGCCCGTTGATAATCTTGTATCTTTTGATTCAGTTCTTGTTCAGCGCCTACATCAACAGCTTGATCTGTCCAGATCTTCGCGGGTCTAACATCCCGGACCGTTGTAGAACTAGCACCATATTCCTGTCTTCTGACAACTCTGTTGAATTTGTCACCTGCGATCCAGGCTTGGACCGGACTTTCCCTTAACCGCTCAAATTGCTCCGTGTTGTGCTTTTGCAAAGTGACCGCAATCCGATGAAAGTTGGAGGAATCGCAGAGCATGCTAAGGACAGGTTCGGGTCCAGATAAAAAATCAATCGCAAACGCAGTGAGGTCAAGCTGCTGCAACTGTTGTTGGTCTACGGGAGATCTGTAAGAGCTGAGCGTTTTAGCGGACACGCGGATCGAGACGTCTTTCAAGTTCTGATGATGTTTGCCGTAAATATATTCTTGGAGAACTTGGAAATCCTCCCTGCTTTGGCAAGTAATAGCAAGATAATCATTTCTCTGGAAACACATCTCAATAATATCAATGTACCTGGCATCGTTGATGGAACATTCAACAATGGCAGGGCCAAAGATTTTGTCCTTGAATTTACCTTGGTTTTTCTGTACCCAATCCCAGGCCTTTGCAGTATCTGTTGATAACATTCTGAGTCTCCTTTCTTGCTGGCCTGCTTGAGAATGGAGGGTTTCCAATTCTCTTGAGGCTTCGTCTCTAAGACCTCTCTTTTCCTGGGTACTTCTAGTCTTTTCCCGCATTTCACGATCGACGTCATCGGCTTGCTCTTGAAGCTGACGAATCTGGCGAGTCTTTTCTCTTATACGTTCGTTGTAAGCAGCTGGATCAAAATCGACGGGTTCTTGTTCCATTTGTCGCTCGATATTTGTAATCTGCTGCTTAATACGTGCCAGATCCTGGTTCCGCTCCTTATCCCTTTCTTTTTCAGTCTTAGCTTCTGCTTCAGCGTCCTCGACTGCTTTGGCTGCAGCGGCAGTCTCTTTCGCTACTGCCTCTGCGCTCCTGTCCGCATGATCAACGAGCATTTTGCGCTTTTCCATAACGGCCTTGATGCTATCGCGATAATGTATCTTCTCATTGACCGCTCTCAGAGCTGGAGCAACTTCCTGTTTAAGGTCTGCGAGTTCAGCTTGGGCACGCTGCTTTTTCTCTTTCGCATCCTTCATATTCTTTTGGGCTGTGCTATATAAAGGAAGTGGCCTTATCTTCTGGAGCACAGCGACCATTTCTTGCAGGAGTTTACGTTCATTTAAGCGTTCTACGTCTGCCCTTTGCTGGTTTTGGCGGTCTTGTAAACTTTTCAGGTGTTCTTTGTTTTGAGCATCGTCGACTTGCATCTTCTTTTGATCTGTACGTAGTTTTTTAAGTTCTTCGTGCCATTGAACCATATGTTCTGGAGCTGCTGCCCGTTGAGTAGCCTCTAAGAGCTCGACGGGTGTTTGTTGCGCAAAAGCAACAACACGATCTTGCGGAAGGAACTGACAAAGATTGTCGATCTGAATTGAGAAAGACTTGCATAATCCTATGATCTCCTTTTGCGGAGATGGCCGCCCATTAAGTACGAATGCGGATTTATTCCCTTCCTTCTTAATCGTTCTACGAATAACAGGATTGCGTTCTCTCTGCTTCTCGCCTCCCTTCAGCTCAATTTCAATTTCTGCTTCCCGTGCTCCGTGTTTGACGAATTCACCAAGCTCCTTTGCGCGTCCCAAGTGCTGTGGACCCCAACCCAGACCCAGACATATCGCGCACACCAGTGTACTCTTTCCCGTTCCATTTGGACCTATTATCATATTCAGACTGGGGCCTAGTTGAAATTCTGCAGAAGTATATGTCACAAAATTCGTCATGCGCACTCGAACGATAGACCCTGGTTTATGTACTTCAATTGTGATATTTTCATGATCTATTCTAGGCCGAGCGTCATTTCGGTACGTATGCGGCAGGACTGGCTCTTGTGATGATTCAGATGGGGCATCGCTGTCGAGCCTTGCTCGTTTGCTTCCTCCAGATCTGTAGGAAGCGGGGAATTCAGCACCAGAGTCGTCATCATCGTAATGTTCAGAGCGTCGATTTCTGCACGAAGGTACCAACAGAGAGCCTGGCATTATCGGTAGTGTCCTGGCATATGACGTTCTGATGCTTCTGGAAGTTGTGGATAGCGATGTACCAAGATCAAAACGCGACCCAGAAGATAAGCCGCGCTACCGGACGCGACGCGAGAATTACTCAGTCATGTGATCGTATAGGGGCACACAAAAACTTCAAGGAAGCACAGCTATCATGTTTAATGGACAACACATCATTTACGCTATTTTCGTACTTGTACACCGGGACTAATAGTATTTTACAATAAATGCATTTTCTCATCCATCCTACTTCTTCTCCTTCGGAGCAATCATAAGCTCAGGACGAACATACTTGTCAAAGTCCCCTTCACTCAACGCATTCAATTCTAATGCACTCTCCTTCAGGGTGTTTCCCTTCTTATGGGCATTCTTAGCAACCTTTGAGGCCATATCGTACCCGATTACTGGGTTGAGGCACGTGACCAACATGAGACTACACCACTATCAGCTAGAATTCCGAATCGCGCATTCAGGCAAACTTACCTCTCTTTCATGATAGTACCGATCCTCTTTTCGTCGGCTTCTAATCCATCTACAAGGTTCTTCTCAAAGCTTCTCATTGCATCTGATAGCAACCTAGAACTGTGTAACAAGTTCCTAATCATAACGGGCTTGAACACATTGAGTTCAAAGTTACCCTGGGAACCAGCGAAAGTAACTGCCGTCTGGTTACCGAATACCTGTGCGCAAACCATGGTCATGGCTTCACACTGTGTTGGGTTCACCTTGCCTGGCATAATCGAGGATCCCGGCTCGTTTTCTGGAAGCTTGAGTTCACCCAATCCGCAGCGAGGACCAGATCCCAGAAACCTGATGTCCTGTGCAATTTTGAATAGTGATGTGGCGACTGTGTTGAGCTGACCGTGTGCTTCAACGATGGCATCATGAGCGGCAAGGGCTTCAAACTTATTCGGCGCAGTAACGAATTCCTTTCCAGTCATTTTACTGACCTCAGATGCAATAGCTTCTGCAAAACCCTTGAAAGTGTTGATTCCTGTACCAACGGCCGTGCCACCTTGAGCAAGCATTCGGAGATGTGGTAGAGCGGACTTGACCCTTGTCATTCCGTTATCCAGTTGTGCAACATATCCAGAAAACTCTTGACCCAACGTCAATGGTGTCGCATCCTGAAGATGTGTACGTCCGATCTTTATCAACTGCTCCCATTGTTTTACTTTCTTGTCTAGAGCGTCACGCAAACTTTGTAAGGCAGGAATAAGCTCCTCTTCTAGTTCTAGAACGGCCGCGATATGCATGACGGTGGGGAAGGTGTCATTGGAGGAAGCCGACATGTTAACATGGTCATTAGGATGTACTGGCTTTTTCGAACCCATTGTACCACCCAAAATCTCGATGGCTCGGTTGGAGATAACCTCATTGGCATTCATGTTGGATTGTGTTCCAGATCCAGTCTGCCAAACAACAAGGGGAAAGTGATCCAAAAGCTTCAGTGAAGCGACCTCCTCAGCTGCTTGTTGTATCGCTTTGCCAATCTTAGGATCTGCCACCAGTGATCAGCTACCTATTATTGACCTGCGATGTTGTTTGTGTGTATGCGCATGTGATTATGCCTCTGTGTATGTAGATATGCGTGACGTACCGAGTCCATACTGCATGTTGACCGTGGCCGCCGCTCCCTTGAGGATTCCAAAGGCGCGAACGATAGGTGGTGGCATCCTATCATAGGGTTGATTGATCTTGAAGTTCTCGAGTGATCGCTCTGTTTGGGCGCCCCAGTACTTGTCTGAGGGCACCTGGATCTCACCGAAAGCATCTGTCTCTGCTCGTGTGGTACCTGCCATCATTGTACGAGAAGTGATAAAGGTTCTGAAAACTATATGTGGAAATTTTCCAATGGATTGTGTTCTAGTAGGCTCGACGTATGATTTTGTAAAATGTCTGGCGGGACCAGCAGCTCTTATTGCGGGGATAGAACGAGACGAAGCATGTGTAAGAGGTCGCAACAGCTCCGAGGAAGGCCGGACCTGTCGGAACATTTTGACGTGCTGTCAATCAATTGGAACAGGAGGATGTGGCAGAATAAGTCGGTGATAAATATGGATGTTTTATATGCGCAATTGAATGATATTATCAGAAGAATGTTAGAAAATTGGATGAACAACAAAGCGGGAGTCTGCAAAAGCTTCCAAAAGCTCCGGAAAGCTTTCTCGGGAAAATACGGCGGGCTTGGGCAACCATCCGCCCGAAGACCCGAACGTCACTGTCTACTCCGGACTGAGTTGCACAAGTGCCCGACATAGATCCCCTCTCTGATATGTAACCAGTCTTTCTCTGAGGGAAATTTCTATCCATTCCTCCATTGCGGGATCAACGTCTTACTATACGGTCACACTTTGACCGGTCTTCAACTCCTTGTCTCTTATACAGTACGGTACGGCGCAAGAAAGGAGAGAATGTACGGAGAATTACCAACCGTACAGACAGCTGGACCGTATAGATCTTCTTACTATACGTTCGGTATTCAAGCTGTCTCTGCTGTACTCTACAGAAGAGCCTAAGGAGCCTGAGGACTCGTCGCCGTGCAATCTGCCCAACTATGGCGAAGTCCTAGAGAGTTCGCAATACCTCAGACCTAACACACCCCGTAAGAGAGTGAGAAAGGCTATTTGTAGTAGAGGGAGATCACGATAAGTTTCGAGATGGACGTCACTTAAACGCTTTGATCAAACATTCTTCGCTCCTCCATTTCACTCATACTGCTCTCAGTTCTCCAAGCCTCCACCAAGGGTTTAAGATCATCAAACTCTTCACGGGAAACATTTTGGGAAGCTGATTGCTTGAGCTCATAACAATTACGATGGGATAGCTGTGTTCTCGCAAAGGAAAGCCCACAAAACCTAAAAATATCCCTGCTAAAGTTCAGCTCTCCTCACCTTACCAGATTCGGCTGCAGTGGCTCACCGTGGCTTGAAGAACTGTCCTCGGACTTCTCGTGAGGCTGGAGAAGCGGTGATCGAATTTTACGCTCCGTGGAGGTATGAAAAGTGTGGAGTACGAGAGGTAGGTATATTTAATACTTTGCTTGCGCGAGGTGGAATCGTTTTAATTTCAGTCATTTGAATCAAGTCAATCATTCATACCTTATTTCTACCAAGTCTACAATTTAGAATCTAATCTCTGCATATTTTATCACCCGAGTATCAGCGAAGCACAAGCTACAAGTGAACAGCAATAATTACTACGCCTAGTCCTCTTAAAACCCCAGATCTTGAGAGTCGTTTTCATACTATCCGTCTGAACAGTACTTTCTATCAACCAAGCCTTACCATAATGCCCCCTCGCCTCTCCCACTCCTACTCCCTCTCCCTCCTTTCTCGTAAAGTCGGCTCCGTCTGCCACAAATCCTCTACCTCCTGCAAGCCCGCCACAAAAAAGCAAACCTTCATCATTGCTATCTGCGCCGGGGTCGGCGCCCTCCTCGTCTTGCTGCTCGTACTTTGGTGGTATCGGTGCTGCTGTTGCTGCTCGCGACGGGGTGATAAGCGCAGTGTTAGCCAGCGCATTAAAGACGGTTTCTCGGGATGGAAGAATGGCGGACAGCGTCCTGCGAAGGGCGATAAAGCTGGGACGTACGAGAAGGTGGATGAGGGTGCTAGTGCGGTGAGTGGTGCCGCAGATGTGGATACGAGTTATTCTAGTACTGCAGGAGGGAGTTCGGGGGGAAGTTCAGGGAGTTATGGTGATGGGGGTGCTGTAAGTGATAGTTCGGGAGGCTGGTCAGGTGGGTCGTCGGGTGGGTTCAGCGCTGGGTTCAGTGGATTCTAAGGTGTTGTTCAAAGGGCTTTGTTCCGGGTAGCGTAGAGTTCGGAAAATATTAATGTTAACATATTGCAATCAGGGTACCAAGAGAGTGCTGCTCATACATGGGGTTATGGTAATAAGGGTTTCATCAGTTCAAGGAACACATTACTTCGTATCATTCCATGCTATCTTCATTGTTCTGTGAAACTCTTTTTCTCTTAAATCCCGTTACCTGTAGACCATCTGGTTTGGGGGTTCTCAACATTTTCTAGGCCTAAGGCATGCCAGTAGAAACATGGTTTGCCTCCAGTGGTCAGGCAGCTGTAACTCCAATAGCCAACTGTACTAATAATTTCTTTCTCTCCTGTTCCAGCAGGAACTGGCGATCCGCTCAGTTTTCTCTACGTAGACACACCGCAAAATCACCTATCTTGACTCTGTCCTTAGCCCTAGTATGATTATTAAAGAGATAATGTATTTGTCGAACTAGCGTCACTGCTCAAGTCGATATCACTGAGCTGTCGACGGGGTTTGTTGTCCATTCCATCAATATCGCTTGTATTCGCCGTTTTCGAGAGTCCATAGAACTAATGTGGCCAATGTATTATGACCACTGAGAGATTCAGCGGATCAGCCCTGCACGTATTGAGATCTTTTTATTTTTAACCTGTCCCCTCCTTCAGTATAACGGTAAATAAAAGCAGTGACTAAAATATATATTATAATTAATGTACTACCAGGTAATAAAAAGACAAAAGGGCCAAGGACTCTTTGCATAACGCTTAGACTACCTACCCTTACTAGTTCAAGCGAGAGCACTAGTTGTAGCACTAGTTGTAGTTCTAGCAAGGGTTTTGTATGCCGTTGTTCTCTCCACAGCCTCATTAATTCGAGGTCGATACTCTATTATCGAAAAACAACATCTTCTATTCACAACGAGACCTCTCACCTGAGTAACCTGCATCATGTGGCTCCCCAAAATGACCACCTCCGCTTTGCTTGACGCGGAAACCCTAAGCCAACTCCCCTCAGTATCTATCGCCAACTCATCTAGTTCAATTATCCACTGGCTATCAGAGACCGAGTTGCCTAATAAAGGGAAGAGGAAGATGCTGGAACCTACCACTGCAAACAGGAGACCGAGGACTGATAACACCATACATGATGGACCCTTTGTATTGTTTCCTCGCCTCCATGGTCCCGCGACTACCAATATAGTCAGTCAACCAAGCATTTCATCACATCATAGTGAACCTAGTCGGTTCAACGATGCACCTCCTCTGAGCAGCGGTGGTAGCGTAAAAATCAAGTCGTCTGCCAGCAGAGGTCATACTACCATTAAAAAGCCGATAAATGCAAGCCGAAGCCCTGTCAAGAAGTTCACTAGCCTTAGCCGCATCCCGGGAAGAATCACTTACAATCTATTTGGGGATGCAGTTTCCCACCTATATGAAGGTGTAAATTTAATCAGGACTAAGCTGAAACAAGTCGGAGATGGAAAATGCATTATACCAGAATCATTCAAGGTCTGGGGAATGGTCTTCCCCTCATTCAAATTTTGAAACTGACAACAGTCCAGGGTCCGTTAAGTACCTATGAGTTTCCAAATGAGTGTATACACCTTGCGTGCAATGGTATAGTCGAGGATGGCACTGTCTTTGCCTCCGATGAGGTTAGGAATATATATGGACCTTGCCCTAGTATTGACAGGATCATATACGTATTTAGAGAGGCTATAATGTGTGAGACAAATCGACATGCCGAAGCATCCTGGAATAATATGGTGCATTCACCCCTCTTGCAGTTAGCTCTATGGAACCAAACCTACTTTCATACTGTTGAAATTGTACCATGATAAACCCTCTCTATATTCTATCAATGCGAGTTTCCTACATATAATAGCCCAGCACAACGGCTCAGATTGAACCATCCCATCTTCTTTCCACAAATTACACTGGCCGCGAACTGGAATCTAAAATGGTCGACTATGTGCTTTGTCTTCACGAGGATCCAGCGATTTCAAAGTTTTACGCTAAATTCTCCCTGCAGAATCGATGGTATTCGGATGAAGCATCGTTGAACCACACATTTTATAGCCCATTTCGTGAATCTCCAATAGCAATATCGATAAAAACCAAACTCGCTGGCGATGATTTAGAGATGGTCAAGATCCAGATAGCTACTTAGGTCACAGCACATTTTGCCAAATTAAGAGAGCTCGTCATTGTTCCCAACCTTCCGTATCTTTCCCTAGTCATCGCACAGGGTCATGATCGGTATTTTCTTGTTGCTGTACCGGAACTAGGGGAGGTCGATGCAGGTGACGAAGAAACTCCCGGCTCTACCAGACGGACTCAAAAAACCGTACGTACGCACTTCTTCTTCTAGATAGGTCGATAATATGCCATGGCGATATAGACTCTTTACAGGAGCATTTCATTCGGCTCTTCGGAAACTATTCTAGGGTTGTACAAGATCATTATGGGACTTCAGGTACTGGCCCACTGGTGTGCAACGGTGTATAAGCCATGGTTTTATAGGAATGTCCTAGGTGTGGAAGAAGAAGGGACTGCAACTTGAACCTTGAATCTCCACAGATGGTTCCGACTTAACTATATTAATGTCAGAGCTACTGACGGATTGGAGTTGATACTTTCACACAGTATCCGGGTGAGTGGTGAATAACAACAACACAGGGTCATCATACTCCATCTGACATCATCTCTATATAACTGACTACCCTATACTTTCCGGCACATATAGTCTATGACCACCTCTAACTCTGCCCTGGGCTAGAGGAGGTCCTTGAGTATCCAGCCCATTGATCTCACTCAAACGCTCCTATCCCTCATTTCACCAGCTTACCGTCTCGCCACGCATAAGCCGAAGGAAGCTGCGGCCTTTCGAATCCTCTAGTCCATCCCAAACTTCTTCCCCGTCTAACAAAGCGTCGGGCATGATATCCAGAGGATGATAAACATGGTGCTGGCTAAGGGGATCCATGAGACCAAAACCCTCCTTCTCGATAGAACAGCCCAAGCGGATATCTTATGCCTCGCACAGGTTGCCGCCGAGGATAGGGATAATAGCGCCTTCGATGTCTGTGCAGGACCTTGCGTGGTTGTTAAGAACACAGATGTTACTGTTAGAAGGGCATTTCGCGGACGCGCCTGCTACACCCTAGCAATTCCGTTGGAAGAAGCATTAGATAGCGTAGCTGAAGGCCAGGGAGAAGAGTGAGAGAAGTAGCTGGCACAGTTGGGCAATCGTTGAGTGTCCTTGACTAGGACCCTGGTAAGTATAACGTGGACTTGCTCCATGCCATATATACCTTGGACCTTCCGTTTGGATAATGTATGGTAGTCAAAGGTTTTGTACCTCTTCTAGATTCCTCCGGTCGACGTCCGTATAAAAACTTTGGCTGGTTGTTCTAAGTTTGGGTACTGAGGCTGGACTGTGATACCGAACATAATTTTTCCGGAATATCAAAATATTCCCTCCTTGTAACATATCCGATTTCTTCATTTTGCAATTTTGCGTACTGCTTTTGTATCTTCGGATCACGGCTCAGTGTGCGACCGGGTTAAAATGAGAGAAATGCCGGATCAAATACTCATAGGAAGGCCAAATGGGTAAAAATCTCGATAGTCAAAGTAGGCTTTTGCGTTCTAGAGAATAAGAAAGTAATCATAAGCCTTACTCTACTGGTATGATTCCACAATGTTGTTCATTCTTTAATGCAGCTCTATTTCTTGACCTACACAGATCTCCTGAATTTCACTCTCCCTCCGGCACTTGATAGAGGTACAAAAGAACGCTTAATCTTATTCTCGGCCGTACTTCAGAACACCATCTATGGCGCCGGGTTGGACGTCCCTTAATCTTCGGTATCAGATTGATACTAGTCTGCCCGTTCTGCGAAGGGAGCGTCAAATGCTTTCCCCCAAAGTCTTACGCGCTATGATCTGCTCAATATTGGAGTAAACGTCCGGGAACCGGTTCTTTACAAGGTGGAGGTCGGTTAACAAATCTGTTTCTAGGTCCTGGTGTATGAAACGAGTCTTTCTAGCGATCTTCTTACTCGCACCAGTCGCAGCATAAGTGAAACGATCAACCTTGTATTTCTCCTGTTAAGGAACAACCATATAGCTCCCGAGTTACTGTATAGCTATAATCAACCCTAACTGCTGACATCGCTCATGCCCGAATGCAAAGGTTTTGAAGTTGGGCCGTGGGGGATGTAAAGGTAAAAGTAAAGTAGAGGATCTACGAATTATCAACCTCAGGACCCAAGAACCAAGAATCCGGAATACCGATGCTCGCGATTGGTCAGAGAAGAGTGCTTGGCACTATTATAACAACAATGAACAAACATTATCGGTAGCAGGATCCAATAAGATTATGATAATAAGATGTACTTCCCCAGGGATAGTTGTAACTACCTTACTGTCACTCACTACTTCTGCACTGTAGTCTGTACATCTCTAGTTTTAGCCGGTTGGCACAGATTTGCGATCTTCTCTTTCCGCATAGCCGATTATTTGGAAACTTGGACCGCGGGTTCGCTGGGCAAGAGGTGACCGTTGGGGATAGGAATTCATTACTGAGCATTGAACTTCTTCACGGTTACTAAGATAAGAATATTTTGATACTTTCACGGGATATCAGCATGACATTCATCTTCAAAAGCGGTGGTTAAGCCAAATTAGGAAAGTTGTCACGAGAGATGATAAGAGACTCTTGAACTAATGCAATGAAAGTCTGTACAGCTGGCGCGAGTCAGGAGCCTCATGCATGCAATCAGATCGAATGATATTCTCAGCTTCTTAGATTTCTTGGGCTTATAACGTCTTAAACGAGATCATATACTAGGTAAAGCAAAGATTAGCATAACTTCATAGAAGATGTAGCCGCGTACGCACAAGGCTTCCCCACGTTTAGGATGCCCCTGACCGCTTGATGTCAACTACTAAACGGAACCACCTCCTACTTCGAGCACTAAACAGACGCCTCTTCGTAGGCCCAGGCGCTTCTCAAGAATGTGAAATCCTTTTGAACAAAAGAGCCGTTCAAATTTGTGCGTTCATCTAGAATGCCACCAGCCAAGGCGGAGAAATACTAAGAAAACACATCTAGAGAATGCTCCTCTTGTAAAGTATCTACAACCTCTCATAACTAGTGGTCGATGTAGACTCGAATTTCAGGGTTAATTATACGCTTATCCGCATGATTGCGTTTCCTGATACAAATTGAAAGTACCATCTTTAAACCAAGAAGACATTAGGATGGTATACGCCACAGGGCGTGTCTTCTTTTCCCGTAACGCCATCTCTGGAGCGTGCTCGCAAGTACCTACCGGTTTCCGTACAACTATATTCGAAAGCTAGCTCAACCGCTGACTTTCAAGCTCATGTACCTCGGGGATATACGAATAGTTACGAATGCTTAGTTCCTAGGTCATCCATGATTTGAGTTGTAGGTCTAGTTTTCAGAAGATGAATCAGGTTGTGGACCTTCCACGTACTTATGAACATGTCTCCGCATTAGCAAAACATATCACAAGGTGACTCCGTGTCAAGTTCACTCCTGATGGTCCAAAGGCGAATGCAAGCCATTGGCGCCCAGTGCAATAGTCCTTTTCCAAGCAGTTTCGCCGCATCAGATCCTCTAGCCTGGACATGTTATGAAGGTAGAGGTAGATCCCAACAACCCTAACACTTAACGACGACGAACAGACGGCCCATAGACCAATTGAACCATATCTGTGGCCATATAGGATTCTACTACTCCAAGTAGACCATCAAGAGACGGGACGGATGTCTCGTCGATGTCTCTTGATCATGCTACTGTCTTCTTGGGACCGTATCTACCCACGCCATAGTTTGGTTCTCGATAGAAACTGGAGACCACCTCCGGGATTCAGGTCGGAGGTCGGAGGATGTCATCTATACCGCGTGCTATTGGTATAGACCAACTCGTAAGAAGCGCATGTAATTGATATATAAAGTCAAGAAACTCCGGATATCACATATCATACAATCGAAAAAGTCCAGCAAACGCACAGCGCAGACCACTTTTAGTCTTCCAACGCCAATAACAGCTGGTAAGCTCTTCTAACATACCTTTTTCTATCATCCCTCTGCGCCATTCCCCCGCTCCTTTACCCCTTCCTTCTCTCCTCCTTCTCATCTCTCCCCACACGTCTAACTCCTCCCGCTTCCGTCTTTGCTCTTTTACATCTCTTACCCTCCAACTGACCGTAACCAGCACCACCCAACAGCGACAATGCTTCTCACCAAAACCCTCTCTCTCCTCCTTCTCCCGTCTCTCGGCCTCGGCTACGCAATCCAATGCTACACCGACGAGAACTGCACCGGAGGAGCCGGGGCGGTTCGCGAGGTACCCTCAAACAGCAACATTTGCATCTCGACCTCTGGGCGTAAATCGTGTAAAGTCCACGGCGGCAACGGGATTATCATGCGCGTGGTTGGGGGAAACCAGTGCGGTGCGTACGATGTGGGATTGGGCTGCGCGACGGGTGGAGGCTGTATCAATCTGATGCATCCCTTTGGAAACTACTATCCATATCATCGTGTGGATATCAGTAGTCCGACACTTTGTTGGGCGGGGCGGAAGTTTAAGTTTACTTGAGTCGGGTGATGAGGGCGTTCGGGAGGAAGGAGGGAGTGGACTCGCCCTTGTTTCTTCGTCTATATCATTATCCTGATCAGTTGTTAAACTGTTGATAATAAGACGCTGTCAGATTTGCACTCGATGTATCGCCGAATATGCCCTGTGTGGAATACGATATTCTTTTATAAGCAGAAGTAGTCCATAACAAAATCACTACACCGCTTTCTGAATCTCGCTCAAGTTCCCAACCACTGAAAAGGTGAACTGACAAACGCCGCGCTCTTCTCGCTCAAAACAATCGTAAACCATAACCACTCCCTCGAGTCCCTCCTAGCTACCATCCAATAGGCCCAAACAGCGGAACAAGGGCGCGTTAATTGGAAAAAGACTCAGCCAGAAACCTTGATGACTTCGTTAGTCTCTTTCTGGAATCGCATGACGATATTCTCCTAGACTTTTGTTTGTGCACCATTCAAAGCTGTATTACGGTCTATAGCCTTCCCAAAGGAGAACATTGAGGAGAACAACTAATGTTTCTAGAATCTACATTTCACGTGCGCGTGGGCGGCCTTAAGAGGCTCCTAGGTTCGGTAGCTATGCTGTACCTCGTTATACAAAAATCCTTACATAGTATTTATAGTCGCTGTCAGGATTGGTATTCCCGCCGAATAATCTGTTTGATTATGGAATTTTGCCCTGAACGAGTTGGTAGTGTAAACACAAAAATTTGTAGAAAGAACTCAATGGTGGTCTTAGAGGAGAGATGTTCATTTAAGGTTGCCATGGTAATCCTAGTAATGAATTCATTGTTAGAATATCCTACGACATTAGGAACGCTCCACTTAGTCTCAGTCCGTTATTATTTTAAACTATATTAGCAATCAAATATTTTTATCGACATACCGGTCATAGAGGACGATTCGTAGAGAACAGTACCGAAAAGTGGCTGAGACGAACGATACAAATCAAATGAATAGGCAAGGATAAAGCTACTTTACGTGTAGACAAACGAATGCTCCAAATAAATAAGGACAGACAGTCCCATTGTCACAATAAAGTACCTTAAAGCATCAACTTCTTATTTCACCTAGATCCCTGCTTCCCCTTGAAAGAGATTTCATTTGGTCGCAACTTTGAATATACCTTTCAGTCAACCTGCGTATAATTAACTCAGTTTCATTTCAAACCAGAACAAACGACGGTCTTGCTTTAATAAAGCCTCACGTTCTTCGAATACGGCCTCAACTTAAGATCCGGGTGGGCATAGATATGATGGCATCTTCAATCCTGGGTTTCGGCGTGACTCGGGTGGGAAGAACCAGTCATCAATATTCTGAGGATCTGTTCCATTTGATTGTGGGGCAGAAGTGCTCGAAGGGGGTTGCAGATGGTCTGGCATTTTCACCTTTGCATCTCGGCGAGATTCAGGAGGGAAGAACCAATCATCAATACTCTGAGGAGTAGACCCGTTAGCTTGTGGAGCCTCATAAGAGGTCCCAGAAGGTGGTTGAAGATGGTCGGGCATTTTAGCATTAGGATCGCGGCGTGATTCTGGGGGGAAGAACCAATCATCTATGCTTTGCGGAGTAAGGGGTCCTTTCTCTCCCGGTGCTGTAGTGTTTGAAGGAGGCTGTAGATGATCGGGCATTTTAGCATCAGGATCTCGACGTGATGCTGGAGGGAAAAACCAGTCATCGATGGACTGTGGTTTTGGTGCAGTTGGCTGAGATGTTCCGGCCGCGGGTGGCGTCGAACCTAAGGATGGTTGAACAGCTGCCCCAGACGCTGGAGGCTGCCCTGTCGTTCCAGATGGCTGAGCGCTAGTCGAGGATGTTGTCCCTAAATGACCTGTTGCAGGTCTAGAAGAGGTTCCAGATGCAGGGCCCGTAGTTGTCGAAGGTGCTGTACCCGAAGATGGCGCCGTAGTAGACGCTGGGGTAATACCTGACGGTGTCGTCCCAGAGGCTACAGTTCCCGATGGTGTGCTTTCTGAGGGAGCTGTACCGGAGGGAGCTGTACCAGACGATGGAGCAGTGCCTTGTCCGGAGGAGGTCCCCGCGCCAGCTTGGGTTGGAATGAGAGGTGTACCCAAAGGCGCACCAGAACCAGGAGCTTTCAAACCAGTCTTAAAGGCTGGGTCTTCTGTCTGCTTCGAGCCAGCAATGGTTACACTCTTGGGCCCTTCATTGTCCTGGTTCTTGAGAGAGTTGTAGACTGCAGTGAGGTCATGACCTGCTGCAGTAGACTGTCCATTAAGATGAGCAACTCCTTTACCAATGCCATCGTAGTGTAATTTCCATGCTAGCAATTGTCAATACAGGATATGATTTCCAGAAGTTGAACTCACTTGTAGGGTCAAAAGTTAACCAGGACCAGCTATCATCCAAATAGCAACGCTCAGTGCCGACTTGAATACTCTTCAGTTCTCCCATTTGTCCTGGAGCAGGTCTGACATTTTTCAAACTTGCAACGACTTCTAGGAGACCCACACAATATGTGATCGAGATTTCTTTGCCAAGACATTCATGAGGACCATAACCAAAATGAATGTACGCGTCAGAAGACCTTCCAGGTGTAAACTTATCCGGTTCTGGCACAGCTGCGGGATCTAAACCTGCGGGTCCCTTTCAAATGTTAGAGTATGCTAGCGTTGATGACCGTTGGTTCTACTAACCAACAAACAGATAACTGCATCACCAGGTTTAAATTTCTGTCCATCGATCTCTACAGGGGCAGCGCAGACCCGTAAGTTACGTTGTCGACTAGTTAGACGTTGCGCTTCGAGTACATATTCACGAACGATCTTATCGGTAGTTGGGCCTCCAGAAGCAACAACATCCTGAATCTTTTCCCAATGATCGGAATTTTCTGGTAACAGGAAAAACTGTAGTATTTCGGAGAACTAACCATTTTATTAGTAGATAAGAACCGAATCGGGACAAGACAACATACCAAGCCAACTGGAACGCCAACTCCTGCGAGGGCTGTAAGCCATACGATGTCTGCAGCTTCGTTGACAGTTTTTCCGTAAGAAAAAAGCTCCTTGACGACCTGCTGTCCGTACCATCTCAAAGAACCTGTAGTGACCTGAGAGACTGCAGTAGTTTTCCAGGGTAACTTGAGTATCTGAGGACTGACAACATCGGAAACCAGTTTCTGGGTAGTTTCAGTAAGGACAGCAGCACCTTCCTGAGCCCAAAGTCGACGCCGAAAGGCCATACCAGGGTCATTGTTGTTGAATCCCCAGACACGAACATTAAGTAGGTGCTTATACAGTTCCGGAATAGACAAAGTTCCATTTGGATGTTCTGGACCTTTGAGATCTAGACAGAACAAGTCTCCTAGAACCTGTGTATTGACTGGGATAGCAATGCTTCGAATTATTAGCTGTATTTCTTCAGTAACTGATAAGCGTGGAGACTTACTCCTTTAATATATTAATTTGATTCAAATCACGGGCCATCTCGAACGTATTGACTTTGAGAAGAGAAGCAGCGGTATTCCTGACGAAGTTCAAAAGTAATTGTGGGAAGTCACTAGGTCCATAGAGAATACCCTTCAATAGTGCTCGTTGAGCCGAGTTCTTAGGAGCATCCCCACCGAGCATAAAATCAGAGTAGTCTTTCTTACCAGGGAAAAGATCGTTGAGAGCCGGAAGCCAAGGAACACGAAAGGACGTCTGATCCTTTAAGACCTTAGTGATGATGGCATGCTTTGTCAAGACTATTGGTTTTGGTGGTGGTTTTGGCCCTGCAAGAGTGTATTGATTGATAGTACCAATCTCTTCGGCTATTTGCTTGTTCATCTTCCACGTGAACATTGGTTGCATAATGTGCAAGCTATTATACGGATACCATCCTGGCACAGCCCGTTGGAAGAGCTTGTAAAACATAGAGCCTCCGAGTCTGCATTGCATCAGTCATAAATTTTAGTGGTAGTGTAGTGAAAGTCGTACACTTTGTAATCTTGTTGCACTTCTTGCATTCCCCAATTAGTCAATGTTGCCGGGGTATAGTCCTTCCTACGATTAGTTTCGACACCGTAATGCAGCTATGTACTTACAATTGTGTAGAATCGATCAGACCGAACCAAGGTGATGGCATCGGAGAACACGGCGCGTCCTACAGTATACGGTGGACAACCGCCACAACCGGGATCCATTCGAGGCTTTGCATCTTCAAGGAATAGACCAGGGTATAATTCTACCATGTCGGGAGAGTCGTAGAGATGGCGTAAAAGATTAGCAATTTCTGGATCTGAATTAATGTCTTCCATTCGCTGATGACGGGTCAGTCCAAAAAAGTCACGGAATTCGTTGAGAGATGCCATGCGCCTAGAGTAATGTTATAGTAGTATCATATGCACAGGAATGGATCGAGTAATACCATTTACGAGATTGCAAAATACCGAGTATTTCTACTACCTTAAGCGCTTTAGGTACCATCCTAGCACCGAATAAGCCTAGAATAATAGGTCAGTTATGATTGGAATCAATAGAAGTATGAGACGTACCAGCGGGGTCTTCCATTGCTGCAGTCATAACATTAACCAGGTCTTCGTCTTTAAATCGGCCGTCCGACCCACGTTGCAAACCAGCAAATTCGCGCTTGCTAGGATCTGGGTCAATATTTTGCTCGTATCTTAGCAAACCTTGTAGAAGTTCCTGAGGGGTTAGTTCACTAAGCTTCTTGTTGATGCCTGGAAACAGGCTGAGAAGGAACTCTTCGAGCCACTTCTCGTCGCGCAAAGAGATTGTGGAGTGGAAGCGATACAGCAGATTGAACTCTGCAGATACTTGATTACCGATGCCTCGTGGTACTTCGTCCCCATTGAGTTTCTTGATCTCGACACGAGGATCAATTGTCCAAGAGCTTGCCGAATGATGCGTATTGGTTAGACCACGAAGGTAGTCATGCAAAGAAATATTGCAGTAAAGACCGTTGACAATCCTACGAATACATATTAGTGAATGAACCAGTGCAGGCGAGTCCCTTCTAATTCACTTACAATCTTGCGGTTTGGAACAAATCGTTGTCTTGTTTAGCAATAGCAGCCTTCTTTTCTTCTTCATTCCTTGTGGGTGGAAGAGTGAAGCGGCCACCTTCATTGATCTTGAGCAGCATTTCTGCGACATAATTGTGGAATCGACTATACATGACAAGAACAACATTAATACCAGGGGGTTGAGCTAGCAAGCGTTTCTCGTGGAAAGTATCCGGTTTCAGCATACCACGTTCCATAGTCCGAATTTCTAGTTGATCCTTGAGGCTCGAGCCATAGAGCGGGGCAAGATCTAAATACGATGAGGTGTCCGAAATATCAGGATTGAGACGGTTAGTCCTAAAAATATCTGATCTTGTTAACATACAGGTTGGATTGATAGGTCCGTTATTCTACATACCATGGATAATGATAGTCGCGTGGTAGAAGAGGACAGTGGATATACCTGCTGGATTCTCCTTGAACTTGCCCTCAGGCCTCGCCATGAGCACTAAAAAGCCATCAGGAACCACACCTGTATGCACAGATTTACTTGAACTCACTGTCGAATAAGAGGGCTGGATCAGGGCGAACACCATGGAGCTTCCCTACTCTCCTCGCGGTTCTTGCGTATGGTGTGCCGGCTTTTCCCAGATCAGGGTATAGGACATTCTAGGAGCGTCTTAGTCTGATATTTTAAGCGCTACACAAATCATGACCTACATTATAACTACCGTCTGGAGTCCGATATTGGAATTTGTCTCCTTGATAGCTTAAAGGCGGATGTTGGAGACTATTCCATAACCCCTCGATCATGATGTTAGTGAGTTGCTTTCGGGCTTTGCTGTTTGGGGGAAGGGACCCGGCAATCGCCACTATCTTTTCCATCTACGTATTGTTAGCAAGAAACGCACAAAGTGCCCAACATACTTACGGCCAAATCCTTGTCATTTATAGGCTTGCCTTTGGAAAAAGCGAACTCTAACAGAGTTTTGATATCACCGCGAGCTACCTTTAATCCGACAGCTTTCAAATCTTGCACTACAGTTGAAGGTGTAGTATCTACACTTCCGTATGCGGCATCGACATCAAACTTGTCTCCACTAGACGGTTTAGGCTTTGTAGCCTGACCAATGCCTAACCATCCAAGCCCAGCGAGAATGAAAGACGGGAGCTTTGGGAGACCCGGAAGACTCGGAAATGGGATCTTTTTGAAGAGGGCAAAAATCCAACTGAATGGATTCCATGACAAGGACGAAATAGGCTTTATACCCGGGATCGAAATATGTGGGCTTGAAAGTGACCCCGGTAATTTGGGTGTTGAGATGCCCGAAGATGATAGATGTGGAGTTGACAAGTGCGGAATGGATAAGTGTGGAGCGGACCAATGGGGGGTGGAGAGGGAGAAATGCGGTGCTTTCAACTTAGGAACTGTGAATCCGTAGCCATTCGCGCTCACTTTCGGCCTTGTCAAGCCCGGGGAAGTAACGCTAAATCCAGGTAACCTCTTGCCCCCGAAGCCCAGCAACTTGTACAGCAGGTAAGCGATCGCAGCAAGCCCAAACACAACTTTTGCCTCCCTGTTAGATACAATTGTGGGGAGATACTTTGCGATAAGAGCGAATCTGCTTTCCCAGTGATCGATTGACTGTTTCAAGTTCAAAATCCATCCTTTCGTAGTAAGAAGATGATCACGCCATGTCAAAGTAGGCGCCGAAGAGCCGCTGAACAATGATCGAACCTTCGATTTCTTTAGCGTAGAGTTCGTCGGAGCTGTTGATAGACCAAGTTTGGCGGTGATAAGGGGTTCAATGATGAGAGAGGTAATGGCGATCAAGTATTTCAGGGTTTTAGAGAATGGATGGACGGCATCAACCTTGACCTCAGCAGTACCATTCAGAGGTAATGTTGTACTGTTAAGGGGTGCTGCTGTGCCATTCAAGTGGGCCGCTGAACCATTCTCAGATGGGGATATTGAGATAGCCATAGAAGGCGGAGTGCATTCGAGTGAACACACCTGCAAGATGAGCGAAAGATAATGAAGGAGAAGAAAGGAGAACGAGTTCAGAGGAGGAACATCTGAAGACTGAAATGCTGATGAGTTAAGAACAGCTTCATACCAGCTATGAATATAAAAGGAAAGCTTAAAAATTCAATCTGGGTCCAATCACCACCTCAAGTCACGGTAGATATGCTTCTGTGCCCCATCCGGGCAAGATAGATATTGCGATGATGGCCCACTATCATCGTCTACGGACTGATCTCCATCTTTTCCCTAGATCACGACATATCAAAAACTAATCGAGCCGAGCCGACGACGCGTTCAGCTGTTCCTTAGAAAGCCACAGTATAGCTACGAGATCGAGATATTCTCCAGAGGAGGATCATCATTGACTCGGGCTAATTTGGATAGACATGGGGATGCAGATTGGCGTAAAGGTGCGAGAAGCAAAGCAGAGACGCATCGCAGTTGCAGATTGTGAGTGAGAAGGATGGTGTAGGTACCGTAGTGGATACTATACCTTACATGAAGGCGTTGCCGAACAGTTCTAGCTTGTCTGGTGACGTGGAAGGGTGGAGAAGAGGGACATGAGAACATGATATCCATGAGGTGATGTGAGGAAGTAATGTGAGTGAGGAAGATGAGGTGGAATGGAAAATTTCCTCTACCCCCTCAGTCCAGAGTCTGGTCGAGCCTTGGACAGATTAGGAAGGGTGGTAAGGATGACCCCCGTGTAAACAGGCGAAAAAGGCCGAAGAGGCGATCTTGCCGTGCTTGGACCCCTTGGGACCCAGACGAGAAGGGAAGCGGCGGCCGGAGGAACGCCAGACCAGCTGAAACGGTGAGCCTAAATTGACTTACACCTATCAAACCTTTTTCAAACTTTTGTAGATACAGTATTGCCTAGTTTTACGGGACAGCATCAATTGATCATGAATCAATCTCATCTTCCATGTCTCTCGCTCTGAATTTCTCTCTTATTTCTGCATTGTCGATCCTCATCCGCGGCGTTCCCTACCGATAATCGTTACAATTTGGACGGACATGGCGCGAATGGGGGGATCTTATGAGCAGCCACGAAAGCACACGGGCATCATATCGACCTCTCAGAGTTGATCTTCTGTTCCTTGTCGTCAATCAGGGCCAGTTGGACTAATCGAGCGTTGCTGGTTCGTCACTTCCTCATCGAGCTCGTTAGCCCTTTCCGTATCCATCTTTTCTTCAAGCCCACTCTCTGTATTAGTTCTCTCTCATCCTGTCCTCCGATTTTTCGTCTGAGCCAGTGACTTGCGACGGAATTTTCTTCCATGTTCATCCCTTCTGTCAAATTGCCATGCGTTCCGTTTGGAGATCGGATACCATTTGTTCTCTTGAGTCATTCCTAGTACAGTACGCTGCATGTTCCTTTCGGTCCGTTCTGCCGTTCGGTAGTAGTGCTGCGGTACTGAGAACTACCAGCACTGTTTCACTGCCCTCCAGTTTTTGGAGTAATGGCCTGCAAGATGCTGCAGCCTGTGAGGGGATAGATTGGCGCTTTGCTGAGTTGTCAGGCTTTTTCGGCCTTTTCAGCTATCGTCTGCTGCAATATCCTGCAGGCGATAGCTGGGTTGTCGCAGCCCTTGCTGAAGTTGTTGAAATGGATACATGTATGCAGACGGCTTGACTTGTGCTTTGGGTCTTGTGTGATGCAACTCTGAGTATCAATCGATGACGCCCTCCCTCTCGAAATTTGTTGTCGAGCAGCAGAGATCTTTTCGAATAACGTGGAAATTCACACGAACTTCGAACCAACGATACTTTGGATAGTTGATTGTTTTAGTTATCTCTACAATGGCAGCGGCTCAAGCCTCGCACACCGATACTCAGAGACGTCTCGTTCTCTGTTTTGACGGTACCGGCAATACCTTTAAGGGGGATGCTTCTGATACCAATGTTGTCAAGATATTTCAGATGTTGGACCGTAAGAATGCGGAGCAGTTTCATTACTACCAACGTGAGTTTACATTTTTCAACATTGCGCCCTTTGGAGTTTAAAGTTAGGTGGTATACCTATTAACTCGTTTCTTCAGCCGGAATTGGTACCTACATCGAAGGGAAGGTAGCTACGTCGCAAACCTTACTTAGAAAAATCATCACGAAGATTAGCACTTCCATTGACGAAGCGATTGGAACAACCTTCGCCGATCATGTCACCGCCGGGTACAGATTTCTCATGCGATACTATGCCGAGGGAGACTCCATCTACATCTTTGGATTCTCACGTGGTGCTTATACAGCCCGCTTTTTGGCGGAAATGATACACTCCATCGGTCTGCTTTCGCGGGGAAATGAGGAGATGGTTCAACTTGCATGGAAAACGTTCAGCAAGTTCCAACAAACTCGAGGTCATACCCCTTTGACCAAGGCGGACCTTGAGCGCCGTGATTATATGGTCAAATTTAAGCAAACTTTCTGCCGTCTCAAGGTCAACATTCATTTTCTCGGACTCTTTGACTGTGTCAATAGCGTTGGTCAATTCGAGATCCCTCTATTCCGCAAATCTTATGAGGTCATCGCGAAACCTCCGGCAACACATATCAGACATGCTGTATCCATTCACGAGCGACGTTTGAAGTTCAAACCTGCATTATTCCTCTATGATAATGCCTCACCTCAAAGGGATATCGTCGAGGCGTGGTTCACCGGGAATCACGGTGATGTCGGTGGTGGATGGAATTATGAAAAAGGGGAAGAACATTTGCTCTCTGATACACCACTTGTCTGGATGGTCAATGAAGTCCTGCATTTACCAGGCGACAAGGCCAAATTGGCATTCAAGACCACTTCGGTAGAAAAACGAGCTCAAGAAGAAATAAAGTTTCAAAAGGACCTGAAGGCAACTTTGACCGCTTCCGTACCCCGGAAACATAACTTTCGCATGCACGATATGCTTAGTTTTGGGATGGGAGTATCATGGTTTGCAACTTTAATGTGGTGGATTCTTGGTGAGTTTGTCTACGGTAATGTTCATGGTATCATTTCTAATCCAACTAGAACTTCTCCCCTTCTTTGCGCGCCTCGAGCTTGAAAACGGTAAATGGATACCCAGACATTTCCCTCCCAATCTAGGTGCTCCAAGAGATATACCGAAGGGCGCAAATATCCACAAAAGTGTCTACGAGTTACATCAAGCCGGTTATCTCACAGACGAGCAATTACCAAAAATGGGAGGCAATAACCCACACATCAATCCTACCGGGGCGCTTTTCGCTTGGACTCAGAAGCGTAGTGCCGCACAGCAAGCCGCACAGAAAAGTTTGGAGCTTACAAAACCGTTAGCTAATGGAGCTCTAGCGAATGGATTTGCCCATGCGGCAATTCCAAGAGGAGACGTCAAAGGTCTTACGGGATGAGAGGCTAGTAAGCCCAATCTTGTTGCTGGGATGGAGTCTATCCTCGGAGAAATAACACACTAACTTATTATCCATTAACAAACTTGCACCGGAAAATGCGTCAGGTGCCCACAATTTGATATCTATCAATCAAATCACTTTCAACATTAATTTATCCGTCGTCTCGAAGCTCAAATATTCTGGCCGAATGAATATGTTCAATTCATGAGCGAGCAAGTTTTTGATATGTGCCGGTAACACTGAGGTGCTAGTTCAGCTGTGTTGTAACAGTGCGCACGAGGACCTCCTGAATCAATTGGTAAAGACCTCAGTGGCAAGGGCAGGGTTAAATTTCATTCTTCGTAGCTATCAGAAAGATGATTTTAGAGTATGAAGTTTTGTTATCTTGCAACCCTGCTTTCAAAATTGTATGGCACTATGGCCATATCCGAGTACCCTTCTAAGGAAACATCGGTTGAAGGTCAATTCGAGCCCTTCCGAAATCAATTTTCTGCAGCATAATCCCATAAACCTGCAAGGTGATCCAGATGGGCCTCGGAACAATATGATCTCATGGCAAATATTCTTGATACATCAAAAGTCAAATTGATTGTCGAGTAGGGTATTCAGCTGAGCCGCAAGTTCGATTGATAGCTGGGGTGGGCCTAGACGCTATAGACCTTCACGGCACGTAGTCTTCGACATCTCAGCTTAGTAGAAGTATGGAGAGGTAGATCCTCCCTTGAATTATCAATTTTCCTCGCGTTAGATAGATCCTGGAGAATCCACTTCAGCTAGCCGCAAGATGTTGATCGAACAAGGCGATATATCCATTATTGGCCGAACTGTTATACTCTCTGTACGGTGAGCGTACTGCATGCAAGTTCAATATCAAGCGAGGAGATATGAGCTTCAATGCAGATCTGTACTCGTTTAGTTGCAGTTTGCAGTTGATAGTTTGCAGTGCAAGAGACCAATTAGGTGATTAGCAAAAGAAATCAACTGTTTAGGGTGAGTAACTGGCTATAAAGGATTCTGAGGTCAAATCGAGATCGGCAACTACCCGAGTGTGTCATGCTCTGCATTATCGCATACGCCAGAAAACGCCAACAGCCTGATGGACTGCAGGGTTCACCTTCTGTCTTGGCTTGCATTTCCTTTTTCAGCGGGACGGATCGACCCGGCGCCTATTTGGGTGTGGTAATGAGGTATCCAGTGGTTGTCTATAAGGTAGGCGAGTCCGTCTGTTCCTTGCCACGTCCAGCCCCTTGCCATCTGTACTCTACTGACTTACTGCAGCTCTCCACTTTCTCAGGTCTTAGCTGTCTCTGCAGCTCTTGTAGAATTAGAGCTCACCCCTCTATCATCATACATTCTAGAATCGATAAGGAACACCTTGATTCGTGGAACGCTCTTGAGGACCGTTCTGTGGCGGGCTGAACCTCTTGTCCCATTTGTCCCGCTTTCAGAATGGGAGAACAGCTCATGAGCTCATTCATCTTGCAGAGCTGATGGGGACCAGCATGGTACGTGCTCAAGCTTGATATATGTTCCCCTGCGAGTTCGTACAATCAATGCTGAGAAATGGTATAACAGCGAAAGGTCTACCTTCGTTCGTTGGAATATTTTACATCCTCACCACCTCGTCATTATTTGCCGAACCGAAAGCTACATTTGCAAGTACAATGGCCCTCGGCGCTACCATCAGCAAGGTTACCGATATACACCCTCAATCGTATATCGGTGGCTTCCAGTTCAACAATGGAAGAAGCTATGTGAGTACCTCCAGCACAAGTGGTTTAAAACAACTGATTAATAGTTTGTAGCGTATCTTCTACCAAACCAAAGCCGGCGTAATGAATGCTGTCGCTACTGACAACTGGGGTGATAGCTGGTATGGAGGAGATGGTCAGGCCGTTTCCAATCAAGCCATTGTCCCCACACCGATAGCTTCTTGCATCTACACTGATAAAAATGGCGTAAGATTTCCGCCTTCTCACGTTTCATTCACTCCAAAGCTAAATTCGTACCAAGGCTGCGTCTCGCACATTCTACATCGGAAAGGACTACAAAGTTCGCTGCTTCGGTGTCGGATCCTCCGCCGGTTGGGCAGGTGGAGATCGCGCTGTCAGTGACTTTACCGTGGCTCAGTTTAGCAAAATCGGGGCTTTGAGCTTCATCGACGGCCAGAACCAAGGGCATCTCCGGTGGGCAACATCCTCCTCTTCCTTTAGCTATGTCTAACTGAGATTGTCCCACTAACCCTACCTCCTGAGATTGTCCTGCTAACCCTACCTGCAGAGTCTACGTCCAGGGTCCTGACAGTCGTATACAGGAGCTCTGCTGGGATGGTAATGGTGGAAATCTCACCCTCGGGCATAAGTTTCCCGCCCCTCTGCAAGGCACCTCTCTCGCGTTCTATAACAAAGCCCCTAAGGGTACTGGTCCTAGCTTCCGCGGCTACTATCAGAACTGGGACAAGACTCTTCTCGAAATCATCTATGAGTCTGACGGAAAGTCATGGCGTGGAGGTAAATAATCTCACTAAGTGACCCCTCTCATACTTTAATCTAGTGACACTAACGTAAATCCCCTAGGGCCAAGCATCAACGGTGGCAAAGCGGTCGACCCAGGCACACACATCTCCGCCTGCGTCTCCTCTACTGGTGCCGAAGCTCAGTACTGGTCTTCTCATAGCGGCAACGTGACACAAATCTTCGAGCGCTTCTTCGACAAGACTTGGCACACGTCGCAGGAAGGCCACCCCATCTTGCCCTGCTGCTCCCCAAACAACCCGAGGTTCCTAGCAACGTGCCATGTCCCGGATAACACGACGCAGACGAGGATCCGCATCTTTTTTGTGGGTGTTAATGGCGGGTTGCATGAGGCGAGGAGAGAGAATGATCATTGGGGCTGGGGTGGGCAGAATGGGGGACAGTATACTTGGCAGAAGGTATAGTGGGTCGGCTCAGACTTTGTTGTGAGGGTTGAGGCCATGAAAGAGGGGTTTGTTGATTTACAAATACGGTGGTGAGGAAGATGATCTAACTGATGGTTTAGATATATATACGAAAAGGTATTCAAACAATGCGAGAGAGTTGATTTTCGCAATAGCACAGTGGTTACCACATGTCAGTCAAGTTACGACCTTCGTTGAGCCAGTAGATGGCCTCAATTGAGCAGCCTGTATTAGTCCTAGAATTGAGCTAATAGAGTGGAGAGGCTTGTCATCGACGATGACTGGACCCGCAGGTACTGAGAGCATCCATGGCATTGAAGTACGGCCACCGCCTGACCACCATGGGGGGTGAACTTTCGAATTCGAATGAGAGACGTGAGTGGTGAAGAACAAGGACCATGTAGTCCCATATCATGTAATCAGATTCCTTGGATAACACCAATTAGAAACGTAGCTAGTCCATAATCTTCTATAGTGGAGAAGCGTTGTCAACTGGCCTTCGGTTAAGGTTACGGCTCCCTTCCAATACCCAAAATAACAACATTAGTCAGATCAAGTATAGAATTTACTCTAGGGATAGTTTTCGACGCCACGACCTAAAGTAAATCTTCCCTTGAATACTGTTTTGTAATGGTTATCAATGAGAAGTGAGGTCGAAGTTGGAGTACCATAGTTCTAAAACTCTCGGCCCGTGTTGCGGAGCTGGGAGAAAAGAAGCTCCGTCGATCTTCATTTCTACCTCACAGTATCAAATACGTCCGTAAACCATCATCATATGGGTGGATAGGTGCAGAGCGGGCTTCAAATCATCTGAGAGCATAAAGAATTATCAAAACTGATCCAAAGCTACAACACCCCTCATCATCAACATGGAAAGGATCATTATCACTGGGGCAGGCGGCTTTGTCGGCCAACGTCTAGCCTTAGGTTTACACTCGCGTTACCCCGATGCGACTCTCGTCCTTGCCGACATCTCTTCCCCAAAGGATCCTTCTCAAGGAAGCTCGGATCAAGTACAATGTGTAGCTTCCGATCTTACAGACCCCTCGACTTGTACTTCTCTGATTGAGCCCGTACCGGATGCTGTTTACATCCTCCACGGCATTATGTCCAGTGGCTCTGAAGCTAATCTAGAACTCGGTCTGAAAGTCAATTTCGATAGCGTACGAACACTTTTGGACAAACTTCGTGTGAAGAGTCCAAGAGTGAAAGTCATCTTTTCGTCTTCTTGCGCCGTCTTTGGCAGAGCAGCGGTCCAGAGAATTGCAACAGAAGCAGATGTCGTTCCGATGCCCGAAAGTTCTTACGGGACTCAGAAACTAATGATTGAACTTCTCATCAACGACTACTCAAGACGAGGCCTTATAGATGGTCGTGTAGTGCGTCTCCCCACTATCTTCGTAAGAGCGGGAGCACCTACCGCAGCGGCGTCTTCTTTCGTCTCGGGAATCGTACGGGAACCAATGAATGGAGAAAAGAGTATCTTACCCGTGGACCCGAATATTGGTATATGGCTTTGTTCTCCAAGGACTCTTGTCAAGAATTTGATACATGCCTTGGAGATTCCCAGAGAGAAGTTCGGCCACTTTCGAACAGTGTTGTTACCCGGTTATACAGCCACAAGTGCAGAGATTCTCGCTTCATTGGAAGCGATAGCGGGCAAGAAGACCAGAAATCTTGTCGAAGAGAAAAGAGATGAAAGCATACAGCGAATTGTGCTGAGCTGGCCTGCCAAATACGATACTTCTCGAGCCGCCAAACTTGGATTTTTCGAAGATATTGGATTGGAGCAAACAATCAAAGACTTCGTCAGAGAAAACACCGGGCAAAAATGAATTCAAGATCCACATAGGTCGGTAGTGTTTACAATTCTACTCTATTATCAACTATCGAAACTTTTATTATTAGCAGTACAGTACTTCCTACTTTTGTCTATGACCCAAACGCTGGTTAATAATGCTAATTCTCGCACTTTCCGTGCTCCTTCACTATCGATTTTCAATTCCGCATCTTTTTGTGAAAGGGGTCTGTACTTCATTATCGCACTTAGTATCTACGCTCCCGCATCGCCTTTTCAATATGGATCTCGGGTAACTGCATGACCCATATTCTCCTATGTCAAAAGGCAGTTTGCGGGATATATGATATCGGAATGCAAAGAAATCATTACTCATTCATAAACCTTCATACCTTTATGTTGACTCAGCTTGTTCGTGTTATACTAACAGTAAGCAGCATCATTATTAGGACATCCAGAGACTATAAAACGGTATTGAGCGGGGATCGCGGACCTCACTTACTGTAAGGTACGTTACCCCCAGTAGTCCCCGCTCGCAAGATCAGCAGTTCGGGGTAAATGCATCCGGGGTATAGCTTGGCCTACTTATATAATAAACAACTATATGAACTGCATCAGACCTTTTGTTCTCAGGTACCGTACCTATGATTCACTTGAGAGTTTTACAATGATTGCACAGCTTTTCTTTTGTGCAATTCTACTGCTCTTAGTTCTCGTGGCAGATGCAAAATGGATCGTCCCCGGTGCTCGATGGCGAGATACCGAAGGCAACCTAGTAAACGCTCACGCTGGGGGCGTGACTCTTGATTCAGAAACTGGAAGATATTTCTGGTTTGGGGAGTACAAGGTGCAAGGACAGGAGGAGGGCGGAGGAGTGTCGGTGTACAGTTCTGAGGATTTAGCGACTTGGAAGCATGAGGGAATGGCTCTCCGTAAGTTCAATATCTTTTAGTGTATCTTGCTGCATTGTCCACAGTCGACTAATGGGCACAACAGGGCCAATTGAAGGCCACTCCTATATTTCCCCTGAACGTATCATCCAAAGACCAAAAGTTGTGTACAGTGCAGGGACTGGAAAATATCATGTAAGTGTGTATAAACTTAGGTTACTCCTTCGACTCTGGATTGATTATTATAGATGTGGTGGCACGCGGATAATTCAACTTACGGTTGGCTTCTGCAAGGCTTAGCACAGTCGGACAATATTACCGGCCCTTACAACTTCGTAAATGCAACGGCTCCGCTCGGGAACTGGTCGCAAGATTTTGGACTTTTCACCGATTACAAGGATGGTAAAGCATATGCTCTGTACTCGAATGGTGATAGACTGGAAGGCCGCGACGTGTATCTGACTAGCTATAATGATGAGATCACAGCTCTTGATCAGGTTGTACACCGCTTTGATAAGTATGACCTTGAAGCACCTACTATTATTCAGACAGAGAGCAGCTATTATGCCTTGATGAGCCATAAGACTGGATACAGGCCGAATAGTAAATTGGTCCGACCCTCTCTAGACTCAACTTATTGACATCATTTAGACGTCGTGGCCTTCCGTGCCGATTCATTGAGCGGCCCCTGGTCACAACCGTTTATCATTGCGCCCCTTAATACACGAACTTACAATTCACAATCTGGTTTCTCTCTGAGGATCAAAGGGTCGAGGCAGACGACTTATCTTTATCTGGGGGATCAAGTATGTCTAGTTATCTCCACCTAATCAGCGACATACTGATTGCGGTAGTGGGATTCGAATTCACTGTGGGAAAGCCGCTACATCTGGCTTCCAATACAGATTGATGAAAGAAAGAAGTCGCTAGAGGCAGTGTGGCATGATGTCTATGACCTCGATGTGTGAGTTTCATGGCTGTGCTTTTGTTGTTATAAGTACTGAGTAGTTGCTTTAGGAAAACCGGAGAATGGGAAACTATCAAGGGTAAAACTTACTATGGAATAGATAGTACCACCAATGGCGACGCATTCAAGCAAGAAGCGGTGAGTTCTCCTGTACAGTCTGAGCTCGGGCTAGCAGCATGAGGTGCTGATAGTGAAACAGACTTTTGGAAGTCATGGGGTGATAATCGCCGGTATCTACGGGAATGATAGCACTGTTACCTTTTCTGGAATTGAAGGCTCTGGAAAACCTCAATGGGTATCATTCTATTACCAGAGTAAGAGAGCATTGCTAGGGTTTTGGGTTGAAGCAGAGCTGACATACACACCAGACACGGACGACATGGGCTTCGGCGATCAACGTAAGGAGATATTCTCATCGAATACATATCCATCACTAACTATTCTGTAGCTGGAGGAAACCCTGATCGAATCGGAGGAACATGGCAACTTCGCCGCATTTCCAGCGTTGTGGTTAATGGCAACACCTCCAATGTCGAAACCCTATATCAACGCGATACGCACAAAGGAATCATACTCTCGGCCCCACTTCAGCTTAAACTTGAACGAGGTAATTCTAATACAATTACAATTGGTGGCTTGCACAACGGATTTGATGTCAAAGGTGCAGATATTGATAAGATCGTGGTGTATCCACCAGAGGAGTGAATAATAGGCGATCTGACACTGTAAAGCATAAATTGATAGAAGGGTCAAGTAGTTAGCTTCGATCAGGTAGATTTTAAATTCGCTCTGCAGAAAAATCATTATCTTGAAATTGCGTCCAAGCTTGTTCTTTCACGTGTTTGTCGCGTGGTGACGCATCCTCCCCTTCCGCGTCGCCAAAAAGAAAAAAAGTTTGCAACCTTCCAACTCAACCCCAAAATTCCCCAAATCAACCAACGCCTTCACAATGCTCCCAAATCCTCCATCGGGTTCTCAAAAACGGAAATTACCAGTATCATTTCAACAAAAACCTGATAGGAAAACCTTAAGGCGCATAGATATTCAAAATGCACGCAGGATCGAAACCCAGCCGAGCGCCGGCGCCCTCAAATCTGGTTCCCTCGATCTGGGCGCCTTCATTAAGGCCCGCGAGTTCGAGATTCGAGCGCTGGAGGAGGGAATGAAGGTGAACAAGCATCTACTGAGGACGAGGGCCTTCCAGGATTTACCAAGGGAGTTAAGGAGGAGGACGGCGAGCCATAACAAGGATAGGGTGCCGAAAAGATTAAGGGCGCGAGTCGCGAAAGAGGTTAGTTGTTTTTACATTCATGGATCTTAGGGAATGTGATCGATTTTGAGGGTCATATTGATGAGTAGCGTATAGATGGCTGAAGATAATACCCCCACAGTTACGGCGAGAAGACGGAAACCGAGTGGGCATATGCGACTGAGATTGGAGACGGCGAAGAGACTTGAGGACCTAGGAAAAAGAAAGGAGAAGAAGAAGAAGGATAATAAGGAGGGAGATGATCCCATGGAGGGAGTTACCGTCACCAGAAAGAAGGATCAACTAAAACAGGAAGACGCAGAATATATAAAGGCGCGGGTGCCTAGGGCAAAGAAGAACAAGTTACAATCACCCCCTGTACCCCCGGCAAAGTTTAGAAAACGTCAATTACATAAGGCCTGGTTACCGACCCATATGTTCCACGCGAAGAGAGCCCATATGACGCCGCCAAGTGCATCATTGTGGAGATTCTCCATTCCACTCACCCCCACTCAGAAGTCGTACAGGATAACGCATAGAGCCAGCGTTACGAGGGGTTCTGTCGCCTGGGATATGAGTTATATGGCTACTATCGGACTGGAGGGGCCTGAAATAAGCATGATCAACGTTTTTCGCTGGTTGGGTGTGGGCGCTGATGTTCCGGACGACCTCTGGGGCCCTCGCGGACATAAATGGCGACGTGGTGTACGTTCATGGAGTGGGTGGTTGTACGAAAGAGGTGGCTGGCCTGCAAATGGTATTGCCCCTGCGACAGTGATGTGGTGCGTACAAGATCAAGCAGAATCGGATGTAGAGATGAAAGAACCTAGTTCAATGAAAAACAGTACAGAAAAGAAACGAAAGGCGTTAATTAGGGTTCATCCATCTGCATTTCTGCAAGTCTGGGAACAATTATTGCACTTATGCGCAAGGCCAAAACCTCCCGTAACCGTGGAAGACTTGAGGTTCGAAATTGGAAGTATTGAGATCACAGGACCAAATTCCACAGAAGCTCTGCTGGGCATATTACATCCATGTGCCCCTCTTGGGGAGCAATCCCATATATCGAACAGCCCAGAGGATATCTGGTCTGAATTACTTCCAGGACCCACTGCTGCTACTCTCCCTTCAAATGTTCTACTCGGGTTCAGTATCGCCGATCCCCGTCTCCGGCACCCTCCACGTACTATTCCAATCTCGAATGTCGGGTCTAATAGCGCACTGCTTAATATACTCACCACCTGGCCTATTGACAACACCCAAAGACCCCAATTGCTCTTCGACCGTAAACTTCGCTATCTTTCAACCCGTTCATACTCCTCCCAGAAATCTATCAACCGCCGATACGCCGCATGCCCGCCAGGGCAACAATACCCCACGCCTCTCCCTCATGATCCAGCTATCCCCATTCTCTTGCTTACTACACGTCCCTCCGGTTCCGCTGGAGGCTCGGGAACCTGGACTCTTATGCTGCCTTGGAAGTTTGTTCTTCCCATCTGGCAAGCATTAATGTACTATCCTAACTCCTGCGGTGGGAATCCACGGTTTGGAGGTCTGGAGGAGACGAGACAACTTGCATTCGAGGCGGGCGTACCGTGGTTTCCGGGGGATTATCCGATGACGAAAGCAGGAAGGGAATGGAGGACGAGGGAAGAGGAGAACAGGAAGAAGGAATGGGAGAAAAGACCCAAGAGTAAGAGGGTCGCATACGAGAGCGTTGATTTAGGTGAGGGACGGAAGGGCGAGATTGGGATGGGATGGGGTTGTGATTGGGAACGGTTATTACGTGGGTTGGAGCATCCTGTTAAGAATAGTACAGAGGAAGGAGAGCCGGCGCAAAGGAAACAACAACCTCATCATTTACCGTCTGCTCTCGCGCAACAATATCTCGACGATCCCTCATCTATTGCCGATCACTCGACCCTCTCTGATGCGCTAGTAACCGTCAAACTTAGCCTCCTAACTCGCGGCGCACCCAAATCAAACGCTCGGATCTACCGTCTCCCGACCGATGACTCTTCCCTTCGTGCTCGATGGCTCGCTCTGTTACCATCCAATCGTGAAAAATCTTCCTTAAGACCCCCGAAAAATGCAATGAACCGCAACCACCTTAATCCTAACCCTAAGAAGCAACATCTCTACCATCGCGCTATCGCGTCCTCGATCCTAGACGGTCCGCCCAAACCAGGAGCGAAGGAGTACCCGCACGTCCCGGGAGAAGTGGATCTGATCGGTTTCGTCACAACCGGGAACTTCAACCTGGGTGAGGGCCGGGGAAGTGGGATCGGGTGTATAGTTCTGGGAAGGGTTGCGGGAGTGCGGCAGGGGGAAGTTGGCAAGGGCGAGAAGGGAATAGGGAAGAGAGAGGAGAGCCGGATCTGTATTGTTAGGGATAGTGGTGAGAGTGTTGGGAGGCTGGCGAAGTGGGATATCGTATGAGTGGAAGTGGTTCCAATGGTGAATGTCAATATGGTAGCTTCAAGCACTGTGCACCCTCTGCGCACTTTGGATCGTTCGTATACTAGGTTATATTGCTATTGCTTTATTGAATAATGATTATATCGTTTGAAATGGAGCAATTCAATCTATGTTCGAATCCATTCGAGCTCCTTTATATCTGATCATTTCAAGAGATTTGATAGAACCTTACCTTGGGCCGCTTGGCCGATAAGGAGGGGCAAACTCATGGAACGAGGGGCTTGTTTACAGAGATGTTCGACGGACCTGCGACTTCCCGCGGACTCTCCGATATGGTTAGCGCCTTGTGGAGAATAGAGAGGGTAGATCTCCCAGGGCCCTATGCAAAGGATGAAGATCGTGGATCATATCTCATTACGATATATGTGTAGACAGTATATATGTTCTCTGGACTACAGTACGACTAATACCGTATTTTCTAAATCCGCAATGTGCAATGGTCACACATAAAGCCCCCAAATAGATTACTATTTGATACTCACCCGGAATACCAGCATTTGATTTAGTAAGTTAAACCCGCTTGAATCCGCAAACGCATCTCTCCCAAAATTTTGATACCCTTCTTGCGTGATGAAGTCATTATCACTGCTGGCAAAGAGCCAGTACTCTCCCCTATGACCCTCGACCGGTACCAGTGCCAATCCTTCCCATTTCTCATTCAGTAGTCCCAGTGCATCGTTATCCGTTCCACCATTCAAGAGGCCGAACTTCGCGAGCTCACTGCTTATATTGATGTCGAGGAAACTGCACGTCTCTGCGGCTGTGATGTCGGGTTTGAGCACACCAGCAGGAGAAACGGAACCGTTGTGGCCATCGTATGCACCCAGGATGTTTGTAGCAGACGCCAACGAGAAAACATCGATGTGCCTATATACGCTCTCTGTCTCGTCCTGCCCGCGACCGAAACCGGAGTCGCGCGCCAGAAGCAAGAATCTCCCATCCCCGAGAGCGAGGATTTCGCTTTGAGCGGCGGTGCGGGGGTTCTTGGTTTCGGTGGGGTCGTTGAAAACGGGAAGACGGACGACGTACTCTCCTACCAATCTGGGTGCGCGACCGTGGCGGTGCGAAAGGTCGTATTTCAGCAGACGCGCATGTCGTCTCGTGGTCCCGGCGGTGCCTCCATCTTGAATAGTTGCACTTTGAAGCAAGGTGTAAAGAGCTTTCTTCTCCGGATCATAGGAGAGACCTTCGAAGCCTTGATTGTTGCTACGACCGGAGGTTGGGATTTCTGGTACGGGGACTTGATCGGGATTATAGACAGGAGGGTTGTTAGAGGCGAAGGATTGCGTACCATTGCGGAGAGGGATGAAGGCTGGAGTTGGACGGATGGCGATATTCATTCGGCCTTTGGACGTAAAGTGGTAGATATAGGGTCCGTATTCGTCAGATATCCAGAAGCCGCCACGGGAGTCGAGGACAAGGCCTTCGGGATCTATGGAGACGCGGGTGCCGCCTGGACCATTACCTCCAAACCCATTACCGGTGAATGTTGCCGCCGGGATGTCTGGGTAGCCTCGGAATTTGAGTACTGTTGTTGGGTCAAGGCCTGAAATTGGAGTCCCCGAGGGATCTGAGAAGAGAATTGTATCTTCATACTCAAAAGCTAGGTTGGGTGGTGATGGAGACTGAGTTGTAGGAGAGAAGGTTATAGAGAAGATGTGAATCCGAGGTTGATAAGCTGTTGTCCCTTCCGTATTCCTATCCATGGGCTGTAAACAAAGCGGGATGAATGTTTAAGAACAAGACGACATACCAACCGCGATCTGGTAGCGCATACAAAGTACCCTTGTACTTCCCACCTCGTATTTTCTTCCAGCTACCTTTTTTGATGGCAATACTGCTCCCCATCGACAGGGTATCCCCATATTTATCGGTGAAGTTTGCAGCGACAATGCCGTAACCGGCAAGCTCTTTGTAAGTGAAGGTCTTGCCTGCGCAGCTTGCCTTACTCACATATGTCGAAGCAGTGGCAATTGGAGCAACAATGATGACTGATAGTAATCGAAGAAAATGCATCTTCCTATAGGACGTAGACAATCTTAGTTAGAGATGCGAGGAGCTAACGAGTGGCTCCCATGGTGCTGGTGCTGGGACATGCAGGTTTTTGTACTGTACGGTGGCTGGCGATGTTGTAAATTGCTTCTGCGGGACCTGCATCGTTGACGTTCTGTAAAGTTTATCTAGATTCTGGAGTCAGCTTTGATATACGGCCTGACAGGTGGGTAATCCATCTATTTACGCGGATATTCACACGTGGGGCAACTAGTAAACGCCCTGACAGGCTGACACTGTTGCTTTTCCACCGAACACATCTCCGCTCGAGGGACTAATAACTGACCATCAGTTACTAGATAGTAGTTCTAACGAGTGAATGAAAGTATGAAATGTCCACAGCTTGTGTTGAAAATCTAGAAAGAAGAGTAGAAAAACCCAAACAGAAAAGTGGAAGTCTTTACTTGGGCGAATGCTGGGTTCAGTTGTTCTCAGACCAATGAAAGGCGTCTCATTACCTTGAGTAGAAGATACCCTGATGTTGAGATGGCGATTGAAGATGATCCATTAATAAGGTACGAGTACTGAAGTATTTCCAGAGCCCAGGGCCCAGAGCTGTCCAGTACAAACTACTGTATTCTCTGTCTTCTTGATGGAGCTTCAAAACTGCCCTAGAATAGAATAGCTCTAGTATCATAAATAAAGGGGGCGCTAACTTTAAGCGCTTTTAGGACAGGGAGCTCTTGTTCTGACGTCGCTCAACGGATGCAAGTAACCTTATGGGTTCGATCAATGTGCATGAGATCGATGTCGAAGAGGGTACATGAGAGCTGAAAGATCTAAAGGATGCAAGGCTAGATAGCCCTACAATCCCCTGCAGTGTAGAAGATTACTTTCGAAACTCTCACATTCGGAGCATAGATCAGTTACGCTGATTGATTAGGACCCTAAATTTCTGTCCCTATTTGTTTGACTTCGATCAGAGAATGGGAGCATGATGAAAGTGGTGTGGTACGAGTGCAAAAAGTCCGGAATCTAATTCAACACGGAATAGCTATGAGATTCAGCTTCTTACATGATAAAAGAAGGCAAACAGTTCCTTGGTGCTCTACACCACATTTCAAAAAGTATGCAAGACTAGAGCAATACTGACTGATGATAACTCTGCCTACCTGTAAATGCTTTCAGAGCGCTTCGACGTACAGTGCACGGGAGAGATGAGAATATCGCGGTCAAGGCAGCAGGAGCACTATGTGACCCTAACCACGTTCAATCCGCATCATTCTACTGCTCAAGCTGAGAATTCGGGAAATTAACTTGTAATCCTGGTTATTATCTTCAGCTGAGAGGATGAGTGTGACAAGTCTACTGTACTAAACGAGGAACGTCTTTCAAAAGGAAACAGAGGCTCATGAACCTCCCGTGCGGCTTTGATCATGTGCACTTTGCAGCGATGGATTCCGTAAGACTAAGGCCCTGTGCTTTCCGGTCAAGAACTGAAAGCATGGCCTCTCGCAGACTAGGTAACACCAAACTCTACTCCAAAGCCGCAGTCAAAAGCCCTGGCTGGGGAATTTTGATCCCTAGCATGGAGGTTGGCATGAAGATGTAGGGGCTTGCAAATTTAATATTGTCGCATAAATTTTCTTAGAGCATTCATAGGTCGCAGGTGAAGAGTCCTTGCACCCAATATCGGAATATTGCAACATCTTAGACTCAGCCGTGCATCATCTACGACATTTCCTAAGTCCTCATTGCTTACTTTTGAAGACAAGAATCGCCAAATGCCTTACCGGCTGCGAGTTCACCAAAGGTGGCTCGAATAATTGATTCATTTCCTGGCCTATCCAACCGGATACTGGCCGAATGCACTCGCCCCAGATAAAACACTCCGTTCCTGAATGTGCATCCCCTGGGATATAGCATCTTATCAAGCAACTTTCAACGGAATATTCCCCATGCCGATGTTTCTGCCAGAAGTATCCTAGCTGTAAACGAGGAATCTGGACTCCAGTGTACGTATTGTTCTTTTGGCTTGGGTCTTGAAAACGGTATGGCGAGGTTCACCGCTTGTTTGAAATGTTGCTCGGCCACCGGAAGCCAACAAGACATACCAATACTAAGTCCAACAATTCGAGACGTTCGTACTAGCTCTACTATAACGGGTAGATGGTCGCTAGGTAATCCTGAATCGGTGAGACTCCAACATAGGGATGCATGCGAATATCTGGTGTAGATCGTCAGTCTAGCTGGGATGTTGAAGATATGTAGCTTTCAGGGTAAAGCGACTGAATCAATTAATAGCAATAATAGGAATGCGAAAGATAGAGTGAGAGTAAAACCTGTTTCTGGGTGTGAGGCGTCCGTACATTGGAACAGCGACCTGATGCGCCTAGCAGTGACTTGCAAAATAACGCAGGGTGAACTGACAACGACTGTTCGCTTCGATTACAACTTCTTCAACTTGTTTGCTATCGTTTGGAACCCTGTGAGCTAAGTCAACTAACTTACTATGGTTTTTTAGCCTCGTAACCTACATTAGATGTAGAGAACAATTCGCCTGCTATGGACTCTTTGTCCAGATATTAATTTTGGAGAGGAATTACACACCAACGCAGCAGCCGGGAGGGTTTCAGGCTCTTCCAGTCCCCAGTCAAGCCTTGAAGGTGATAGGAACGATAGAAGGGCTGCAGAAGCGGCAGCCACAGCATCCGGGGTATTTCGATAAAATACGATCAGCATCATTTGCTGGGTTAAGCTAGATACCATCTAATTCAGGGGGAGCATTATGCGATGAGGCACTATGCTTGCTTTCCATGCCAGAACCAAGTCATATATAATGCACCGAGATGCCATCAAAACCAATATCTCTGTCCACAACATCTTATCACATCAAGCTCTATTCTTTGGCGAAGAGAGTACAAGACGTTCCGTGCTCTTCTCAGTGTTACCGTCCCATCGACCATAATTCAAACTCTGTTGTAATCTTCATTTTTTATCCACACTTTTGACATGGCAAGCAAAAATAACGGCTATAATGCTGGCACGGTTATTTCAGACGCACAAAGGGACATTGATATCTCAAGTATGCATCAACTGAACGTATGTCACTACAATGCTCTCAGCCAGTAATGACGCCGAAAGGGGTTAATGGTGAAGAATTAGATAATGATTTGTACCAGCGGCGCTGGCGGGCACGATATGGAAATCCATGCTAGCGCACCCTCACAGAGGAATGAGAATGATGCGGTTCGGTCCAGGTTCAAGGAATCTTATGCTCTTGAGAGATACCTAGAAGAGACGAAACATGAGCAACCATGGACCGGGGTTCAATAGACAACGATTGGTATGAACCGTAAGAATAATCGACCGGGAATGGGGATTCAAAAATGATGGTGAAAAGGTCCCTTAACGCAGCCAGAAACTTTCTACGGTCACAAGTTCCGGGGTACTGTAATTAGAGCGAAGGGCAACATATCCGGGATACGAACCGAAAATGGGTCAGCAATGCTGGGTACTCGAGTGCTATTTTTGACAGTTATCCGTACAGTACAGATGCTTCCCTGTACAAAAGTATTAATGTTCCTTGTTTTTCCATGTACTCAAAAAGGTTTAAAGAGCAGTTTAACTTAGACGAGACATGGCGATGTATGAGAAGAGCATTTCTTTTAAAGAAATCCATTGAATAGGATACTTTGGTGATACACTTTTGAGGAAGAACCTTTTGATTTTGATTCTTTGATTAAGACATAGGAAGTGAGATAGCCGAAATTCACGGTAGTAGAAGGCGAATCCATGACCACAGATACGGAAAGTGATCTATGGTAATTTTGTTCATCTCCTTCCTATAGTGTTACACAAATCAATTTGGAAGCGAAGGATCTGTCTGTGATGGTGTATCTGCTCAGGGGATGATTGGTTGTTGAGACACCATCTCGCTTGACAGTTGATGGCATTTTGGAGGCGAAAACAGCGAAGCCAACAACAACTCCAGTTCTACCCCTGTGCTTCTCAATTGTAAAAATGGGAATGAAATGGGCCGGTCCAAAGGATAATGGGATGAGCGAATTTGGAAAGACATTCCTCCCTTCAGGATCAGCTTGTACCGTACAGCTGAAGTATCTCACTCTTCCTTGAGGTACGGTGGTTTGATTAAGATGGTGCCCGCAAGTTGATCTTAGAACAAAAAGATGACAGACATGTCTATAAGATGCAAGGCCAAAGGTAATGGATAGGATGACTTTTAGTTGTTAGGAATACTTGGACTTGGAGAGAATAGGGGTTCTAAGGTACCTTGGTACTCAAGTGCTGAGTTGCCAAGAGATTATTTGATAAGATAAGATGGTTTTAGATTGGATGATCACGTGTTTCTCTTTCCATCTCACTGTCGTGTCGTGTAACTACAAAGGTGGTTCTACCTATATACCTATATCGAAACATGAGATGGCTTCTCCAGTTCAAAATCTTAATCCCGAGTTTCGAATGTTTTATATATATTAAGAGCGGAGATGCAACAATTCTATTTCTTCCCCAGCTTTTTCCCCGTCTTTCATCTGGCGCTAGAACTTCCACCAACTCCTCTCAGCCACCGACGAGAATACTGTACCTAAGCTATCATCTAAACTTCCATTTTCCCTGCTTGAGTGCACTTTAATCAATACAGAACAGAATAGAACACACTCTTTTTCCTTCTTTCTCTTCTCTCTTTTATTTCCAAGTGCTAGTTCTACCCGACCTTGGAAACTTTGCGGTATTGGAACAAGAATCGCTGCCTACCTTGCCTGGGTGTCCCGCCCCTCGTCTTCTACCTACTCTCTGATTCTCTCACGATCCACAAAGCATCCCTAAAATGCATACCTTCTGAAGCAATCCTTCCAGTCCGAAATATCCTAATTCCTTAACACTTGTACCAACCCGTGCCACCCTTATTCCAGCCGGCTGTGATCATTCCCGATATACAGTAGAACTACAAGGTATACGTTCGAACAACCCTGGCTCCAGACACTCCTTGAAACAAAGCTGTCCAAAGCGAGCGACAGCACATCCAACCTTAACTTCACGACTTCATTACTGCTACCTTATCCGTGGTGCTGGTCGCCTGGGTATTTTCATGACAGACGTCAAATCCAGCACTCCATTGAGTTCGCGAGCGCTGCAACACTTCACAACTTTAGCCATCTCTACCAACATCGCCCCCAAACTACAGCAGAGCGACATGCTAGCTCTTTGAGACGTAACCTGAACGCTGTTCCTCCACGCCTTTTCTTGTGCATCAACCCGGTTGTGGTGCGGTGCTACTTGATAATCACACAGCCCGCGAGCTGCGATCAACGAACAACCTCCCTTAGCTCCACTACCGGTTCCTACATCCAATTTCACTACATATCGGCTCGAGGACAGCTCGAGTCTAAGACGGACGAAATGGCCTACGATCAGAGATCTGCTTACCAACCGCCTCCGCGGCCTTATTATCAAGAACGACAGAACATGCAGTCGCAAGGCTTCGACATGCGACAACGCCAACAACAACAACAAGAATACTACGATAATAGCGGATATGATAGCTATGGGTATGAGGATTATAATGATTATCAAGGCGGAAATGATAACCATAATCAATACGGTGAAGAATACGGTAAAGGAAACTCAGGCCAGCAAGACATACGCCCACAGTTTGACGATCGAGGCCCGCAAGGAGACGTTCGGGGTCAGTATCGTCCACCTCCGCAACAGCAACAGCGATATTGTGGTCAACGGACAGGCCCAGGACCGCCAAATCAATATCCTAACGGACAAACTCGGCAGTATGGCGGAGCAGACCGCAATTATCAAGAACCCAGTCAACCCGTAAGCCCATTGGGTAATTACTCATCTCCATCGTCAAGCCAACCACAGGTTGGAGGAAGACCATCGCAGCAACATGGCCCGGGAAGGGGCCCCCCATCTAGAGGTAGGATGCATGTAAACAAATGAATTCTGGATTTCCTTGCGTACTAATAATATCTCAGATCGGCGACCTGCGGTTTCCCCCATATCTCCCGAGGTGCAAAACTTCGACAGCCCTTTCCCCGTCTTTCCGTCGCAGAAACAAAACCCACACAAGGAGCAATATGCGATCGATGATGGGATGGCCGGGTTAAACCTCGAGGATTATAGAATACCAGATGAAGCACCGCGCCCAGGCACTGCTGGTCGTACTCGGGCAACCCCCCAACGTCAGCCCATGTATAATGATCAGATTCCAAGATCTCGATCTGCACAAGGCAATCGACCCTCGAGGGAAGGATCTTTTGGTCATGGCAATGGATATCAGGATGGCCAAGGAGGATACCAGAGACCTCCGCCACAGCAGCAGTGGAGGGAACCGCCCCGTCCATCGCAGCGACAAATGCGTGGCGGATATCAGAATATGCCGGGCGGCAATCGACCACGGCCTGGGCCGCCATCTCCTTCGCATGCCGCATTTGGTCCAAACAGTCAGCGATCTATGACCATGCCACATAGCCGACCTCACGGGCAAGGTTTCCGTCCAGAGCCTCCTGCACAATGGACGGAACCTGGTCCTGCAGCGGGTTATCATGGACCGGAGTCACCTTCGTACATTCCCCCTCGTCCATCTACCTCTTCGAGCAATCGGCATCAAGGGCTAACGAACCAGAACAGAGGATACAATGACGGGCTACCGGAATCTCAGTCTTCACATCCACCGAGAGCTTACGACCAAAATAACGCCCGACGAGGGTCATTGGACGACGTTTACGACACGTACTATGATAATCAAGCTCCTGTTGCCCAACAACGCCAAATCTTTCCTCCGGTTACTAGAGAGGTCCAGATTGAGGCTGAGATGCCTAACTTCGAGCTGCAAGCATCGTCCCGTCCAATGCATCAAAAGCAAGATGCTGTCCCCGTGGCTCAACTTGGGTCTGGCGACAGCTATAACGACTATCACGGTCAGACTCAGAATTCGGAGCCTAATCAGAAGGAATTCGTCTTTGAGATGCCAGGAGACATGCCGGCTATACTCCCTGTTCAACGGATGAACCCGGGACATATGGAGAGAAACAACGATCCGTACAGTCATGGGGATGGCAGGAAAACAGCACCTCCTGTAGCTCAAGAGCAAGGTTATTCTCCGCATCCAAATCAACAATTCTACAAACCAGGCTATCCCCAAATGCACCGTAACGCGTCAGGTCACAGCCAACGGTCAGACCCCGGTCCTCGTCCTCAGGGTGACGGCCGAATGGGACTGCAACAAGAAATGGTGCAACGAACACCTTCCGCTAATCAAGGCCAGGGATTACAACAAGGAACAATGCAACGAAACCTTTCCACTAACCAAGGCCAGGGCCTTCCCCATAATGGTCGCCCTGGTCTCCCTCAAGCTAGACGCTCAAATCCCGATGCTCTTCCTCAACACCCTACCCCTGTTCGTCCCGGATTAATGGAAAGTAATTCTGGCGGGAACTCTAGACCACCACCTGTGCGTCAGTACGCCACTGATCCCCCACTGTCTAGGCAAGCGACAATGCAATCAAGCGCTCCTGCAAATAGCAAACCTAGCGCTGAGAGACGGGTATCGGGTCCCGTAACGCAACAGGAACTCGACAACCTCCGCCCTCTTGTCAAATCGGGCTCAGCGGACAACAAGACCCAACTCAAGTACGCCAAGAAGCTCATCGAGGCCGCCGACGTTCTCACCCGGACCATGGAACAGCGCAGCGCGGCAAAAGCAAGAGAGAGATTCATTCTCGACGCTCATAAAGTGATTAAGAAGCTCGTTAGCAATGGGTATCCGGATGCTATGTTCTACCTCGCCGACTGCTATGGCCAAGGTCTTCTGGGACTGGCGGTCGACAATAAAGAGGCTTTCAAGCTCTATCAATCGGCGGCGAAAGGGGGACATGCCCAAGGCGCTTATAGAACGGCCGTGTGTTGCGAGATGGGCTCTGAGGAGGGGGGTGGCACTCATAAAGACCCATTGAAGGCGGTGCAGTGGTATAAGCGTGCTGCGGCATTGGGGGATGTCTCGGCCATGTACAAGATGGGCATGATTCTGCTGAAGGGTTTGCTTGGCCAGCAACGTAACTTGGGGGATGCACTTACGTGGCTTAAACGTGCCGCGGAACGAGCGGACGAGGATAACCCGCACGCTCTCCATGAATTAGGAACACTTTACGAGTCACCGGTCCAGAATGACAAGATCATCAGAGATGAAGCCTACGCGTTTTCCCTATTCAAGCAGGCAGCTGACTTGGGCTATAAACACTCACAATTCCGCGTTGCTGAAGCGTATGAGCACGGCCTCTTCGGTTGCCCCGTTGACGCCCGTGCTAGCATTGCCTGGTACAGCAAAGCGGCTGCACAAGAGGAGCATAATAGCGGGCTTGCACTCTCGGGATGGTATCTGACGGGCGCTCAAGGCATACTTGAGCAGAGCGATACCGAAGCATATCTATGGGCACGGAAGGCGGCATGTGCGAATCCACCGTTGGCGAAGGCTATGTTCGCGATGGGATACTTTACGGAAACCGGGATCGGGTGTCCGAGGAGTCTGGAGGAGGCGAAAAGATGGTACGGAAGGGCAGCTGGTAAGTTTCGAAACCTTCCTTCCTTGGCGCCATTTTACCCACTTTCTTTTTCTCGGCGCTCAGAGTAGAAGGGAGAATAGCTAGCTGACGGTCTCTTTAGCATACGATTTCCCGAAAGCGAAAGAGAGACTCGAAGAACTGAAGCGCGGAGGCGCAAAAGCACAGAAGAGCAGAGAGAGACTGAGCAGAACTAATCAGAAGCAAAATGAAGAGAATTGTGTTATTATGTAAGGGTCAGAGTGAAAGCACTGCAGATTGCGCGCCAGGCATGAATGGATTTGGCAATATTCGATCCCTTAGGTGGATATTTGCATTCGCGTGGCGTTGGGGATGATACCCGTGAGTTTGGGGCACGGGTAGGCTGTTAGTTGTCCTTTTACTTTCTTTCGACCAATATCCAAGGCCCCGAAGCGTGCTGAATATCGTTACTTCTTCACACATCTTTCATATCTTCCGTGCTTATCTCAGTTTGGTGCTAATACCGCCGACGTCGATATGTCAGTATCTGTGATCCTATCTTATGTTTTCCATTGTACATCTTTCAGCTTGGAAGAGGAAAAGGTAAGATTCAATTCGCTATGTGGTACTTCTTTTTCCGATGACATACTACGAGGTCTCTTTCCAACCGGAAATTGTATCAACTCCCCATTTCCATATAGTGGGTGAAGATGGTGTGTTCGCCGGTAAAGCATTCGTACGCCGCCAAGAACTTTATGCACCCCTTTGTGAGGTGGTGAATGAAAACGGGATGATGCAACTATTATTGAAAAGGGTGTTCGAACTCTTCGAACGTATCAATATCCAGAACTTGGGTCGGATATTACGTGACATGACCAGTGATGGCAAAGGAGAACTGTACATCAGATTGTATATTAGGTATCACGTACGCTGTACAGGAAAGGGGAATTCGTGAAGAGGGCCGAGCTACGGGTTCAGGGGTAATCCTCAGTGTAGGAATTTTCCCTTTTAAACTCTTCGTATGCAATGCGGAAGATTAATGCAAGGGACCTGAGAGGGATTTGTACAATCTATACAGTGTGTATTCTTTATATCGCGTCGGGGATAGCTACTTAGGATGGTCGGTGGTGAACTTTTCTCCGTCCGAGTCGAAGGGGAGATCCACATGGACATACTCTCGGCAGGTACGCTGGCTGGAACGCATCGCGCACTTGGGTCACGAATCTGTACATCGTGGCTTTGTACAACTTTATATACTAGCTGCGACATATGTTTGAGACAACCGACACCGTACGTTTGCAGGTCCGAGGCCGAACGAGAGAGCGGTTCCAAAATCCTTCAGGAAAGTACGGCGGCACGGATCAGTTCGTGCAATTGAACTAGGGATCTGTATTAGCGGTTTCGCACCGCATTATACGGATCTTTTGATAAGTGCTAAAGCTCCTTGGGAGTGTACTTCTGCAAGACTAAGATTCATAAGGTACCTGTCTCTAAGAATTCTAAAAGCAGCACAACCGGCGATGTGAATAATACCATAAGAGCAACAGCATATGCCCGACCGGAAATCCATGACTTCACTTTTACAACCATAGCTCCTAGTCCATAAAGACCTGTATCTTCCCCTTGAATCTATCTCGCGCAATTGCATCACTAATCGAGCTATCAAATTTCCATCAACTCCCACTTCTTATCCAATCTCTTATTTCCTAACGGCAGTTTCCCCACTCCAATACCTTAACCCCTTCCCATAATCACCTCGACCACAATCCCAGCAGCGACTAGACTCAGCACAATGGCCCCGACGATCCCATGCCCTAAAGCCCATTTCCGCCATCGCCTACCCGGCACAGCGATAGGACGAAATGCGCAGTCAGCACTTGAGCATGCACACGCCTCTAGGTCGGATAAGCTCGCGGCGTTTGATGTAAGAGTTGGAGGCGAGGTGCGGCCGGGAGAGGACTCAAGAGCGGGAAGTGGGATTAGAGCGATGACCGGGTGCGTGGGCTTCCGTGAGCTGTCAATTTGTACGGTCTGAGAGGTTGAATGTATGGTGAGGTAGGATCCTAATCAAGGTACAGACCTTCTGATTGCCTGGAAGAGTCCTGTGAGTCTGGATCGTACTGGAAATAGTAGATGGTGGTAGTCGAATCCCGTAGAGCGTTCTCTTCGTACTGTGACGGTGGGAGAAAGGAGAGGCAAGTATCTCAATCCTAGACTCAATATCAAGCCGGCCTGATGGTGTACAAGGCCTCTCTACCGAGTCCTTAATCCTGCTTGGCTGCTTGAATACTAAAACCAGTTTGGTGTTTCTCGAGCTTTGCGACACGTAATGGCATCAGTTGGGATGGCCGACGAAAGGATACAAAGAGATAAAAGTTGGTGATTTGCGTTCTCTCTGGATATACTTATCAAGGAGATAGATTTCTGAAGAGGATTGCTGTAGAATCGAAGTACAAATTAGCAGCAGTTGAACTCTGAATGATGAGGGTTATACTTGGTATATGTAGTCTATTTGGGAGAAGGTACAGTACGATGCTAGTGGTAATGAAAAGTTTAATACTATAACAACAGCAAAAATTAAAATGAAAAGCCAGAAAGTACCTAAGGAACATTTGCAAGAGTGTTGAGGATGACAGTCCAAAAACGGCGGCTGTGCGTAATTATCACTACCAGTTGTCGAACTTGTCAAAGAGAATAGTGATGAGCACAACGCAACCGAAACTAAGACATACGCAAGACCATAGATGATATGTAAAATGAAAAAGCTTTTCTCCTCTAATTACACACCAGGGGTTGCTTCAAGATGTGTAAGTAAATTAACAAATTGCCATACAGGAAAAGGAGTAAGAGACATCGTGAACAGCAAACAAGATCAGGGGGGCACTTCTTAAAAGCCTGAATCAGCGCCTTGTGTAAGATTGAATGCCTTCCAATTATCACATGTAGGGTTCATAGTCTCCGGATCGATTAGACCTAGACTTTCTATTTCGTCCGGTCGCTCGATGAATTGCTGCAGCATATTAGCACCCTATGACTTCGCCGGGTTCCCGTAAATAGGGACTTACCACTCCAAAAGATTCGAAAGTATGATATCCGATATGGCAATGCATGAGCCTAGAGTAGTAATTAGTCCTCTATTCTGACAATCGAAATAAATTGGAGAGACATACCAAATTCCAGGATTGTCCGTCTTGAACCCGATAACAAGATAACCGTTTTGACTAGGTGTGCCGGCGGGAAGTGTTGCTACATCTCGACGAGGAGGATTGTCCAAATTATTCAGGACATTCGTTCGCACTGTATTTTCGTCGTATTCTACACCAGAGTCGAGTATGGCAAAATCATGCCCTGCTCCCTTGTTAGCAACAGATCACTAATTTACTCAGGGCGATGAATACCATGTAAATGAATTGGATGAGAAGTTATGAGACCCCTGACGAAGTAATAAACCCATTTATCTGCTCGGGGCAGCAGGAAAGCAGCTTCTGTGGACTCATTCACAAATGAATAATTTCCCTCATATGCGTGCTGAATACTTGGATAGGACCAATTCGTGATCATGTACGTCTCCCCTAAGTTCCAACGCCCTATTCCATTAATCTGACTCGCATTAAATCCCACTTGATGGATTGGCTCATTGTCGAAGTTAGGTGGATCTACTGACACCTTTACAATGGGTTTGAGGTTGCTGATCGCTTCGTCGAGACAAGCGGGTGAGGGGAGAGGACCTAACGGACCGGGTTCAGTTGCGTTATCACTAGAATACTTTAATATCGCGCGGATGTTGTCCTTGCTTTGATCGGTAAATGCAACGCATGATTGGGGAATCGCTCGAATCCAGTAGTTTGCAACCGGTTGATCTGCTTTCACAAGGATATCGTATCTTTGGCCTAACAAAATAATGTTAAAACGCTGGAGTGGAACGAGGGATGTTGTTAGGAGTCGGGAGATACGGACCCATCGTAATACTCAGAGACCTCGTGGTGTAAGGTTCAATAGGCACGAAATCTGTATCAAGGTTTAACTGGCGGAAGGTTTGAAAGCCGCAGCATTATCCTCATACCTGCAGCAATGACAGTCATCTCATGACCTTCAATGGTGAAGTTAAACTGAGCCTCAATTGCACTATTAACCAATCGTAGTAAATGCGTCTTTCCCGGCTCAAATACAATCTCGGCCCGTTTTCCCACAACCGTGCCGTTCGGGAATTGATAGGTATTGTTACCGTTGATGAGGCCATTCTCCTGGGGAGGGGCTGCGTTGAAGGCTGTATTCATGATCCTCTTTAATTGTAACTCTGTAGAATTTTGAATCCCTAAAATAGGTCAGTATCTGAACGTCATTCGAGGGTTAATGTCTTACAGTCATTGATAAAAACGTGACCTAAGTCGATATCATAGTTCTCACTTGCTGGACCGTGAATCAAAATAGGACCTAAGGGAGGAGAAGTTCATTAATGGAGTCATATGGGTGACTCTAAGTGCAGTTGTCATACCGAATGCACCATCCCATGCTTGCAATGAATAGTGACTATGGTACCTTCGAAGCTGTTAGAAGAGAACAACACGTAGCAAAGGCGTTTTGTTAGCTTACCATGAAGTACCATACTGTGTCGCTTTCCACTCATACGTAATAGTGTCCCCAGGCTTTTCACGTTAATAAAGGGGGAAGTTAGTGATCTAGAAAAGAACGCTTTGCTTACAGCAACTGGACATTGAGTAAGGGAAACAACACCGTCGCTCTGAAATGTATTCTTCTGTTGAATTCCATGAAAGTGAATGCTAGTACCAGTGCGATTTGTACACGCATTTGTTAGATGAACCCCTATTCGAAATCAATATCAACCCATGACCGCATGAGGCAACATGTTCATGAATATGTAGGAGATCACTTACTAACTGTATCACCCCAGTTGGCTTCAATAGTAGGCCCAGGAAGACTACCATTAAAAACTTGAACGTGTCTTGGTCGACCATCAGGCTCCAAAATCATATCCTCAAGCCGAAGCCAATACTCCTTCAACGCGCCTTCTGGAGTGGTCTCATAGTAGTTAGTAGTGATATCATGATCACACCATTTCTCTCGAGTGGCGTTCGTATTGCCCTGGCAGGGTGTTCTCTTTGAAAGCGTGGAAGATGGAAATGCAATGACACTCGAAGCAAGCAGAAGCAAAAGCAGAAATATCATCGTAGTAGTGACTGGATGCTCTAGATACTCGCAATATTAACACAATAGAATATTGACAAAAGGCTAATGAGGGTAATAATAACAATGGAAGTGCGTTCTGTAACAAGACTGCAAAAAGACGAAAGGAGAGCTGCATTTAACCCCTTTTATGCCCCCGATTTTTCTGCCACTTCCCACTGCTAACGTTGCCTAATGGAAAAGACTGACATCCCATGTGATGAGATCTGACCATAGCACAAGATAACATTGAGCTACATCTAGATTCAATACAAAGGTAAGGCCGTTTCTACACCGCAAAGAGACCTCACTGTCTTCGGTCTTGCCGGCTGTGCGCAGATGGGATTTAAGACAGCATGCTTTTGCGTGAGCTGAGAGTACCAGAGTGCAGTAGTCCAAGGCTCAATCAATGTACCACAGATATACAGTCATCTTAATGGCCGTTGAAGGAGTAGTGAATTGCCCTATAAGCACTTAGCCAATGAGATAAGCTTCCAAAACTGGAAATATGGAACTCTTGACTTTGAAAACCGAGGAATGTTTTCAAGCGACCGACGTTAACCGTAACAACTGGGGATCTGAGTGCTAAATACTGGTATTAGTGTGGCCTGAACTCATGAGAGATATGCAGGGTTCATGAGATAGCTCCTACTCACTATTTTGCTTGAATGGCCGGTGAATGACCTTGAAGTGTCGCTTGAAACAAGGAGTGTATACTGCATTAACCTTCTCACCTATAAGCACATAGGAACATTTCGTAACTGAAGAGATCAGTAGGATCCTACGCTTACATGTGCAGCTGCCTGCTACGAAGTGTGTGGGTGAACTCGCCCGATGATTCGTTAAGGAGTACTCCACAGTTGTAATATAGCTGAAGACGAAGATTACCATTACAACAATAGCTGTTATTCAACTCTATGTTAGGTTCATTTGTGCCTAAGATCATAATGGAGACAGAGTACCTCGTGGGGTCTGATAATGACCCCTTTTCGGAAAGTGCCGCGAGCGACTCGGATGTATAACTTTATAATATGTTGCCCTGGTGGTGTATCCATTGAAGGTCCGGTGCTCGTACTGCTGTTCAAGCTTGACGAAGAAAGATGTAGGGGTCTAGTAAGCACTTAGTGACGGTCCAGGTAGCACAAAGCCCTGACTAAGCCTCTGTGGATAGGTTTATGAGTATACATGTCAGATTATACCACTACGGCAAAAGGCCGACCTTAATGCCGAGTTTGGCAGTAATGCTTATATCTGACAACACACAAGGCTGATATCCCGATAGACCTCTCATATACTCACTTAAAGCTGAATAGGCGTAGTCTTTAAGCGATTATTTTCATACTGCCGGTTCCGTAATGGCTAAATCCCTATATAAGCTTCAGTACTGTCCATTCATTTTGTAGCCCGCTAGTTATACCGATACTGGAGAGCTTCTTCATATTCTAGCAAAGGTGATGAAGAGAAGGTGGATTCTGTAATTCTCGTAATTCAACGAAAAATCGAAGATCCACTCACCAACCATGCTTACGTGGAGAATGAGACTGAGATTCGAATGGCTAATCATGACGATGGTGTCTGATGGCGTATTGGACTCAAAGTCGGAGCTAATCCGCTCAAACTAAAGAGATCTACTGAATCTGCTTATGCACACCTTAGGGACGTTTAACGGAACATTTGAAATTAGGAAAAGAGACATCTTTACGTAGAGGAGATAGAAACTGATTGGGCTGAATTCTCAGCTTTACAAATATGTTGGCCGGATTTTGGAAGCTGTTACTTTGTCTCCGGCCGTTAAAGATGGGGCTACGCTATCTCATTCGATATCTTTGAGTCGCCTAGAATTTTCTAAAGACTACGAATATCTTATCTTAAATGGACAGTCGGAGAGATGATTTCGCATGATACTGACTAGAGAATTGAGATGGAGGAGTAAGATGATAACAGAATGGGACGGGAGGGTCAGGTCCCAGGTGGAGCGGAAGAATTCCACCGACTCTCTCTAGGAACTACAACACTGATTTAAGAGTAAGAGAAGTGAGGCTGCAAGCAGTCGTCAATAGCGGATATAGTTTCGGCAATATGCTTGAGCAGAGAAGGATAAACTGAGGCGCAATTTTCAAGCAAAAGTATCAGTTACACACAAAAATACCACTTGAGCTCATACGCACGTTTCGACATGGTATTAGTTCTTCCCAATTTACAACTTATTAATTACGAACAGTGACAGTTCATCACTAACATTCCTTATTCATTCTGATAGTTCTCCTCAACCACAACAACTTACAACTTCGAGGCAGGGGCTGGTGATCCAACAGTCGTAATCTCATTATAAAGCAAACTAGCGCACGCATTAGCACTTCTTTCCAAGTCTCCTCATGGTATGGGTGAAAGGAAGGGTATACTCACGAGGTCAAAAACTCGGCATAATCCTCTCCTGTCACCTGACTTTCAAAGTATTTCCCTGCAACCGCGAACTTATTCCCCTTCGGCGCCTTAGCCTCGTTCTCCTTCACTTGCTCCCTGAGCAATTTGAGCGCATAGTCTTTATCGACCCTTTTGCCCTCGGCAGTCGGGACACCATGTTTGGCCCACTGCCAGAGTTGACTTCTGCTCACCTCTGCGGTCGCCGCATCCTCCATAAGGAAATTGATAGGCACGCACCCGACGCCTCGTAGCCAGCCTTCCATATAGTTTAAACCAATGTTGAGGTTCTTTCGGATCCCTGCTTCCGTGATCTTGCCAGGTACATTCATATTGAGAAGGTCGTTGGCTGTAATGTGAACATCCTCGCGGCGCACGTGCATTTGATTTGGTGTCGGCATATGGGTGTTGAAGACATCGGCTGCAATTGATGCAAGGGCCGGATGCGCGACCCAGGTACCGTCGTGGCCGGCGCGAGCTTCACGGAGCTTATCCGCACGCACGGAAGCCATAGCTGCTTCGTTGGCTTTGGGATCGGCCTTGATGGGGATTTGTGCTGCCATACCGCCCATGGCGTGAACGCCGCGACGATGGCAGGTTTTGATAAGAAGTTTGACGTATGCGTCCATGAAAGGAACCGTCATGGTCACGGATGAACGGTCCGGGAGGACAAAATTGGAATTTTGGCGGAAGCGTTTGATTACGGAGAAAATATAATCCCAGCGACCGCAGTTGAGGCCTGCACTGTGATCGCGCAGTTCGTAGATTATCTCAAATATGTTAACGCTTTGATCAGGTTCAAAAAAAGACCAACACATACCTCATCCATCTCGAAGGCAGCCAGTATTGTCTCAATAAGCACCGTTGCTCTGATCGTTCCTCGGGACATTCCGATATAGTCCTGGGCGAGGTTGAAAACATCATTCCACAACCGTGCTTCCAGATGTGATTCCATCTTCGGTAAATAGAAGTACGGGCCAGTACCACGTTTGACGAGTTCTTTGGCATTGTTGAAGAAATACAGACCAAAGTCGAAGAGGCTGCCTGAAATAGGTTCTCCATCCACAGTGAAGTGTTTCTCTTCCAAATGCCATCCTCTAGCTCTAGCAATCAGTGTAGGGAGGACACGGTCGGTTCGGAGCTTGTATTCCTTCTCGCCCTGTTTGAAATCTACTTGCTTACGGATAGCGTCGTAAAGGTTCAGTTGCCCGTTGATCATGTTATCCCATGTGGGTGCGCTAGAATCTTAATAACCGATCACATGTTAGCGAGGTCGAGGCAGTTACCGAAGGAAGAGGAAAGCTCAGTTCTCACCCTCAAAATCTGCCATGTACGTCCACACATCCGAATTCAAGGCATTGACGACCATCTTCCGGTCTGTAGGACCAGTAATCTCCACACGCCTATCCACCAGACCTGGTGCTGGTGGTGCGCCTTTCCACGCATCGTTATCGCGAATATGTTTCGTTTCTGGTAGGAAGTCTGGTAGATTGCCTTTGTCGAGCTCCTGCTGTCTAATATGACGACGGTCTAGAAGAGTTTTACGGGTGCTATTGAATGTCCTATGGAGGAGGGCGAGGAACACGGTAGCTTCCTTGCTCAGTATCTTCTTCGTCTTCTCATTGAGGGGGCCAAGGATGTTGACATCCTTCAGAATCGCGTCCGGGTTCGCAGCCATGTGAATTGCTTGTATGATTAGTGTGTATGATGTGGAATTGGACTTTGATTGCAATCAAAATTGAGATTTGGTAGACCGGGAGAAATGGTGCGGAGGCTTTTGTTCACTTATAGGTTTACGACGTCACATCTCCCATAAGCCGAGGATGGTGGTGATGACTCTATGACTGCGAACTCGACAAGAAGCTTGTGGTCTAGCCATGAGCTCCCCGCCGCCATGACCCCGGATGAGAGAGGAAAAGAGACTACAAAGAGTATGGGGGAGCGGCCAAGATGGCTTCGGGCGAGGGGGTGTTTTCTCCGTCTTTTCTATCTTTCATCTGTCGTTGGCTGACATGTTTGACCTAAACCGCAAACAAGCTGATGCTCGTCATGGTCGCTAAACTTACCATATAAGGAGATCGCCATACTCCGCTCCGCTCGTGATTTTAGAAAAAAAATCACATGAGTTTGGATAGTAAGGAAAAACTACATGAAAAGTTCTAAGGTGATTATTAGTATGTTACGTTTTGGAAGTATACAGTTACAACTGTAGGGTAATCGTAGTCGATCACGTGATTCAGACCGAGGTTTCAATAATGAACGGAAACCTTCCGGGTCGGTCGCACTATCGGTAATTCGTCGGGAATGTGTTATATTTCAGCCGACATTCCGAGAGAGATACTCATACTTGAAACTATCGCGTAGAAAATGCCTCTCTATCTATCGAGGAGATTCAACTTAATCAACCATGTGTGAATAATTCCAGCTTCATCGATTCTTAACTGAATGTATACTATTGATTATCAGCCTTGTCGGCATATGCAGTGAGGTATTCATAAGGTACAGTACATGACCTCGTGGTGGTAGTCTGGGGTAACATGGGGTCAGATTGAACAGGGAGAAGCATGAACTATTTCTACCTACCGCTTCCGTCTCAGCACTCTACGGCATGTGCTGTATCCGTCCATGCCCTGATACACTTCTGGTATTTCGATGCAGCCCTGCCATCGGCATTACTTCTGACGGCCGGACATACAAGCTTATTTATCAATCTGTTTGCACTCTTACTTTGATATGATCCGGTTGAAAGGATCAAGGTATGGGGTTTGTCGATCTTCGCGCAGGGTCCAAGGTTCAAGAGTTCCTCCCATATTGTTTTCAATATGCCGTACCACGAAAGACACCACAGTGCACCGTGTGCAAATACCTCTGGAGTCTTGAGATTTAAAACAAAGTTGAAAGTGCCGACATGAACGCTAAAACAAGCTTTAAGTACCGGCATCCGAACTGTCAAGGTTCAAATCCGATTAGACTCGGTCCTAGTCTCGTCTGTACCCGGAAGACCGCATGACGATACGTATCGGGAACCTTGGAGAATCGCCTAGTTCTAGACTGAGTTCGGTCCGAAGATGTCAAGCTCAATCAGTCAAACTTGAGCCGGGATCCGAGCCGGAAACACCCCTAGTATGGTTGTAGTCGATAGATGATCTCAATTGTACAGTACCTACGGTATAATATACAACTCAGGGTTACCTATAAGGATATTGAGTTTAGTTTCCACTCCAATCGCACCTCAGTACGTCAATTATATCTCAGGTGCTCATGTTTCCAACTAGTATCCCCCACTGTCAACACTTGTATCCGATGAATATTTGCATGCTGAGTCTTAAAAGACACTCTTTTTTCTTCCTCGATTCAAGTAAAGATAATCGTTCGAGAAGTGGAAAGAGCGTGATGCGGTGTGTAAATGGTGGTGGTATTGGGAGAATTTACACATTTGTCAATACTGGGAGATACTGTACAGCACAATAGAGCCTAGAAGAACGTATGGTGATACTGTAGTCCTATATTTGGAAGCTATAGTCTGCGTGTGTGAAAATACAATATTTTACGTCGGGTAGTGAGATGTACTTGACGGATTTCTTTTATGTCGTTCTACGGTGGGGGGAAATCCTTCTCCGCACTCCGTTTAATCGGTGCCGTTTCTAGCCGCCTTTATTGCTACTTCTGTTCTACCCGAGGTCCTTGGTTCCTTAGGCTCAACCTAAGACTCTTACCTGACCTACCTGACGAGCTGCTTCTGTAAAGTTGACGTCTAGGTAAACAAAAAGTTGGACTCCCGTCTGCTGACTGATATATACATCTTTCTTGTAGGCCCTCATCCAATTCTCTCCCTTATCGTATACGCTCAATTGGTGGCAGGAGAGCTCGTAAAGACCTTCCGTCTGATCATGTCTTCCCTTAGTCGAAACCTCTGTAACACCGCCTCGAGGACTCTTCGACAAAGAGGATTCCTTAGACCTTCTTCAAAAGCCGTTCGTTCAATTGCTGCCACCACGTCTCATACAACGTTCGTTGCCCGCCCGCTCACCGCTTCCTTCTTCACAATGCCCACCCTACGGGACAAAGCTACAGCTGTTCCGGCTCCCGCAAGAGAGTTCGATTCGGAAATTGTCGACGTAGCAAAATACATCCATGAATATACTATTGATTCCGAGCTCGCTGTAAGTCCCCGACATGGCAGGTCCTGTCCGGCACTGACGTAATGCTCAAGTATGATACCGCTCGCTGGGTTTTCCTCGACACCCTTGGCTGTGGTCTCAAAGCTTTGGAATTCCCACAATGCACAAATCTCCTCGGACCTGTTGTTGAGGGAACTACAGTCCCTAATGGAACAAAGATACCGGGTACGTCATATCAGCTCGACCCAGTCCTTGGCGCCTTCAACATCGGGGCGATGATAAGATGGTTGGACTTCAACGACTGCTGGTTGGCAGCGGAGTGGGGCCATCCCTCAGACAATCTTGGAGCTATTCTTGCTGTAGCAGACTGGATCTCGAGGACAAACCGGGCCGGCGGGAAGTTGGGTGATGGTAAAATCTTGAAGGTCAGAGATGTTCTGGAAGCTATGATCAAGGCACATGAAATACAAGGCTGCATTGCTCTAGAAAATTCGTTTAATAAAGTGGGCCTTGATCACGTCGTACTTGTCAAGGTCGCTTCAACTGCGGTCGTCGCCAAGTTACTCGGCCTTAATGAGGCTCAGACTAGAGATGCTATCTCCCAAGCTTGGTGTGACGGTCAGTCTATGCGTACCTACAGACACTCTCCGAATACGATGTCGAGAAAATCATGGGCTGCCGGTGATGCATGCCAGACTGCGGTCAACCTCTGCTTAAAGGTGCTAAGGGGTGAGGGTGGTATGCCCACAGTTCTAAGTGCTCCAACATGGGGCTTTTATGACGTGAACTTTGGGGGCAAGCCCTTTAAGTTCCAAAGGCCATATGGCAGCTATGTTATGGAAAATGTCCTCTTCAAGGTATCATATCCAGGTAAGTGTGGTACAGCCGAACTTGATTGCGTACTGCTGACGGGTTCTGATTCCAGCTGAATTCCATTCCCAGACAGCGATAGAAGCGGCTCAGCGGATAAACGCTAAGCTGAAGAAGATTGGCAAGAGCGCTGAAGATATCGATACAGTCATCAACAGGACACATGAAGCGTGCATTAGGATTATTGACAAACAATTTAAATCTATGGACAACTTTGCGGATCGAGATCATTGCGTTCAAGTACGTTTCCGTTGCCATAAATGGCATATATCTTGTAGAGAGGGTGTACTGACGTCTCTATCCCCAGTACATGGTCTCTACCATGCTCGTATTCAACCGTCTTGAAGCAACCGACTACGTTGATGGTAGCGAGGCTGCTACCTCCCCTTTGGTGGAGTCGTTACGACAGCGTATCAAATGTGTCGAGGATCCCCAATTCACCACTGATTATCACGATCCCTCTAAGAGAACGATCTCCAACGCGCTCACGGTGACCTTAAAGGACGGGACGGTACTTGAAGAAGAGGTTGTCGAAGCTCCTTTAGGCCATCGTCTAAGGCGTGAGGAGGCGAAGCCAGATATTCTCGCGAAATACAAAAGGCATATCGGACCGCATTTCCCGGAGGCCAGAGTCAAGGAACTCGTAGAATTGGGAGCCAACCCTCAGCAGATTGATAACATGGACATTGATAAATACGTCGATCTTTACGTCAAGAATTAATCTTTGCATATTGAGATGGTGGATCCAGGTAAATGGGATACGGTTGATTTCTACGCATCTGACTGGTGTTTTAAGTAAGCTGATAGAGAAAATTGATCGTCTACATATATTGGAACTAAGCCCCGCCAAGACCGGCGCTTACCGATAAGGGACCAAGGGGACTTTCCCTTTGGTCCTAAGAAAGTCGATACGACGTCCATGCATCCTTCTACCGCCTTGGTGATAGACTGTACAGGTACCTTGCTTAATGTTACTCTTTTCTCCTGTGCCTGATTATCTTTTCCATCTCCTCCACGCCAATACCTGCTGAAGTCCTTTCCTTATCTCTTTTTTCTTCCTCTTATCATCCGAACGTAGCTAAGCTGATCTGCTCGGCAGCGATCCGACCCATCTCGGAGAACGCGCCGCCGGACTTCGCACAATGTATCGTCATGTTGCATCTTGCGGTAATCGGCTTGGATTTCTTGAATGAGCTGGTTGATACTGATACCCACGTTGATGAGATGACATCTCGGCCTCTGATTCTCGGCCTCTGATCTGGCAACCGTATTGACAATGTATTTTGGGCCGCAAGGAGAATTTGCATAGAGTGTCTGACCTGTCTGCCCCATCAGCTCGTGGGGATGGCTTTCATATATTGCTCGTTTCCAGAAGACTCGGATCTACCCCACGGGGCCCTAGCGTATAAGCTTAGCCAGATCTAAGTTGCTTCAGGGAATCGGACTGCGGTCTTCCGATATGGCTTCCATGGCTTCCATGTTTTCTGCATCCGGAAGAAACGGCCCTTCGCCACAAGCGCCAGTGCTGCACTGTATGTACACTCTCGTCATGCGGTGGTACGGAGGTCAAGGCGGTGGAATTCTTATTGGGGTATGGCCAGATCAAGATTTCGAAATTCTTATTTGGAAATGACAATTGCGGAGCCGGATTGCAGCAGTCGATGTTGAAATATGGGCAGGCGAGACTGATAAAGGGGAATACGCCTGGGTGAGGAATTCCAGAGCTGCGAGAATTATCAATCAAACTTTGACTCCTTGGTCCAGAGCGAAAGTCGTTGCTAAGCTGCTCCCTCGTTGCTCAGGATACCTGGCCTTTGCCGAGCACGTGAGATGGCTCCCCCCAGGCCGAACTTCAACACGCCTGTCGTTGATTGGATGGTGGACCTGCCTCTCAGTGACCCAAGGTGTTCGAACTTGTCTTGTCATGCCTTTGCTGCAGGGTACAATGCCTCTGAAGCAGAGCTTCCATGGCTCTCTCAACTGGAATATGGGAGATGGACCATCTACTATTACTCCTTTTGGGTCCTACTATTCACCGTCTTCAACTTGTATCACATATTTCAGGACCAGATCCAGAAGCGACGGAGAACAAATAGCATCCAGTGTCCAACATGGAGACAAAAGACTTTGGCTGTTTGCAGATCTCTCACTTATCGAAGATTTACGCAGCGATGGAGCGACACGATGGGACTACCCTCCTGGGGACTCTTAGCCATCCTGGCTCTCTCAACCGTGTTTTTGGCCGTTCTTCCTTTCATCGAACAACCGTACGTTCGAAAGCTCTTCCGCTATGGTTCTCCTCCGATCTCTATTCGATGCGCAATGATAATCTCTGCACTTACACCACTCACCGTCACATTACCTGGCAAGGTCAACGTGATTACCCTCCTGACTGGCGTCTGCTACACGAAGCTTAATATAATCCACCGTTTCGTGGCGTACATGCTTTTTGCATTGGCAACGGTGCATACGGTAAGCGAGATTCCTTCATGTCTCAGAATGACGTCGAAGAACTATCGAACGTATAACTGGAATTCGCAGGCTGCCAAATAGCCGTCAAGGCATGTTAATGATGGGAAAATAGCGATTTCGCTACATCTTTCCCTATCATCTACCTCGATGGCATTTGCAATACGTTCTACAAATCGTCCCATGATGTATATCAAGTTGCTCATCCTTTATACTAATCTGATCTTCTGTAGATACCGCATCTCGTCTCCCCGATCCAAGATGGTGGTATAGATAATCTATCACGATTATACCGCGAGAAAAAGAGAGAGGTAAATCCGTCCTTCTGATCTGCAACTGGACGTGCAGGTACTGATGCAATCTGAAGTTATCTGGAACTGCGCTTTATGCCGTCTGTTTTGGACTTGCATTTTTCTCCATTCCTTGGATCCGTAAACGTGCTTATGAAGCGTTCGCATACGTCCACATCTTTCTTGCGATCAGCTATGTCGCCCTACTTTGGTGGCACATCGATGGAGAGTACATGTCTGTAAGTAGTTAAAACCGGGACCACCGTATTGCATTATGTGGAAGCAAACTAATAAACTCTAGCCTAACTATCTCTATGTCACTATCGGTCTCTGGGCGACATCGTTTCTTATTCGCGGCTTCTTCCGTAATAGACTCTTCCCAGTTGGGCCTGCTCACTCTCTGCGAGGTTATCCGACAACTCTCAAACACCTCCCTGGAAACATTACCCGAATTGTCGTGTCTGTTCCTGGCAACTTGACGTGGCGACCAGGTCAACATGCATACATCCGCATGCCTAAGCTAAGCATTCTTGACAACCATCCATTTACAATTGCATCCATTCCCCGTCAAACGAAAGATTGTGAAAAGGAGCACAAAATGGTTTTCCTTGTACGAGCCCACACAGGTTTCACACACACCCTTTCCACTCACGTGCAAAATATTTCAACCAGCCCTTCCCCATCTCCGAAAAATTCCAATACGCCAGCCCCGCTACTATCGCCCCGCCTCTCAACTGAGTTCATTCCAACTTTCAAACCCACAGTGGTTCCGACTGTTAAATCCGAAGTCATCCAGATCGAAGACATCGAGGCCCAGCGGCTCCCCCCGTTGAGACGGCGTGCTAAGGCCCACGACCTCCGTACTTTGATCGATGGACCTTATGGCGCACACCTACGTCCTCTGCACCGAATATACGACGATATCATCTGCGTGGCTGGTGGAACTGGAATCACTGCGATTCTACCTATGGCGATGCATCTAGCTGAGAAGATGTCGCGGGTGGAGTGTGTGCTGAAAACAGTGCGATTAGTCTGGATGATTCGGGACAAAGATTGGCTCAGCTGGATCCAAGAAGAGATTGAACAGGTCAAAAGCATAGCCGCTGGCAGCAAGGGTCGTGTAATCCTAGATGTTTACGTCACCGCACGAGGTCCGAAACCAGTGACAGCGGAAGAAATCCTTGAATCAAGTGCTGAAACTCTGGTCCAAATGGTCGAGGAAAAGGCCTATGCTAAGGAGAAGGAGATGGAAATTGATTCGATCAAGAGACCTTCCTCTGTATCACTGTCACCTAGGTCATCGTCTTCAACTTCTATTTCCTCTCCCAGCTCCATACCCCCTCCTCAGGCTAAGAGTCCGGGCTTTTTAATGACAACTCATTACCTGAAACCGGAGATCTCGCAGCTCCTACCAGATCTGATTAAGGGACCGAGATCCTTGGTGCTGGGATGCGGCCCAGATGCCATGAAAACGTCTCTGTCCAACACTATTGCCGGACTGCAGCAACGCGTGCTTTCCGGGAACATGATGGAAGTTGCGCTGAGGACTGAGACCTTTGGGTGGTAATGGGACATATATATTTTCGGCGTAATGATGGGTTATGAATGGGGCATGTTTCTATTCTTTGCATTAGGCATTGCGTACAAGATGGAATGAGCAGATCAACGGCGTTGTGTTTGGGGGGGGTGAACTGAGTGTTTGGACACACTGCATGAGCGGACGGCGTACAGACTTGTGGATTAGGATTCGGGGTTTTGATTCTACTGTGTATTGTATTTGTGGTGGACTGATCAATAAGTCTTCCTGAAGGGCGACCCTCTCAAGACATTAAGAGCATTGTCTATAGTTTCTACACGATGAGGTTAGGTGTATTGTACAATACAGTATATTTTCAGGACTATCAAATCACGCTATCATGCTTTTACTCTCCAAGTATCTCAATGTGATTCAGCTTCCATATTAAACGTGGCGGTTGTGAAGGTACTGTCAATTACAATTTACATGTTGTAATATCTCCTGGGCTATTGACTCACATGACTTGATAATACCTCTACAGCCTAAAAGTCTAGACTCTTGTCGCCCTCGTCGGTAATAACAAGTATATGATTATTAACGAGCCTATTATGATCATCATTGATGGGTTACTAGATTGTAATGATCGAAATATAGAACCGATCCCGTCGACACTACGGACAATTTACTTTAATCATCTTCGAGATTTCAGTATCTTCTTGTGTATTAATTTTCACCACTGGACTTTGATGCAATATGGACCTTGCCTTCTTCTCATCTCACGAGATTCTCCTCAATTAGCTTTTTTTGCCGTCCCGTTCCTTTCAAGAGATCATATAATTATCCCGTTCGGATACGAAATCTTGACCGTGATATTACTGTTGCCATCATAGCTGTCGACACCCTTTATCACATCACCACTTTGCCAGTGGTGAAGCTCTCTACTCCAAGTTTAGTTTAAGACCAGAAATGTCGTTCCGAACTTGGTGTTAATGCAGAAGGCGCTTCAAATTTAATCTTAACTTCCATATATGCACCACGAACAGGGAATGTCTCTTTCCAGTGGGCTTGAGGCTATCCTTTCAAGGTTTTGTGGATGAGTGTGTTCTAGAATATGGGAATGGAAAGAGTTGTAAGAGTCCAGTATCATAACATTCTGGAACTCTCGAGGGTATATGATAAGCTATAATATAATCAGCCCGAGAGGTAGCTGTATCCAGACGGCTAGGTTAGTGTCTGCGGGCTATGGAGGCGGATCGAAGATGGTGATAACACAATATCAAGCGCTGCGTGGTTGAATCTTTTTATGTCCAGGGGAGCTCAGCTTTAGGGAAAGCTCTTTCCAGCGTTTCTATATTTATGTCTAGTATGCTAAGGTAGTAAGTAACATACAGTTATTCCAAACTCAAGTTGTATTTCATTGGAACCCCCAAAGCCAGAAGAACTAGTCTTTGATCTTAGAACAAGAGAAGCCCACCTTCTATCCATGGATTCGGTGATGTCCATGCATTTCACCATTCACACCAGTTCCGCGCGCTATATTATAGATTTCTCGGGTTTACTCTCTTTCCTTCGCTTCAAAAACTAGTTCTACTTGTACGATTTCTCTTACCAAGTCTCACTGGTTTCGCCGTACTTATAAAACATAACTGGTAGTATCATTCTGAATAGTCTGTATAAAATGACTGGAACTGTAAGAGATCGCTGTATAAAATGACTGGACTTACAAAGTGATTTGAATGTACAGATTATACGAACCGGATGACTACCTAAGATAGTGGCCGTAAATCTATAAATTCATCTGAGTGCTGTCCCTAATTTCCGAACATACTAGTGCATTAATTCATTCATTGAAAGTTGATGGCCACCATGATCCGAGAGGAAGATAATGGAAAAATTGGCGGAAGTTTGTCTGATCAAGAAGAGCTTACAGGACCGAACTTGTCCGGTGCAGACTCCAACGTGTACACAGTACGTTATATGAGGGGGGAACACAGTTATTCGGTAAAACAAGAGAGACTACGTTGATCCCGACATGCCATCTCCTCTTCTTGCAACCCTTGGTTGCATTTATTCCAAGCGCACTTCGCCGCTTTTCTGTCTATGCTCTAAAACCAATTTCCAACGCTATCTGGTTTTATATGTAGGCGAATATCAAGGGTCAGACCCATGTACTACTAACGATAGATCGTTGTAGATGTTTTATTTCCTCTTGTGTTATGTCCTTATCAATCTGGCGCAAACTGGTTCCTTTTCTATCTGGAGTATCAAACTGAACTGGTGTTTGGATCCCTTTTTACGAGACTTCATCATTTCTAAGGGAGATCGGCATCTTGAACCGAATACCGGTAGTTGGACGGGTTGCCGTGAACTTTCAGAAAGAAGAGAGAAACATACGTAACATTAAAAATAATTCCAGGTAGACCAACTTGCGCGAGTTCATGCAGAGGTATGATAAATCATTCGGTTCAAAAACGAATGTGATCTGTATAGGGGTGGCAGAATCCTGCCATGACGTTGTTTGGAAATCCTTCAGTGTCGCCTACATTTAAAGAGCACATCGGAGTCGATACTTAGATACCTCTAGCAGTTACTACTGCGCTAAAGGTCGCTATGATATTTGACCAAAATATGAGCGCCGTATGCGATAGAATAGACCAAAAAGATCCAGCGCTACTGAATGTGAACTCCAACGATGATTTTAGACGACTTGACCATTGAGACATAGCACAATTCCCCATAGTAGGATAGCTATAGCTAGTAGTAAGTCATACAAAGAGTAGCCCCTTAACTTACACCACATAGAGGTTCCAGTCCGCAAGAGGAGTAGCATTACGACGGTCTGTTATTGTTTGTAGGTAAGTGTACAGTAAGTGAGAGATTTGTGACTGTCACAAAGGGGATGTTGTGTAGTCCTAAACTAGAAAAAATACGAGATGATAATCCTTAAGCTATACCTCTGAATGATATAGGAATACTCTAATGTCCTTTTTCTTGTGATAATTCCAATACCCTAGGAACGAGCAAACTATGCATAGATATTGTCTACCAAGAGAGTCAGACCGTAAGGGAGATTCAGCATGGGATGTCCTCAGATTCCAGGGGTGGAACTTGCTATTGTGCATTATATGCTGAATAGTGGCGCCGCTTAGACTACCACATCGCAGCAATTCCAGAGAGAATTTAGGTGATAAGCAGACCGATTAGAGGAAAATCAATGCAATGGACATCCCAATTCCTCATTTTCGTTCATATATCCTCGGAATTTGGAGATAATAGGCCTGTTTTTTTTTTTTTTTGTTTTTTACTAAAGTGAGCTCTAGTGTCTGAGCATCGTGCAGAGATAGCCTTAGGTAGATATGTCTCAACTGTGAGACGTCGATGTTGCCTAGGGACCGTCTTTGCATGGGGTTCTAATACTAAGGCCTGGCACAAAAGTACGAATTGAAGGTGAGGCCCGGATCAAGCTTACTGTATCTTTTGAAAGGGTGAAGCTCTGTATCGAAAATACTGGCTATGATTCAGCTTTCGGTGCAGAAGTGGCAGACTGTGGAGCCAATGGAAAGCACTCGGAATAGGAAACTGGGGGCCGCGGCATGTTGTGGAACAACGATATCTTCTCGACGCATACCGTCTGTTATTCCCCTCAATGAAAATGTACGAGTAATAAAGCATTCACGTACATATGAAGGCACTGATTATTACATTATTTGTTGAAGCGAGATTGGAAGTCGAACTGAGAAATTGAAGCAGCTATGATATCGGGAAGATGAGAACCAATTTGTAGAATACTGCTAAACATACGGTAAGTCTCAACACATTGCTATTGGTACTGTACAATGTTATGGCCGATTAAGGAGTTAGATCACTAAGGGATGCGTTCGAACTGGAATCGATCTACGAAGACTTTAGCAATAATTGGTTAAAAAGATGGTAAGGGAGGATTTCTTGCGATATGCTTTATAAGTACAGTACAGCACTAATCTGGTGTGTTGCAATGCTCATTGAACGGAACGTTGCGCTGGTAACCGGTGAAGTTCAACCAATAGTCACTTTCATAATTCGTCTAGATCTGTCGAAGGCCAATAATTGAACGCTCCAATCATTCTAACAATTCTTCTATTTGTTTCAGCCATACGGGAAGTTGAACAGCCACAACGATAACAGATACACACCGTGTCGCGATTCACACCGTTGACTGGATTGTGCGGCATCAGAACAGGGTAGATCACTGTACGGGTAGTTTCTGCACGTGAACGCTCTGGGAAACATAATATGTTATGTGCATTTGACCACACGATAAAAATGAGATGAAGACCATAATCGGTACCCCCGGTTAGAATTCGAATAAAAACCGCGCGCGAGGACCGGGATCTATAGGCTGAACGATTGGTTTCTTCCTTCCGAGCTTCGGTAACAACAAATGTTTATACCACCATGTTATCAAATGATTCCGACGTCCAAATTGGAAGATTTAGGGAATTGGACTGAACAAAGGACATTTTTCCTGAGCTCGATTAGGTAGCTAGAGGACTATCTCGGCGGACAACATGGTATAGTTAACACTTCGGCGAGAAAGAATGAATCCTAGCCAGAAAGTTCGCTGAAATACATCCCGATGAAGGGCATTCCAGTTTGCATTGGTAGAGATTAATTGATTGCAAGCTATTGCGCTAATTTCCAGGACGAGACGGGTAGGTATCAGCGTTCCAGCGTTCCAGCAGCTCATCGACTCTTCAATTCCTATCTTGGATAGAGACTTGGAGTATCTGGATTTCGATGCAGGATGATGGCGAAATCCATGACGGGGCAGCAACGATATCGTACATATGTATCTTCCTTGAGTTTGTTGGCGGGAATACGGCCAGATGACGAAGGTGGGAAGAAGAAGAGTATGTTTCGGAATCTTTTCTACGAATCTCTTTTTTGAGGCTATGGGTGGTGTGTTAGAAAGGCTGGTAATGGGTAGGGATAATACGTGATTGCGGCTGCACGCGTTGTAGGTTGTGGCAGGCCGTTATGCATATAGAAACGGGATGGAGGAAATATAAGTGGTTGTTGAAACCCAAGAATCGAGGTTGAGATTGAAATCTGCCGCTAGAGCGGGCTAGAGAAACTACAAGCAAGCCACGTAGCACTAGAGCCGATCCCCTGGTTCTATCCCTGACCTAAACTCTGGTTTTATTTCAGAAACGATTTAAACGAAGACGCCAAAGAATAAAACCGCCAGCGCTCCCGTCCCGTCGCCGCTTTAGAAAGTATTTCCGGCTTCTATACCATCTCCAGTGGCTGGTGACGTCGCGTTCAAGCATGTTGCATGTGGCACAGGGGGTCAGATAGTCCTTACCGAACTCTTCAACTTCCCTTTATCTTTTGTACCTACAAACGTATACTCATCACTTCGAACCTCTTTCTTCAACCAACATACACTCAATACACTCGGCTCATTATGCATCCTAATGTCACTTGGCTAGTCTTCGGCATCCGCTTACAGGGACATATCGTGAGAGTCACCTGGCAATGAATCTCGACCTACTGATAATGGTCTGTCTTCGCCGCTATATTTATGTCCCCCTTTGCATATTTAGAGGCGTATCATCGCATGGAGATGCACGACAAACCGGAAGATAATATTATGCCCCTGTCTTGTAACTTTCAAGTGTCCACAATCGGGCAACTGTAACTCCTTGGCAATATTTGTTTGCCTCCAGCATACCCTCAAACAGATGCCTGTGCTACACGCCGCTAATATTTTGTCCTACTTGTGTCCAGGACGAATTACCGCACGCTTCTCGTTGGTGTACACCACCGCGTTCGGCCTTACTACTGGTGTCTGAGTCTGGTGTCATCGCCTTTGTGCCGTACGGAAGTCTGGATTCCGGACTATCGGGTGTCTATGTTCCTGAATTAGGCGTGTGTCATGTACTGATAGCACGAATGTGGAGCTTTCCTCTTGCGACCGTACAGTATGATCGGCGCGGCAAGCTTTCTAGACCATCTCTAGGCCATCTCTAAGCCGTATCGATCCTCTAGTAGGTAGGCTGCTTTCCTTTCAGCTTTCTCCAGATATCATCTTGATATTCTGAGATTCTTCGTTTCTCAATTAGAGATTCTGATCCCACCGTCACTCGTTTTGTCTTTTGTCTCCAGCACATCATGTTCCACAGTTCGCAGACAACAACAGCAGATATCACGCCTGTACGACCAGGCACCCCAGAGAGCGATACTGTACCGAGAACCAATCCATTCGCTACACCATATGCTTCAGTGCCAGGCTCTCGATTTGAGTCGAGAAATGCGTCATCTACCGGTCTGCAGTTGCAGGAGCAGAGATACTTTCATTCAAGGCGTGTAAAGAAGGGTACAGTGGAGAAACCTTGGACCAAGAAGAAGGACCCAAGAGAGAAATGGGTTACAATAATACCACTCGTTGGACTATTCATCGGCCTGGCAGTATCGGGTTTCTTGATATGGGATGGTCTGAAAACAGTTGTCAATCACACTTACTGTCCCGTTCTCGAAGAGGACTTCTCTACCGGTATCGATGATCGAATCTGGACTAAAGAGGTCGAACTCGGTGGATATGGGTCAGTTGAACATTGTTCATTTTGCCTCGCTATGGATATGCATCTAACCATCTATCACAGTAACGGTCAATTTGAAATGACAACAAGTGACGAAGAGAATATCTTCGTCAAAGATGGCAACCTCATTATCAAACCGACCCTTCAAGATGAAAGTCTCATCAATCAAGACAAATTTGTCATAAACCTCATGGACGACGGTATCTGTTCCTCTGAAAAATGGTACAATTGTATCACCGGAAACAATGCGACAAATGGGACAATCATAAACCCGGTTAAGTCAGCTCGCCTTAGTACAAGATCGAGCCGATCAATCAAATATGGTCGAATTGAGGTCGAGGCGAAACTCCCCACCGGAGACTGGCTTTGGCCGGCTATTTGGATGCTACCGAGGGATGCTGTCTATGGTAGTTGGCCGAAGTCCGGGGAGATTGATATCATGGAATCCCGCGGAAACAACTGGACCTACAGTCAAGGAGGAAACAACATCGTCAGTAGTACCCTGCACTGGGGTCCGAACGCCGCAAATGATGCCTGGTGGCGCAATAATGTCAAACGAAAGGCACTGCATACAACTTACTCCAGCGGATTCCATACATTTGGCCTAGAATGGAGCGAGAAGTATATCTTCACTTACATTGATACTCGGCTGCTTCAAGTCATGTACACGCACTTCAGCAAACCCCTTTGGGAGTCGGGCAACTTCCCTCTCTCGGACAGTAATGGTACTCGTTTGACTGATCCCTGGAGCCAGAGTGGGCGCCCAGCTACCCCCTTTGACGAAGATTTTTATCTCATTATTAATGTTGCCGTTGGAAGCACCAATGGGTGGTTCAAGGATGGCGCCTCTGGAAAGCCTTGGGTCGATACGAGCCCAACAGCACGCAAAGACTTTTGGGAGGCTCGCAATCAATGGTACCCCACATGGGAAAAGAATGGCCAGATGGAGATCAGATCCGTGAAGATGTGGCAGCAAAAAGGCTACAATGGTTGTTAAGTGCTCGAGATCAAACATATATTTCATAATTGGGATACATAGACATGGATTTTTTTCTCGTCGTTAGAGGTAGGGACTGACATAAACATGGTAATCTGGGCTGAATTCTTAATGATGAATTGTAATATACACACACATGATACCACCTTCGAAACCTACCTTAGATAGCACATTAGACGCCTGTCAAGCGTCGAACTCTTTCACTTTACCTTGTCAAAATCTTGAAAACAGTATGAAAGCGTCATGCAGCTTACATTAGGTGGCTAACCGTCTCCAATCAGAGTCACTCAGAGCGTCAAGCAAGCATAATATTCCTGTCACAAAGCATATCTTGGCAGTATTAACTGCTGCGTATGATACTGTACTGTACAGTACGTCGCAGGGGTTGCCGAGAAGTGCTATCTTTACTATTGATATCGGCGTTTAGCTCTAACCTGGCCTTAGGTTTGAGGACAACAACGCCATCCACGGTTCGCCACCGCCCAAATATAGAAATAAGAATCACAACACGGGATATTAAGAGATGTCAATTGGTGATGCAGTGTGCCAGCATGTTTCCAAACGCGTCAAGCTCAAGGCAAGATTCAAAGTTCTCAGGTTGATTGTTAATTGTAGTAGTAACAACCCGCTACCATGGTTGACAGTGGGATATGTGATCTAGTTGGGCAGCCGCGAGTATAGTCCTTCAGTTTTCTGACAATGATGACAATGATGAAGAACTTAAGCTAGACGACGGTTCAAAAGAGACGACATTGGATATAGCGATTGCCTCGGGTGTTTTACGAGTGCGGTGCACGACACATGAACTTCAAGAGCCCGATTGAGCTACAAATGGCCTTGTTGATTGGCATGTGTTGAGAGACCGACGAAGAGTGAACAATTTGCCGTACATGTAAACGAAGTGCAACTTCGCAAGGTTGGGTAGAATTGAGTGAGTGGAATCTTTCTAGAACAAATTGAGGCAGGCAGGATGGAATATTGAATTTCTGCATCGCGACAAGAGAACCATGCCCGAGCAACAAACGTACAGCATCCCCCAGTCGAGGATTGATAGCATATCTTCCCTTGGAGCACGGTTCTCAATGTAGATTTCGACCTGACCGTGCCCGTCATATTCTCCCTAAAAAGGGCCACAATCTTGAGCTTGAAACGACTGCGTGGGCGAATTCAATACGGTGCGATAACCTGATCTCCAAGGGGGCTCACTCCCAATCTCGGCATGTAGGATGCTTGTACTGCCTGAAGGAGCTATAGATGCGTAGAAGACTGGAACTTAAGCGCACGCGGGTTGATCTTCTGGCGGAGTGGCGGTTGAGTGGGAGAGAGAGGGGGGGGTTGGGTAAAGATCATCCATGCAGCATAACGGCGACGCTAGTCTTGAGAAAGCTCGATTAGTTCGATTAGTTCGATTCGATAAGAGAGAACCGGGAATATACTGTGTAAGGTAGTTATCGTTTTTTCAATAATAATGCAAGAATATATTCACGATTATAGGGTGTTCCCAGCAGGCTTCCCCACTGTTACATACCGTCCCGCGTCGTTTTTGATGCCGCTTTAATGGACGCGTCGTAGAACCTAAAAACACATGAGATGCGGGATGAAGTTTATAAGGTAGAACTAAGTTACCTTATTAGTGGAGTCTGTGGGTGAGATGGATTCCAGATCATCAGATGCAGGAGATGGAGATGGAGATGGAGATTGTAGAACTAAAGGTCTCAAGCACAACACCTCGAAGCTAAACCCATATTATCCTTAGACCGTTCTGAAAATGTGACGCCGAGCACGCCTCCCTTGCACATCTCCCGCAGAACCTTTTAGTTTTATCACAACTTCCAACAACCCTCACTACCACGCTCCACCAGGTTTTCCACGCGAATGAGACCGTTTCACGCGAGAAATGCTCGAATGGAACTGTACGATGCCATTCGTCGACCTGCTAAACGAACCATATGCCTATACGAAGACCAATAATGCCGCTCCCCATGGCAAGGAGCGCAACGTCGAATCTACTGGAGAGGCTTACGAGTTACTACTAACTTAACGTCTTTAATGGCTTCATAGAGCTCCTGGCTATTACTAGAAAGTAGTCCATGACAGATCTGAATATTATCCACCATGACGAGGCTGTTGTCACACTGCCAGCTTGGGCACCGAAACTCTGTGGCCTTCAGTCTACATGCGCAAGGACCGTGGGTCCACGACAAGGCAATCATCTTCTATACTATCCAGTATTTCCGTTGCTGCATGATATATTGGCCGGAAGAGCTATAGAGATATCTTCAGTGTCTATTTACCACCTAAGAGCTAAACCGATTCATAAAGAAGAAAGACCATTTGGCTGGTAAGCACTTCAAGATGTCATCTCTTCGTGAGTGCTCACGACAAAAATAGAGCGTCCGTGATGCGGTACGATGGCTTCGCTACCAGACCCTCGTCACACCTCGGACATCTCCACCTGTTTCTCTGCTTCTGTTTCTCTTCGCCAGCATGGCACGAACATGACAAGGCAGAAGCCCAGGTACCCCTGCTGATCTTCCCCCTTGTTTGTCTACTTCCACTCCCATGCCTAACGCAACTCACGCATATTTACATGCAAGTAGCTCTTCTCGCGAACAAGGTCGTCCTATCTAAGTCTGGACGTACTTTGCAGTTTCGACTCACTTCCTGGCCACCGCATTGAAGATCACGATTTGAGGATGTGGATTGTGGACGGTCTGTCAGTCCAACCAGACCGTGTCCCTAAGCTACTCACTCTTGAGTAACTGGGCTCATGCTTAATGGGCGCGGCGTTAGCCACGTCTGAAGATCAATATTCTTGAGATCCGCCCTCACAATAAACCGCATCTCCACCCACGCCACTTCATAGCGAGCTTGAAAGCCCGGTATAGACGTCAATTCACGTGTGGCGTTGTTGCGTCTGTTGCTAACGTGAGAGACCTTACGCCGTCCCAAAGCGGTAACTATCTTTCCGGAAAGAGCTCTGGATACGGTATCAGTCTGGTCGTGACGGGACTATCTCCCCAACACATATCGCCCAATACTGACGCTTGCGGCGGGTAACACCACTAAAGACCATGCAGATACGGTCTAATTCTCCAGCGGGATACCTGAATCTCCAGGAAATTCTTAGATGCTCTATGAGAGACCGCTAGTCCCAGTTCCTTATGTACCTATTCCAGCTTTACGTGTTCAGCTATCCCGATTCCCGGTCTTATTTAGTTATCCAAACTTTTATCATGCTTGTCCAACTTATCCTTTGAAAGCTGTGCTTCGCTTTACCTCTTCCCCCCCCTCCCCCTCTCTCCATCTGGGCGGTCCTACTTCAGACACAGCTGTACTCTGTTGTAGTACTGCTATCACCTTCGTTCTAGCTGTTTGTTGTCTTTCTGCTGTGACGCTCAACAATATCATTTGTTGCGTGTCGACAGCATTCACTCGCTGAGTGGGAAAGGTTACCTTTCGTTTCAATTATTGGTCTACTCTTTTATAGACATCCTCTCGCTGTTTTCTAGATCATTCAAAGTAGTATGTACCCTTGTGCCCATTTTGCTAGGCTAATGTCAATTAATTGAACATAGATCACCGGGAGTTACAGTCGTTTATTTGATACCTGACTGTCCTGCTATAGTACTTTGTTACGCTGCTCTTTACCACCCCTCGACAACCAATTTGACGACAAAACCCCTTATCACTACTCGGTGGTGCCTAGACCTTGGGGATTTGTCCTCTCATTGGGTGTTGAAAAGGTCCAGGATGGGTCTTCTTGGGGCATTCAAAAGTGAAAAGTCTTCCAAACAACCGTCACCACAGAACTCTCGGCCCGTCTCTGAGTTCAACGAAAAGTTAGATCTCCCACCCTCTCGGCCATCATACAATGGCAAGCATACACCTCCGGTATCAAGCAGGGCATCCTATGCTGCTTCTACCCATAGCAGTTTTCTCGACGATATTAAACACGAGGTGATGGTAAATTACCTATTCCAACAACAATGTACAGCTCTATGGGTAGGGGAAGGTCAAGGAGAATACGAAGGCGTACTGCTCAGGAAGACAAGAGGAAACTACATGGCCTGCCCGGCACAACTGGCACAGACGCCATTCGCGGCATACTGTGCTGAGATGAATCTACAGGTATATTGACTTTCCCTTTTCTAGACCACGTTTCTGACGTAGAGTAGGTTGCGATGACTGTGAATTCCCGAATCATCAAGACATTTCTCCAATGGTCGCCAGATGCGGTTGATGTTCCTCTCAACAACGGGTTGCGTGTTCAGATTCTACCTACCATGGACGACTTGCCCAGAGCGCGGAAGAATCAATTCGCCGCATTCATCGCCGCAGAGTCAATCTTAGTAGTATGGGATGATGACGCGTTGAACATTATCAAGCGTGCGAAAGCCATTGAAAGCGAACTTATGGACCTGGTGTGGAGGGCAGGAGAACAGGAAGACGAGGAAGATGCTCCCAAAAAAGGTCCCCGCGTTGTAGACATCGAAATCGACGAGGAAAGCGGCGAATACAAACCCGAGTCCCGGCCAACGAACATTATGAACAGTGTACTCGTCAGCTTTACACTCATCATTGTTACAGTGATGTTGGGTGCTGGATTTAGGCAAATCGCGATTGAGGTCTCCGTCGATCGGGGCTACATCCGGCTAGCCTTCGCCGCTCTTGTCCCTGTCCAGGTATTCTTCACCTTAGTAAGCCTCTCCCCCATCCTTCCATCTGATGCCTACCTTTAATCGTTATCAAGAGTAAAGCTGACCTCCTTTAGTTCTTCGCCCAAGTCATTGTAGGGTGTATCGCACAATGCGTTGGACCTGTGCGGCAGATGACCGAGAACTCAAGGTTCTACTCTGCACTACTCCCACGTCGTCTCACCGGGAAGACGTTACCGCATATCACCATTCAATGCCCTGTTTACAAGGAGGGTTTAGCTTCCGTTATTGCGCCAACTGTCAAATCGATCAAACAAGCCATGTCGACGTACGAACTCCAGGGAGGCTCGGCTAACATGTTCATCAACGACGACGGGCTGCAACTGTTGGGCGAAGATGAGCGTCAGGCCAGGATCGACTTTTATGCGGACCACTGCATCGGCTGGACGGCACGACCTAAGGATGGTGCAGATGGCTTCGTCCGAAAGGGTAAGTTCAAGAAGGCGTCCAACATGAATTTTGGGTTGATGTTGTCCAACAACGTCGAGGAGAAGCTGGTTCAGGTACAGCGGACTGAGGATTGGTCCCAAGCCGATGAAGCCTTTGAGTACGAGCGCTGTTTGAAGGAAGTCGTCGAGGAAAACGGTCGGGCTTGGGCCGATGGTAACATCCGCGTTGGTGATTACATTCTACTCAGTAAGGCTACTCTACGCCCTTGTGCTACTGGGGCTAACTGGGTTCAGTTGATTCCGACACGCGTGTTCCTGCAGATTGTCTGCTAGATGCCGCAAGTGAGATGGAGCAATCTCCCGAGGTTGGCATCATGCAATTCTCCAGCGGTGTCATGCAAGTCGTACATACGTACTTTGAGAACGGTATCACCTTCTTCACCAATCTCATCTACACAGCGATCAAGTACACGGTAAGCAACGGTGATGTTGCGCCTTTTGTCGGCCACAACGCCATCCTGCGGTGGTCTGCCATTCAACAGGTCTCCTTCTTTGACGAAGACGGTTATGAGAAGTTTTGGTCCGAATCCCACGTATCCGAAGATTTCGACATGTCACTCCGCCTACAGGTTGACGGGTACATCATCCGTCTAGCCGCATGGGCCGGCGAAGGCTTCAAGGAAGGAGTGTCTCTAACCGTATATGACGAGCTAGCCCGATGGGAAAAGTACGCATACGGTTGCAACGAGCTGCTGTTCCACCCTATCCGATTTTGGCTCGTGCGTGGGCCCTTTACGAAACTTTTTCGCACATTCCTATTCAGCAACATCCGTATGACATCCAAGATCACCATTATCAGCTATATTGGAACCTACTACGCTATTGGCGCCGCTTGGATTATGACCACGGCCAACTATTTTGCTGTAGGCTGGTTTAACGGCTATCTTGACAAGTACTATATCGACTCTTGGAAGGTATGGTTCAGTATCGTTATTGTCTTTAACGGCTTAGGTAATGTCGCACTTGCGGTTATGAGGTATCGCATCGGCGAGCGCACCTTCTTCGGCGCCCTACTCGAGAACTTCAAATGGGTTCTTATGCTCGCCATCTTTCTAGGTGGCCTCTCCCTCCACGTCTCCCAGGCACTGCTGGCGCACATGTTCGAGGTCAACATGGTATGGGGTGCTACAGCTAAGGAAGCGGAGTTCTCCAACTTCTTCATCGAGGTGCCCAAGGTGCTGAAGAAGTTCAAGTTCTCAATTGCTTTCGCGCTCTTTGGTATTGTCGCTATGGTGGTACTTGCGACGGCTGGCTTTGTGCCGCACGATTGGAAGATTACTGACTTTGTGGCCATTTTGCCCATGGCGACAGTTACGGCAAGTCACTTGCTGCTTCCGATCGTCTTGAATCCTGCTTTGATGACTTTTTCGTGGTAGATGTGGTGGATATGAACGATTGTTTTGTATATTTCTCTCCCCGACCAGGAATTTCCAAGGGGCTTATCTAATTATATAATGACTAGGTTCTTATAAAGGTGGGAAGGATATAGACGTTGATTCTACTAGGGATCGCATAAGCATCGGGCGCGGTATAAAGATGAATCACATTCTCTTGCACATAGGGGGAGGGTAATTGAGAGAGGGTATATTCAGTGATTGATCGGCATTTACACTGTACATAACATTTGAGAAACCTAATATTTAAGCCTTGTGATGATGCCTCTTAATTCCTATTATTATAATGTTCCCATTTCCTGTGTATGGCCTAGAGTCACGCAGTCGCTATACTTAGCAGTGAGCGATCATTAAATCTATTGCCGTAGCTGGAGCTAGCCACTTGGTATTTACTGAACGCTCAACGCCACACACTCAAAGACATGATTTATTAGCAATTCATGGAATAAAAAGTTAGATTGTTTGGGGAAGTAGAGGTGATAATCCTGGAGTAGACTCCATGATGAATGAGTCTCCGTTGTGGAGGAATATGGACAGACAAATACTTTCGATAAGGTGAAGTACGAGCTGACTTCCTTAATCCAGAGAGAAGAGGCAAGATATATATCGTGACATATTGAGGCTAAGAAACATTTATCAGAGTCTGAAGCTCCCCAAGACCTTAAATTCCGAGGGCTTGCGCAACACTCTCTTCGAGGTCCTCGTTCGGGAGTCCCAGCTTTTCATTCCACAGCTCCCTGCCCTCCGCTTCATAATCACCGTACGACTTGACCAAAAAACCTGCCTTTATCAGTGGATATGCAGCAGCGAATCCAGCTCCTTCTGTCAAAGATGCCTCCGCCTCCTTAATCTTTGCCTCCCCGTTAACCTCCTCGATCACGTATTTCTCCCCTGAAACTTTTTCGGCAACAGAAATGAGTTCCTGTTGAGAAGTTGTGAAAGATTTGATGAATACATAGATATTTTTCGTAAGTTCCGGTTGCTGAAGGATGCGTGCTACCGCGATGCCGATGGTGGGACGGCTAGTCACGATGAAGCGCTGTCTACCTCCGTTCCAAAGCGTGGCTTTCCGTGTGCTCGGAAAAATCTCGAAGAAGCCGAAATTGAGGCACTGCAGTCAAGCAACCGATTAGATATGCATTTCTAGTTGCGTATCCAAGAATTCAGACAAGAAACATAGGGGTCGTGGAAGCTCTTACTAGGTCGAGGAATGGCCCTGAAATGACGCTCGTCCAGCTCAAGCCGTCCTTCTCCTTAGATTTGAGATACTCGACCGCCTCGAGTTTGGCCGTGGCCCCATTTGCTGGCGCTAAAAGCTGCTGAAGCCCCTTATTCGTAGTGTCGCTCCCGAATTCGCTTGGAATGAACCGTTTTACACCAGCCGCAACAGCTGCATCGATGAAGGTGAACTGCGATTCGAAACCCACATGGCCTACGGCAGAGACGACAGCATCTTGGCCCTTGAAGAGGGGGGTCAGTGCTTCCAGGGTGTAGTCGCTGCGTACGACTTTGACAGCTTCAGGAAAGTCGGATGTAGAATCCGGTCGCGTGAGGACGGTCACAGTAAAGGGGCTTGAGAGGAGTCCTGTAAGAATGTGGGAGCCAATGTTGCCACTGGCCTAGTAGAAGATTGTTAGTATGTGTACCTAATGTAATGTATTGCAGCATTGGTAGGAAAGTGAGGGAAGCGTACCCCTATAAGCAAGACATTCTTGATCTCTGCCATGGTTTTCGCAATGGAGCAGGTATCAGTGCTGAAGGCACCTTGCGAGTTGTACAGTTGGAGAAAGCTCTCTGTCTAATCTCCAAACCACCCGGATTTGTATACAGGTTAAGAAAGTGCATAGCTTGCTCTTATATGTCCTGCTCCGCTGTTACCGGGTAGTGGGTTTCCGCATCAAGGGTGGATTGTTAATTGGATTAAATGTGGTTCATTAGGCCATCGGGATGTATGACAACGAGAGGTAGAAAGCAGTAGGATTGTAGGAAGATATCATTTAGTTACATAAGGTCGGGAAGTGTGAAGTGCCTATATCCCGTTATATTGGCACGGAGAGACGGGGAAAAAGGCGGAGTTAAGGGGACTCGTAATTATCTAACTCGTATAGGCATAAACTGAAATCCTCTAAAACCGGAGCATTGCCGCGCTGAGAAATCGAAGATTTTAAATACAGTAGTTCTAACTTAATAAGCAGCCCCTGAGCTTAAGGTACTTGATACGATGTCACTTCAGGCTGTCAGATGAGTCCTTTTGGAACAGTTGGTGATAGCTTCAATCTTAATGGACTTGGCAAAGGAGCAAATCCATATTTCAAGGCCGGTACCCATATGTATGTGCCCCTTCGCTACCCTCCGTAGCTTCGCCAATAATTCATGGAGCAGCAGATATGAGCACTCCTCGTAGAGAATGAGAGTCGGTTTGAACGGTTCTTTGGAGCTTGATTAGATATTACCATTAATCTTGCTAGTTTTTACATCTCTTTTGCCCCGTTTACAACCCGTCATCATTTCCATATGTACCCGCCCACCCCTCCATGTTCCTGGATTTCTCTGACATCATTGCCTGCTATATCCGCTCGAACTCCACGTCAGGAGAGATTATCCCCCTAGTAAGGAGTGTAAGACTAAGCGCGAAAGGCCGCAAGTCTATCAGATACGGTCGAGTTGAGGTAGTGGCAAAAATTTCTAAGGGGAATTGGTCATGGCCCGCTATTTGGATGATGCCCGAGAAGTCCGTAGTCCGTACCCAAATAATACTTAGCCTCTGTCGCAGTTATTATTCAGCGCTTTATTTGCCTACCACAACAGTACAGTGACTGGCCACGAAGCGGCGAAATTGACATCGCTAAGGCCAAAAGGCAATTGGGAGGAGTACGTTGAAGGTGGCCGAGACATCTTCCTCAGCACGGTGCATTGGAGTCCAACACCTCAGCACGTAGTATGTTTACGACATTGACTTTAGAGATAAGATGATGTGAGAACGTGGTTACTTTGAAACTACAGTTGAGAACTCGACACTGTTAGAGAACCCATGGGATACGGGAAGAGACAATACGCCTTTCGATCAGAGCTTTTACTTAATTCTGAACGTTGCTGCTGGCAGCAAACTAGATGGTTTCCGTAAGTTGACTATTGATGGGGCTACCAATACCAAGTGAGACTTCGCGCGACTGACAGCAATTTAGAAATGGGCGAGGAGACAAACTCTGGATTGACGACAATGCCAATCCTGTCCATGATTTCTAGAATGCGGTGGATGACTCGCTAGCGACACGGGGTGAGGAAACGAAAGGGGGATGACAGTAAAGTCGGTTAAAATGTGGCAAGAGGGGAAATGCACCTGAATGAACTCACCTGTTCGGTGAACGCGTCTAGGAAGAGTGATTTAGGGAGCCAGTTATTGTAATATATATAGATTGGGCGGTCATGGAATGCTTGCACGAAAGTGTGCAGTCGTACGGTGGATTCATAATTCACACTCGAGTATATGCGTGCAAGCACTCTCGAAATCGTTCATTTAGAGGTGACGTCGCTTTGACACTTTACCAGTGTAATGAAACTTTGAAATGCTTAGAATATTGGTACGTAAAGTTGTTCGTAGGGTATTACTTCAAGACTTACTTCCGCTTAATGCCCAACGCAGTACTGTAATCCTTCTTCTTCCTTTTCATCCTGTGGAAATGGGGGATAGGGACCGAGATATCACACAATCCGTCCAGGATAGAGATCCCTCCGATTACTTTGCTTGACTGGTCTTGAAACGCCTCCTAGGCCGCTTTTTCGTCTTCCAGATTGTGCACTTCTTGTTCCCTTGGGGTCGAACGTTTGGAAGTACCCAAAGCCTCGGTTGGTTCAAGTTGAAGTTTCTCCCTCCTTGCGTTTTGGACCCGAATTTCGTCCAAAGCATCGGTAATAGCCATATCTGTCTTCGTCTGCTGTGTCTTTACTTCGAAATCTTCAATAACATTCCGCTCTCCCTCTTCACGTTTCAACCGACCTAGGGTCTCTTCTTCTGTCCGTTTAAATTTCTAGTCTTCCGCCAGTGTTCAAGGAGCTTTGCACCGCTTTCACATTCGTGGTCACGATTCTTTGGGTCGGTTTTGAAGGTGATTGAGGACGAACAGCGGGTGTAGCGGATATAGAAACGATAGATTGGAATGGTGAGATATTTCTGGTCAGTTATTTCCTTGCGAGAGTTAAACCTGCGGCCTTTGTAAATGTAATCTCCACATTTGGTGCATTACATGGGGAAAGGAGTGTCCAGACGGACGGTTTGGAGCTTTTGGTTCGTGGTGGACCTTCTCTGTCGGGGAACGCTGAGAGGGTCGAAATCGGGTGGGTAGTATTTGTTTAGGACTTTGCGTTCGGACATATTGCTAGATATGTGATTAACGGTAGCTTTACTATTCGTATATGCGTATTTGGAAAGTTAAGGAGTTGATGAATATGGAAAAGATTGTTAGATGTACCATTAGATGATTGTGGTCTGTATTGATGGTTTAGTCTAACCTATTTAGAGTTAGGGGTAGAACTTTATCGTTCAGTGGCATTACTTTAGCAAGCTTTGCCTTAAGCAAGTCTAGCTAGAACTTACATTGATTCAACACTGTAATCATCAATCAATAACATGATTTTTGATTGCCTAAATCATCCACTGTATAAGATGTCTAAAGGCGGAGACGGGAGAGATTCCGAATGCTTGCTTTCTATTTAACCTCCAAGGCTTGTTATATACTGCGCGTCGCCGATACCTTTCGTTTTCATCAACTTAATCGCTTGGATAAAATACTGGTAAAACCACTACTTACGCCTCACCACTCATCCCTTTGAAAATGGGCGCTCTGCCACAGCCGTGATCTATTTTGCCCACCATGCCCTCGAATCCGACTTCCCCTCCATCGATAGAGGGATCAGCACCAGTTATACTATGCGCTTGTCCACGCTAAACTGCAGCTGGAGAACTTCTGCTCTCCTCTTCGCCGGCTTCTGTTTACAATCCACATCAGTTTTGGCGAATTCAGATGTGGAAAGAATAGGACTGTTTGAGTATGAGAAATCACATCTTTCACTAAGAGCGCTAGAGGATACCCTTTACGGGTCTGATAGGGGATTCCTTCAATTTGAAGACGTTGACAGCAAATTCAAACTACGGCGAAAACAAGCAGGCTGTAAAGTCTATCCCGGAGACCCCGAGTGGCCGAGTGAAGAGACTTGGGAGAGCTTCAAGAATTCCGTGGACGGAAATTTGATCAAAACCGTACCAAGGGCTGCGGTATGCTATCCGGGACCAGATTATGACGAACAGAAGTGTACCACGGTCACAGCAACCTGGACAGACTCGTATGCACAATCCGCAAACCCAGTAGAAGTTCTCTCCCCAGCTTTCCAAGGATTAACATGCCAACCGCCGACCTTGTTTCCCAACGGAAATTGCACCCTAGGGGGTTATCCTGTTTATGTCGTGGACGCGAGGAAGGTATCGCAGATTCAACTAGCAGTACGCTTTGCGAGAGATAATGGAATTCGACTCGTCATCAAGAACACCGGACACGATTTCCTAGGCAAATCACTCGGTGCAGGCGCCCTTAGTATCTGGACTCACAATCTGAAAGGTATTACGTTCATATCGGATTATCAAGATGACAGTTCGGATTACCAAGGTCCAGCATTCAAGGTTGGCGCCGGCGTTCAGGGCTACGAGCTATACAAGGCTGCCGAGGAGCAGAATCTCGTCGTGGTTGCGGGAGAGGGAGAAGTAAGTTGATTCATGATTTGCACATTTTCTACACCCTGTGTCAATGATAACCGCCATTGGGTATATTACTGACCGTCTAACCGATACAGACTGTTGGTGTAATGGGCGGATACATTCAAGGGGGAGGTCATTCTCCCCTTAGCTCCATATTAGGTATTGCAGCAGACCATGTTCTGGAGATTCAAGTTGTCACACCAGATGGTCAATTCCTTACTGTGAACTCCAAAGCGTATTCGGACCTGTTCTGGGCACTGAGAGGGGGCGGCGGCTCTACATTTGGCGTTGTAACGTCCGTGACTGTCAAGGCCCACAAGAATGTCCCGGTTACTGTTGGAACATTTCAATTCAGTGCTGCAGAAACAGGTCTCTCAACCTTCTGGTCTGGTGTCCGGGCTTATTTCGATACCTTTATCCCTTACTCAAATGCTGGGGTATACACCTATTTCTGGATATTTCCTCCTGCTATTACGGGTAACTTTCTTTTCAGCATGCAACCATTCTTTCTTCCGAACAAAACACTTTCTGAGACAGAATCGTTACTGGAACCCTTCTTGATAAAACTCACTTCTCTTGGTATCTCAGTTACTCCAAACCTCACCCACTACAACACTTTCTACCCTGCCTGGCGCAATGGTTTTCCTCTTGAACGTGTTGCAACACCTACTTCAGCCACGGGCTCTCGTCTGTTTCCTCGAACGAATTGGGAAAGCGAAAATAAGCTTGATGCAACCTTCGACGCGATCAAAGCCGCCTCGGACGCTGGGAATCTCCTAATCGCCTTCAACATCGCCCCAAGAGCGCAACGCGGGGGAAGTCCCAATAACGCTGTCAATCCTGCTTGGCGCAAAGCTGTGATGCACGCTATTTCCGGCGCATCATGGGCCCTCGATGCAACACCGGCGGAGGTGTTAAAGGTCAGGGAGACTTTTCAGGCTGGAGTGATGCAGAAATGGAGAGATGTATCTCCCGGTGCGGGTGCCTATTTAGGTGAAGCGGACATTTTGGAGCCTAGTTGGCAACAGGCTTTTTACGGGAGCAATTACCAGCGATTGAAAGGTATTAAGGAGAAGTATGACCCTCAGAACGTTTTTTGGGCACCTACCGCAGTCGGTAGCGAAAAGTTCAAAGTTATCACGGAGGATGGGCTTCCAGGTCAGAACGGAAAGTTGTGTGAGGCATAATGAATATATGAGGATGTCTATTGATGATCTGAGATTACAGTGAGGTCGAAGTTGATCAATGTTGATTTTCAAATACCAACCGTGCTGAAAATGAACAAGACCCGGCAGCAAAGTACTCTTAGGTAATATGAGCGGAATCCGAAGTTCATTTCTCAATACACCAAAGAGGGCACGCAAGGTGGCAGGCTGATGTTGCACATTGAAGCCTGAATACGCTTTTATTGGCACTACCTCGTATTTGTAGTGGAGCGATTTTCAACGGAAAAGGGAGCCTATTATCTTCTGCGTTATAAGATACAGATACCGTTAGAGGAAAACTACTGAGATCAAAGTGTTGACCAAGCTTCGTTTCCCGCACAGCTGAGTTAGTTGTCTAGTTGAGAGTCTTTCGAACGCGCTTGAGTCATATTACAGTGCGGAGGATGAGCACGAGATAAGTGAAAAATGCGATGACAGAATCAGGGAACGATAATGATGATGAGAGAAATTCGACTTGATGTGAAAGCAGAAAGAACAAAAAGGGACCAAAATAGAATAATTGCGAATTTAGTCGAGTTACATTCCAGTCCTGTCGTGAGGTGGTTTGGATGTCGTTGTTGCTGGGCAACTGTGTCGAGGCGAGGCATTGTTGATCATCCCCCACCATCCTCACCTTCCAACATTTCATTCCCCACTATGCTCAACAACCTTCAAAATTTCCCTGTTCTCACCTGTTTCTACTTCCACTCCAATCTTCATCCAACAAGCCAGTCATTCGCTCTTGCATCTTACTTCCTATTTCGCTTTAACGGCCCAGGTGGGCAATCACCACCACAGCTATGGCGACTGATTCCTTTTCTTCCTCACAAATCCACCACGATCTGAAGCTACCCATCCCTCCACCTCCTATCCATACCCGCTCGAATAACGACGAAATGTATCGACCGTCAACTCCAACCCAGAATGCCTTCATCTCGCCCCAACAGACTCCTCAAGGTAGCCCGAGCAAAAACCAATTCCCGCCAGGTGCCTACGATCTCCCCAACGTCTTCGAGAATGCAATGAAGTTGGTGCCCAATATAGGTTCTCCTAGCAAGATTGGCCGAGGGCAACAATCTCCCTCGTCTCCGAGCAAAAATACGTTGTCGTTTGCAGAAGACAACTTTGGTGGGTCACCAACTAAACAAGGCTTCGGCGCAGAGACACCTCCTAGTCCCTCAAGAAAGACAAATAAGGAGAACACCCCTCCAGGAACCAGGCCTCCATTGTCCAAGGAGAATAGCTACTTGAACCAAGCGGCTGTTTCGAGGCAGGAGCCCTACCGGCTTCGGGATCAGCCAGACCAATCGACCCGCTATCAGTCTACCACTCGAGGACTGTCTGCAGACGACCTCGAGAGGGTAAGAAAACCATCGGTTCAGAGACTTGCAAATGTTACTCAACTTTGTCAGTTTGTACAACATCATGAAACCTAACCTGCTGCTAACTATACTTCACAGACTTTTTGGACTATTATTATGACCTTCTCAGCTATGTCCATAACCGTCAAAACCGAATGTCGCAGTTTCGATCGCAGGTTCCTCCCCCTCCAGAAACCCCACAAGGCGAATTTGATGCTGCTCTTAGCAAGTATCTCGGTAGAGAACGCGCCAACCTGCGGAAACGTAGAACTCGTTTACGACACGGTGATTTCCAAATTCTTACACAAGTCGGTCAGGGAGGTTATGGCCAGGTGTACTTGGCCCAGAAAAAGGACACAAGGGAAGTCTGTGCACTTAAGATCATGAGCAAGAAACTTCTTTTCAAACTTGACGAAGTCAGACATGTGTTGACGGAGCGTGACATTCTTACCAACGCGAAGAGCGAATGGCTTGTCCGACTTCTATACGCATTCCAAGACGAGAAGAGCATTTATCTTGCAATGGTAAGTTTTCTTTGCGTGTTTCGAGGTCTACAAAATTTCTCATAATGTTAGGAATATGTCCCTGGCGGCGACTTCCGCACATTACTCAATAACACCGGCGTTCTTCATAATCGACATGCACGCTTTTATATAGCCGAGATGTTTACTTGCGTAGACGCACTTCATCAACTGGGATATATTCATCGCGACCTTAAACCCGAGAATTTTCTTATCGACAGTACGGGTCACGTCAAACTCACCGATTTTGGTCTTGCTGCGGGCATGCTAGCACCGGCAAAGATTGAGTCGATGCGAATCAAACTAGAAGAAGTGGGTAATATTGCAATGCCTTTCGGTCGTCCTATGGAAGAACGCACTGCGGCTGAAAGACGAGAGGGCTATCGCAGTCTCCGCGAGCGTGAGGTCAACTATGCAAAGAGTATCGTCGGCTCTCCGGATTATATGGCACCCGAGGTGCTCAAAGGAGAAGAGTATGACTTTACAGTCGATTACTGGAGTTTGGGATGCATGCTTTTTGAAGCTCTAGCAGGCTACCCTCCATTCGCTGGTGCAACGGTGGATGAAACATGGCAAAATCTGAAAGATTGGAGAAACGTGCTTAAGAAGCCCGTGTACGAGGACCCAACATACTTCCTGTCAAAACGAACCTGGGATCTGATCATTCGCCTGGTTGCTTCTAAACGGAGCCGATTTCGTGGTATTGGTGAGATCCATTCCCACGTTTACTTCGCAGAAGTCGATTGGAATCACTTGAGAGAACAACGGGCTCCCTTTGTACCCGAGCTTGATAGTGAAACTGACGCAGGATACTTTGACGACTTTGGTAACGAGGCGGACATGGCTAAGTACAAGGAGGTCCATGATAAGCAGATGGCCTTGGAAAGCATGGCCGATAGAGATGATAAGATGGGTAAGAGTCTATTCGTGGGCTTTACTTTTAGGTATGTGCAACCTTTACTGTTTACGTGGATTTTCAAGTGCAACAGTTGTCCGATTTAGAATATTAACCATGACCCAGGCATCGCAAACCGGCCACGGATGAAAACGGGAAGCCGAGTAGCCCACGGAAACCTCTTCCGACAACTGACGGCACCTTTGGGACAATCTTCTAATTCTAGACTGCTTTTTTCTCCTACCGAAGTTTTGCTTGATGATCCTGGGTTTATGCCAACTCCAGTTACGGGTATCCTTGCGTATTAGTCATTTGGTTCTATTGCGACGAAGTGAGCATGGAACATCTAGGCGTTGGAATGGTATGTGGAAACCCGGAAGTTAGGCATTGGGTATTGCATTGAAGGTAGGGTTTCATGCAGGTAGCGTAATGAGCTGTATGAGTATTAAAAAACGACGATTAATCTACAAAAGTTGTTGTCACACATTATATCCTCTTTGATGGTATTTTCAACCTGTGGGAATCTGATCATATGAGGAGGTACTAGAAAATACTACCGCCATTGATTCTGGATTGCTAGAATGTACGACACATATCCCCCAATCCAAACCACTCGTGGTTTCAAGACTTTTCTTCGTAGCAATGTTTCCTTACTCTCTAACTACTTCCCTTGTGAGGTGCCTTAGTATCCAAGCTGTTGCTGAAATGCTAAACCAACAATCATCATTTTCTTTGTTTTCAAAATACCACACTCTTCTACAGAGCTCACTTTAATTCGGCCAGTCTTCTAGAGCTGAACTTCATCAGCCTTACTAGTAGCATGCCGACTCAAACCCTTACCGTTCCATACCTTTCTACAGATATACGTAATATAATCTGAATCTGTCCCTTGAAAGTGACCAGAATGTACATGCGTTTTCTGAGCTTCCCGATCTGATCAATACTTTTCGCTGAGTTCGAGAAGAGAATCTGCCTATGTATACTTCATCTAATGAATATTTATGGCGCACAGCTCGCAATTTGGACAGCCTCCCGCAAAGAATTGCGGATTGGCTAATAAACCCTACTATTCTCAGTGTCAAACGACTTGTATAACTTAAAATCTTAAGCGTCAAAATCGCGAATTGAGGCTGTAAGGGTCGCGTAAAGCGAGATTCATGTTCTACGGTCAAAGCCCTAATACTATACTTGTTCCCTTGGATTGAATTAGCCTGTAACACGGAGCCGAACGAGCGGAAGTTAAGGCTGAGTTTTGGCTTGTCAGATGAGCTTGTCCGTGTTAAGGATCGCAGACTAGATATGTGGAAGTTTTGAGAGCACTTGAGGGCGAAGACAAAGGGAGAGAGATCAATTTAGGAGTCTATAGGGGAATATTGCAGGAAGGCCAAAGAATGTTGTATTTGTATAGCTGTGTGCAAACTTTCCAGGGAAAGGTATAATTCCTGCAGTATGAAGCAATTTTGGTGACCAATATGGTAGAGATGTCTCTTGAAGGTAAACTTGGCACCCCCATGTTAATATAGTTTGACACCTTTGTTAATGTCATCTTAGTCAAACAATGCATCGAAAGAACTCAAAAAGTAGAAAAGAAAATAATAATGTAATTGTGGACTTGAATCGAGTTGAAATCAAGCTTCTATTCAAGTAAATCAACCGTTAATATCATAGCGGTCGCATTTCTTGTTATCTATTCTGTCTCTACCCCTGAACGGTGAAATAATTGGCCCTGATCGGTGGTTGTAGAGCTGCTGCTGCGACAAATCTTGTATAATTGAAGGGAAGACGCGCATTCACGACCTGTTGTTCACTTGCTGGAACGGCAAAGTTCGCAGGCTGATCAAACAAGAGCTCAATGTAGTTGTGAGGATGAGGGGGGTTCTCAGCCGGCGGTGAGGGACCAAAATAAGAGGATGGCTGAGTGCCAGTCCCTGGTGCTAGGATGTACGAGCCCGTTGAGCTCTGCCTTCCGTTATATTTGACATCTCTGAACAACCCGTGGAGAACGATGCCACGTTGTCCTGCTGGAAGACCGCCGAAATTCGCCGGACTAAAACTGTGGGTTAGAACTATACAATCATTAGGGAGTACCATATCTGGTGCTTACAGGTCAATGTCTGCATTTTGGTCAATTAATGATAAAATGACGTTAAAGTTGAGTTCTTACCAATCATCATAATCAGATATGTCCCGTTTAGCGGTACATCACTAGTTCCATAAGTTGGCATCGTGGCAGTTTCTGGACTATGTCAGGGCTAATATGCACAGTTGTCGCACTTAATAGCTCATACGTTGCTTCGTAAACCGTTCCCCTGGTGGATCAACGACGTTAGTGCCATATATGACATCGAGACGGCCCGGAACCTGATGAACAAAGCCCGGTGGTGTCTCCGCAAGGCCAACGGAGGCAAACGCAAGAGCGAGAAGCGAAGAAAGGCGCATCTTTTGCTAAGGACAACAAAGACTTAGGAGATATAAGGGAAACATCCACTTGCAGGTAGGAACCCGTTTCTATTGTACTTGGAGCATCTTGTGATATTTCCCGGCTCAAGGACCATCACATCATTATTAGATCCAGGTCACGTTGTTTGATTTTGAGTGTAGCAAATTTAATGATCTCTAACAATACAAAACCAATTTGAGAGACTCATATCGAAAGACCACTGGGAGTTAGGATTTCGAAGAAGAACGTGGTCAACGTGCAGATCAACCGTCTCGGCGCCCTTTAGATGAAAATAGGATGGCTAAGGAGAGATTAATACCCTTGTTACCCCGCATGGGCAGAAGGTGTCTGTTCAAATGAGAGTTGCGACAATACAAGTGCCGATACTTAGAATTGATGGATATTTAAAAATGGGAGCAATATTGTAGGAACCAACTTTGTTCGTAGGTTGACGTAGAGGTGGAATACTGCTACGTACTCCATAAGCAGAAGGGGATTTGATACTAGAGGCGGGGGTTCCGAGAACTACAGAGGCGGGACGGGGCGGAGCGGGGCGGGACGGATTGAACATAAGCTTTTCCCGCTTATTAGGTAGTTAGGACACTGTTGAGGTAGTTACTGTGATTGCTATCTGCAATATCAATTCAACGAAGCCTCATCTTTACTGTAACAGCTCGGTGTTTGCCTTTCGATGATTGAGCCCGGAAACTGAAAGCTCGGGACTAAATACACATTATACCGCCCTTGATATGACCGACGTCATCTAAAGTTCCCTTCACTAATATGGGGGCGACTTAGTAGCGTTTTTGACATCAAAAGGTGGCAATTCCAAGGTAGTGAGCTGCCGTGTTGCGGTGTCATCGGGGCTTGTTCCACGTCGGATCGGGCCGTTACCACCGGAAATCTTGGTTATCATTCTCTAGCTTGTCCTTGAATTCTGCGGAGTATTTGGTGGTGACAGAGACACAAACTTTAGACTGCCTTGTTTTATGACTCACCAATCTTTCCCTAGAGTTCGAGGGATTCCTTGTGAAAGAGCTTCCAAATAGCGACATGCAAAATCATTCAGCATACGCTTTTCATAGTCCACCGTCCTCATGCGATAATGAGTGACATGAAAACCCAACAACCAGCTATCGGTGCCGGATCAATCGGCTTTTGAATGGCATACTATCTGGCTCAAGCGCAGCGTGAACCGGGCGATGTCAATATCAAAAAGATAATAGTCATAGATGCTTGCGAGTTCCCCTTTGGAGCGACATCCGGGACCTGTTCTGGGTGCATACATTATTTCTTCGACGATAGCCAGGTTGTGAAGCTCGGAAGATATTCATTCGCTCTTTGGGAGAATTTCTCTGCTGACGACGCTTTCGTTACTACAGTGGGTTGGCGGTCTGAATCGGTCTTCGGAATAAAACATGGTGATGAGGGTAATAAAAAGGTTTTGCCGGATTAGCTACGCTGTGGTACAGATTGGAATGTGGTTACTAACTTCCGTAGATCGCACAACACGCTGGTGCAAGTTCTACTTAATGGTCACAGCGTCCTTATGGGATATAGCTGACGCGGGCGTTGATATAGAAATCCAATTGGTGTGGGCACTTGGCTCTCGAGACGATGCCTCGAACTTGGCGTACAAATCTGGACATCTACTACTGTAGCTAAAGTGGAGCTAGATGGGGAGCGTAGAGTTAGGGGAGTGACCTATACAAGAAAAGAGGAGAGGTCCATCAAAGTCACATGCGAAACGTTAGTTCTTGCCGGAGGGCCGTGGACCCCGTCAATCTATCAGATATTATTTCCCTCGTCTCCTGTACATCTCGAGCTAGCAATGGATGCTGGAGACTGGATAATATCCCGAAATCCTCACCCCTCGTCGGATAAGTCAATCTCATTCGTGGGACTGAATGATATAATCGGCGAAAGACTTGAGTTTGTGGGTCGAGACGATGGAACAATATGGGTGTGTAGAAAGAGGGTCTCAACTGGTGCTCTTCCCGCTCTCGGACAGGTCGGCAGCGTGGATGCTAAAATGATAGCGAAGCTCACAGGACACGGATACAGATCCATTAGGCTCCCTCTTGGCGATCATCCTGATTGTCTTCAAGAGTTACAAGTTGTAAGTCTCGGCCGCGCTTTTAGGCCCTCAACCGGTACTGGTCGCCCCATGATGGACGAGGTGAAGTCCTGTTTGCTCATAGAAGCCGTCAACACCAACAAGCTTGAAACAGGAGAGACAGGTAACGTATTCGTCTGCTAGGATCATGGAGCTCATGGCCTTGATGTTGGGTCCGGGCAGTGGAAAGATTATGAGTCAAATAATCCGGAACGAACGACCCTATATTGACATGAGACCATTCAAATTCCCGGTGGGAACTTCTGCACACAGTTCTCTACAGGAATCTAGTCCGGCGAGAAGAAGTAACGTTCCCACGGAGCTCCGTTGTTCGATTCGGGCCACAGGTCAATAAGATAATGTTCACAGGACTGTTGGTTCAACAAGGATAGTTCTAACCGTAATAGATCTACGAGGGGGGATAGCTGAGATGTACGGGGTATCTGGGTCATAACCGTCAAGATCGTTAACCTATGGTAGTCTTAAATGGACGAAGTTGTATTTGCGAGTTAAGGAAACATGCAAGTAGATCTAGCTCTTCGCGCTCTGAATAGTACTCAAAATGACTAGCTCATCAGGGGTAGCGATAACAATATTATCATTCAATGTAAAGAGCAAATGAAATGCAGTTCCGCACATTTGAGATACAATACTAGATCCTTGCTTCTTAGTACATCAACAAGTGGACATGGGGCAAACGAAGACGCTCGTTGCTCCTATCGGTGATCAACCTTTTGCCTATTACATTTTATTAGATTTTTAGTAATGAGGCGTCAGCAACCGTGTCCTGCGCTTTTACGAGATTATCCCGGAAGACTATGTTGAGTCATAGTGTACGAATGCTTTTTACAATCTGTGAATCGTTAGATCTCTTTAGAATTTTGGGGCATACTTACAAGCGGAGCGCGTCAACGAGTCTACAAATTGGGTCGGAATGTGCATATGGTAATTTTATATTAACATTTAGTCCATGGGAGAATGTAACGATACAAGTTAGTTAACCATGACTGGGGATACTTGGCGAGGATATCAAAGTATGGGCTTGCAGCTACCAAAAAAGGAGTAATAGCGCCGTATGCTGTATATACTGTATGGTAAGAGCCTGTGATTCGCAAATCTTGCTTGACTGAGAACTGTTCCACACTTTTTATCTAAGCACACCGGTATTGGCGCACAAAAATTTGCGCATGTTTTTCCTTAGGATGACTATGCAGTATATACTGTTCAATTTAGACGGGAGATGCTGAGTGTACGAGAGAGAGTTCTCATCTTTCAATGAGACCTATAATGTAGCCAAAAGGCGATTTTGTGGTGACAATATCCAGGAACTGTTTTATTAATTCGGCAGAACTTTAAGAGCAGAGAAACACAGATCTCTCGTCCCTAACAGCCGCATTCAGTACGAAAGGACTTAGAACCAGGATTGAAGGAGTATCCAAATTGCGTCAGTTCTATCAAGGCTGTGGTTAACTAATTGATTTAGTAGGCCAGGGAAATCGTAGAACAGATGCCCTTGCATGACTTTGGCCTGGATATCTTATCCTTGGGGCAATTTGTTATAGAGAACGCGGTCGAAAAGTCACGAAGGATACTCATAATGCAGCGCTATTGGTAATAATAGTCCATAAGCAAATGCCGTAACATCGGAGGTATCCCAAGCGTGGGATTCGATCGTAACACCTTTCGCGAAGTTCGAGGGGATAGTTAGCTTTCTTGAGTTCACTATCTAGCTAAATAACAGACTGCAAAGACGTGGGCTCGTTACATATTGCGAAGTTGCTAAGGACTTTCTGTAAATAGGACCACACTGGTAAAATTGGAAGTCTATGTCCGCAGGATCTCTCAACCGGGACCACATGGGAGGTACAGTACTTGTGTCTTACAATGAGACGAAGTTTGCTATGTATAAGTTGAAGGGTCGTGTCTGTAAGGTAGGCGGTAGCTGGGTCTGTGGTGTCGTTTCGCCGTCAAGTAGCCTCTACATCTCTTCCAGTGGAGTGTACAATATGAGCAATGGGGCCACCGTGCTGTGGTGCCTATTATCGCCATGCGTAGAGGCCATAAGCAGTTGGTGAGACGACTTGAAGTTACAAAGGTAGGTTCCTGGTAGGTTTTGTTGTTTTCGAACCAAAAGGATCTGTGACATGGTTTGCGGAGTATTCCATAAGAGCTGGTTCTTAGGTTGTCGCGCGGGTTCCGTGGTCTGTGGGCCGGCCAACCGCTTCTAAGCGACCTGACGAGACCTGATATCTTCCTACACATCACTATCACTACGTCTGAGGGATATTTCGCAATTCGTTAACCTATGTATCGAATGGAAAGCGATCCTTGTTGGTGGTCTTCTGGACTTGTATTGTACAACGAATGGTACTTGTATCCCACTCTTCCTTCCAGTATGGCCAGGACACGAGATATGTGTTGAATAGGGGATGTGAGTTTACTGGAATACAGACCATGCTCGGAGTCCCCATACTCCAAGATAACAACAGGATATCAACACTACCTGTAACTCATCTATCTGATGGTTTAATCACGTCAGGGAATAGTTAAGGGAGTCCCTCCCGGGGAACTGGTTTGTTCAGACACACTTCACCTTGGTTAACACTTGAGCGCGCTCCGACACATTATTGAAAAGGTTTGATTTAACTATACTATTGCCGACAAACCTAAACAGAACATTAAAGATCAAAACAATCCCAAACAAAGTTTTCAACGCAGAGGGCAAGACTGATTTATCAAGGTCTCCACCCTCCCGTCCTGGTTCGAAATAAGCCCTCAGGATCCACGTTCATGGCAACAGACCTAGCCAGAGCCCTATTTTCAGGCTTCAGGCGCCCAAAGTAGTCCTGGCGGTAGAATCCATAGTTCATGAAAAGCGGTAGGTACGCTTGCGGTAGGGTGCCGTCGGCCTGCCAGGCAAGGACCCTGTTGCGGACCCCCGTGTAAGTTGCTTCTAAAGTGTCAGCCATCCGGTTATACTCTGTCTGTGGAATGAAGCTGTAGTTCATTTCGATAATGATGCGATCCACTGAGTCGTCGGCCTCAATTAGGTCCGGTCCTCGCGCCTTTGCCTGCTGGGCGATGCGTCTTGGAAATGGCTGTTATATAAGAGGAGAAATCAGTAACCTCTCGAGTCATAATATTAGAACAGGAGACTAGATGCTCACCTGCCAGGCGATGGATGCTACGATCCCTGGAACGAGCAATGCAGTACTCGAGACATTACGCCAGTGCGCATGAAGAGATTCCATAACCTTCACACTGTTAGCGGCCGAAGGAATCGGAACTGTCTCGGTCCCAATATCCACTACGGAGCCCCTGACGACAACCCAATTGCTGAAGGCCATAAGATCAGCATATGTACGCCTCCTGAATGTGTTTAGCAAGGGACGAGGCCCGACATCAGTGAAGTTATTGAAGATTCCATCTGGGACGACTGGCCCGTCGTAAAACAGAAAGATGATCCAAGAGTCGACTAAGTTCAAATTGGCTCGCTCTGCAGTCACGATAACAGCTGCCTTGTCGTCATCGTTGTACTCGGTAAAGTCCCGTACGGCCTTTAGTAACTTGGATGCCACGGCGGGCGTGTGTTGAAAGATTAGGTTTCCACCGTATACATCACCCTGGCGGCGAGCCTGTAGCCGGTAGTTGGTCACGATACCGAAGTTGTTTCCTCCGCCCCTGAGCGCCTTGAACAGATCCGGATGCGTCGAGGCGGACACATGAGCAATGGTCCCATTCGCGAGCACGAGCTCGTACTCTAACACCGATGACGCTGCCCAGCCATACTGAGCTGACATGTACGAGAGCCCACCGCCTAGCACCAAACCGCCCACACCAGTATTGCCGATCCGACCACCGACAAAAGTCCAGCCACTACCCTGCAATTTTGCTGCTATGCCATCCAGTCGGTTACCCGGGCCAACGTCGACAATTCCGGTGGCCCGATCTAGGTCAGCCTGATCGAGATGGTCCGTTGATATGAGGGGACCACCTTCGACACTTGAGAAGTAGTTGTTAGGATTATGTCCGCCCGACTTGACGGCAAAGTGCTCCGTACTGTTGTTGAGTACCTTGACGATAGTTGCAACCTCGGCCGCGGAGTTAGGGAAAATGATGCATGACGGCTTGAGCGCGCTGCATGATGTTGACCAATATTGAGTCTGCTCTATAATGTAAGCTGGGTGTAAAGGACGAGTGACGTTGATGTTTCCCAGGGCCTCGATGGTTGCGCATGTGTCAGCATACGCCAGCCTGGCAACCCCAATGGCTGAGACTATAATTAATCGAAGTGACAACATCGTGGGCCTTAACGGTCGGTATGAGAGCATGAGAGGGTCCTCCTAGACGTGCGAAGCTTATAGTCGGATAGCAGTTGGCAACGTGCAGGTTCACACCGGTTTATATAGACTTCAGCCTTCTTATCTCATTTTTAACTCACTCAATATCTCTTGGCGGCTAACCGAATAGTGCGATAGGTATACTATCCATCTGTCACAGGATCGAGACGAAAAAAACAGCCAAGAGGGCATTGAGTCATGTCATATTAAGTTAAATCCTACTCGAAGGGAAAGAGTGAAAGAGCAAGCGAATTTCAACCTTAATTCTCGCCTGGAAATGCAGGTTTTCGGGAAATGTTACTGAAGAATCAAGACTAAGTGACAGAAGCATGTGTATAATACTAGTACCTACCTCTACTATACCCAGATTTGTCCTGAAGGTTCCAAAAGAGGGTGTCAAGACTTTAAAGCATGACGCCTAGCATCCCGTATCTGCATGCAGGACTCCCGGGCCTTTGGTTAGAAATAGTAGTACCTAGTTGAAATGAACCTTCAACCTTGTGACCGGGTGAACGTCTTATATTTCCTCCACACGTATCCCCACCTATACAACAATTCGTTTCAGCGCCATTCCAACCCTACTACGGGTTTGCTGGATAAGAGTTACAGAGGTAGACTCTTGCTCATCTAGCGCCAGCTGCGATGGAACTTGTTTGACGAAACTGACGTTCGGGGTGTGGAGATTTCCGCCTAAAAGTAGTCCAACACTAGGACTAGAATTATTGACAAGCAACATTGGATTAGAACATTTTTGCCGCGTGCCTGGCTCTGCCTAGTGTGATTTTTCGTTCCCCAGATCCGAGTCCAGGGATAACTTGACGGCATTCACCTCCACCTTATTTCTCCTTATTTCTTCCCACGTTTTCATGTGCTGGCGACGCCAATCGGCCGGACCCGAGGACGTCGCCTAACACGGATAAATGATTTAGCGGCAAGAGTACATCATCTTGCAGCTTTTCTATCGATTCAAGGGTTTGCGTTATCAAAGCACTTTATAGCCTAATAATGAACAAAATGGACTTGAGAAACTGAATCGACGATCAAAACTCTTCAGAGGATGGGATATAGGCACGAGGACGACTCAGTACTGTACTTTACAACGTGAATGCAAATCTACTAGATCAAAACTCCGTGCAAAGGTACGTGTTGATCGCAACTTTTGCAAATACGAGACATGGATATATCGAGATACAAGAAAGAAAGAACTTACAGTATAAAATGAGATTGAAGGTTTGATGCGGATCTTAGGTACGGATGATCCCGCTACTGTAAAACTTAAAACTACCTTACCTTGTTCGCAAACCCCCCGCCAGCTCCTTCCCGTTCCCTAGTTCCACCAGCACTTTTCTGTTCGTCTATTTATATCAAAACAACTGGTCAAGATAAGCTAATACAACTGCATTCAACTGTCCATGCAATGACATCTGAAAGGATGGTACTGCACCAGTATCACAGACGGTTCTGAACAACTCCGTCCCAAATAAGTTGCTGTAGAAATCGTCCTAGGCCGTTCCACGCCAGATAATAGTGAGGTTGGTCGACCGTCTTTCGCTCTGGAATATCAAGCGGGGCGGAAAGAAGTTGCGGAGCGGAAGGCAGAGGCTTAGATAGGTTGTTCACATTTCGCCCACACAGCCGATAGTTCTACTTCGGTTGAAGAACAGATCTCGCGAGATGTATGCATTCGTAAAGATCTTTCTAAAGGCTTCTCTTAAAAGAAAGAGAAACTGCAAGGACGCTTTTTGAGCGCGGTGCAAACTCCTTTTTCTGCTCAAGTGAGTAGACCTAATAGGGAGAAGCATGAGCCAGAGTTTTCGGGTAGATTCAAACTGCGATTAGAATTAGAGGGCTTCCCAACCATGATTTGAATAGCGAAAATGCTTTTATGACGTTTCACAATCAAGAGGACATTCTGATTTTGGTCTCGATGATACTACCTTTTGGCAGAATGCTAGACTCGGTAGTTCAAGGCGGTGAGCTAGGTCGAAATGAGATTTTTTTCGAAAAACCAAAAACAAAACATTTTTCTTCACGACAACTCAGAGAAACAAAACGGTGCTCAACATGTCAAAATCAGGCAAAGTGTGCCTTGCCTACTCGGGCGGACTCGATACGTCGTGTATCCTGAAATGGCTTCTTGACCAAGGGTACGAAGTCGTTTGCTTTCTGGCCGATGTTGGACAGGTGAGTCAACTTTGCGGCACAAGGGTGCGTAGAAATTCATGAGATATATCTAGTATTGGCGACATGACGATAGCCTTATGGGCAAGATAAGATATTAATACGGACATACTCTTCGAAATCTAGAGTATAATCGGATATAATCTTAGCTTGCCCGTACATCCATTGTTGTGTCTCTAGTACTACGCATTCTCATAAATTTCTACAATTCTGATGTAACATAAGCTGCAATGCTCGATTCGAGATGCTGATTGCCTGATCTGTAGGAGGAAGATTGGGATCAAGTTCGTGCAAAAGCAAAAAAGCTAGGAGCAGCCAAGATGGAGATCAAGGATCTTCGCCGCGAGTTTGTAGAGCAGACCTGCTTCCGCGCAATCCAGTGCAACGCACAATATGAGGGTCGTTACTTGCTTGGTATGAAACTCGTCTAGCAAAATATGATCTCAATTCTATTAACACCAATACAGGTACAAGCCTTGCACGTCCTATCATTGCTCGAGCACAGATGAAGTTTGCTGCCGAGGAGGGTTGTGAGTTTTCTGTTATACCAATCTACTGCAAGGCTTTTACTAATCCCAAATAGGCCAATATGTCAGTCATGGATGTACAGTAAGTACTACTAGTTCTCAACCAGCCTACGAAAACTGGGAACAACTGAATCTGCAATCAATATTGCAGCATGCGATAGCACTCATGGCTCCAACAACTGACAGGACTTAGGGGAAAGGCAATGATCAAGTCCGTTTCGAGTTAGCATTCCTCGCGATTGATCCCAAGATTAAGATCATAGCTCCCTGGCGACTACCCGAATTCTTTGAGAAATTTGAAGGTAGACAGGCGCTACTAGACTATGCTGAGCACTCGGGCATTCCAGTGACATCAACGAAGGCCAAGCCATACAGCATGGATGATAACATTGCCCACTGCAGCTATGAGAGCGGGCAGCTAGAAGATCCATCCTTACCTCCTCCGGATGGCATGTGGACTCGGTGAGTGCTCAACGCTAATGATCTAATGCACTGGTTATTAACTATCATAAGCACCAATAACCCAGTCACTGCACCATCTACGCCCCAGGAGGTTACTATTCGTTTTGAGAAGGGCATTCCAGTCAAGGTGAGCTCTGAAGGCAAGGAATGGACGGACAGCCTTGAGCTCTTCATTGCTCTCAATGAGCTGGGAAAAGTCCACGGCATAGGAAGAATTGATATCGTTGAGGTAGAGTGACTTACATTTTCTATTCCGGCAACGCTAAATATAGTAGAATCGTTTTATCGGAATCAAATCGCGAGGCTGCTATGACTCACCGGCTATGACAATTGTAAGTTGAGTCAGTGCTCGTGCGAGTCAGTAAATTAATGTCTTTATAGCTACAAGCCGCACATCTGGACATTGAAGGCCTTGTCATGGACGGAAAGGTACGGTCTCTCCGCGACCAGTTCGTGACACACACCTGGTCGGAAATCATTTACAACGGACTGTCAGTTCTCTCTACTAAATTCGTCGGCTCTGTTACTAATAGACGTGACAGCTACTTCTCACCTGAAAGAGAGTTCGTGGAGAACAGTCTTCTGTTCTCTCAGAGGCGGGTTGTAAGTCTTGCCTTCCACGTCCACAAGTCTTCAACTCTAACGCCTATCATAGAACGGCGAGGTCCGGCTTCAACTGTACCGCGGCAACGTTTGGATCACAGGTCGTTCATCCGAGACTGAAAAGATGTATTCTGAAGAGGAGTCATCCATGGATAGCCTCGTTGATTTCAGCCCTGTTGACACTAGTATGCTACAGTCTATCTCCTTGTCGCGTGCAGTTCTAACTATCGTATAGCCGGGTTCATCAGCATAAATGCTATCCGTCTCAAGAAGTTTGGCGTACAGAAGCAGGAGGAAGGTCATAGCCTTGCAAATGCGTAAATCTTGATAGAAATTACGTCAAGGTCTACCACTCTACTAGTTTTCAATTGACACGAAACACTTATTGCAATTTAACAATAGGAGTTAGCCTGGAAGCGGATGGCCAGGCTAATACGCATTCAATAACTTAGTATGGGTAGCGTTCAATGCTCTAACAGGATTCTAGATAGAATGTAAAATTGTGTCACGCCTTCACGGCCCCAATTATATGGCCGACACCTTTATTGTCTGCCTCGCACAGCATAATATCCCTGAAATACCTAACCCTGTCACAAATCTTGATCATTGGTCGGAGCATTTCGGAGCAATATATGTGAGATAAACTGGATCTACAGGTGCACGGAGTATATCGCTTGATTTGCTACTACTGAGAGATGCGGACTATTTGTATACAGAACGAAGACAACGAGCATGAATCAAAGGAAACAGATAAAACAACACAGATACACGTTGTGTTAGAGATCTATTTCAATACAGTTTGACACAACGTCTCAAGCTAACATTCCATACCACTATTTCCACTAGCCAGCATCACATTGACCCAATGGTAAGCTCCTCCATCTAACAAGTTCTATTGTTACAACGGGAGTCTATACTTATCGAGACAGAACTAGATAAGTCTAGAAACGCGCCTGGTTTCTCACTTAGCGTGGTCAACCACAAAGGTAGGTTTGGCGAAGTGATAGGATACGTATAACAAAGGCACTTCAAGTTGTCGACACAACTTGCTGACTCCTTGACTTCGGGTAACGCTCACAATGAGACAGGACGTACTGTATGGAAGCAGCGTGACAAGTGAAGTCAAGTTCAAAACCGTAACATCCAAATCTATAGGTAAGATTGATGGTAAGAATAACTACGAAGAATCTAAATACATGAGGGAAAGACCGTCCTTAAATATTCCTATCCTCCATAGTCAATTTGGTGGTGCTCCCACTGCTCCCGTGCTCCCACCTAGGGATCACTGGGAGCATGGGATCGCGTAGTGCTCCCACTGCTCCTGTGCTCCCACCTAGGGATCACTGGGAGCATGGGATCACGTCACGTGATCTCCGTGCTCGTTGTTCCGTTCCGACGTCCTCGTGCTACCATTCCGCTGGTGATGCACTCTCTGTCGTCCTGTGGCCGTAACACTGGTATCCAGCCATCTGATATCCAGCCACCTTGCGTGACCCTCAATTTCACCAATATTCAAGACGTATGGTTACAAGATTATAAGCTAAAGGAGCACAACGTCTCTTTTGCTTCTTCCCCAACCTGTTGGACGAATAATCACCTTGGAATGGAGTGGTTAACCAACGTTTTTGAACCTCAGACGAAAGCAAAGGCTAGACAGGCTCGTGATTGGAGGTTACTGTTGGTTGATGGCCACGGATCACACCTAACACTTCCCTTTGTTGACTATTGTATCAAGCATCGGATTATACTTGCAAACTTTCCCCCTCATAGTACCCATAAGCTCCAACCTCTTGACGTGTCTCTCCTCTCACCACTATCCACGTACTATAGGCAAGAGCTAGATAAGCTGAAGAGTCATAGTGAGGGTAGATATACTGTTACAAAGAGAGATTTTATACGTCTATTCCTCCCCGCCTTTGAAAAAGCCTTTGTTCCAAAGAATATCCTAAGTGGATTTGCAAAAACAGGTATACAACCATTCAATCCAACGGCTATACTCAAGATATTTGAAGAGGTGGATGTTCCAGCTGGTCCAGTTGATCAAGAATTATCATCAGACGAATCAGAGATAAACACAAGTGATTGGAGGACTATAAAGAGGAGGTTAAAGGAGGAATTTGGCCCTACCCCTGACTTAAAAACTCAAAAGCTGAGCGACACCTTATTACTCGCTATCAACGAGAACCAGTCACTTAAACACCGTATAAAGGGGCTAGAAGAGACTTTAGATCTTGAAAAACAGAAACGTAAGCGTGGTAAACCTATCTTTAAAACTGCTGGCATGAAACTAAATTCAAAATCAACTTTTTGGACACCTGCTAAAGTTAGCCGTGCTCTAGACGCAATACGTAGACAAGAAACTGCCTCAAAAGCTGAAGATAAGGTAAGAAAAGAGGTTACTAAGGCAGAGAAACAGAAAGAACTGGATGAAAGGCGGCGTTTACAGGCCCAAGACAAGGCAGACAGGCAGGCTAAAGCAGCAGCAGAAAGAGAACGCTTTAGCGCGTTTAGCTAAACAGCAGCTTAATACTGAGATCAAGGCTTCAAGAGTACGAAAACGAGCACTTATTAGAGCAATTACAACTACTCAAAAGCCTCAAGTTGTTGCTATTGATGCCCCTCAAGGGGGGGGGGGGGTTGGTGAGGCCTCAACACGGCCTCAACGCTCACGGCGGCCTCCACAACGTTTTGAGATATCTGAAAATTAGTTAGATAGGTTCAACAGCATCAAGTTACTACACCATCTAAATCTCCAGCAGCTAGCACGTATATTGAGATAATAGCATTAAAAGATAGATGGGGTCAAATTGTCCAGACGTCCGTGCAACAGCCGAATCGTGCACGAGCCCGAACCTACGTCTAAAAGCGGCTACGGACTATCTGTTTTTGGTGGCTACCGCTAAAGCCCTCATGTCCGTTCACGGCAATGTTTCAACACCTCTTGCGATTGTATTCTTTTCACTACGCATCTATCGCGTCTTTCGTTGGCACGCTACTCGCTGATACTGTGCCCTTACCAAGGGAAAAAAATGGCTGGTGGAGCGGTGGGGGTGTCTATCTAATGGACGATGGTGAATGCCCTTTTATATTTCGTCTGTCTTCTCCATGCAAGTAGATGGCGAGCCTGCGCCACGTCGTAGCCTCGTGGGTAGCGCGTTGAATCACTGCTATATAATCTTCCCATCATTTGTCCTTCGAAGTCTGCTTCCCTCCTGTCGACGTTCGACTTATAGACCTAGGACTGATATGCCGAACGAATCACACGAGTAACACTTACCGGGAGGTCGCTCGCGAATTTAGTTTTATGGCTCTCATACGCCTCTTGCACCGCAAGCCCGACGGAGAGATCGTCTTTCGCGAACCCACCGGCGGCGATGTCCCTTCCTACACAATACTCTCCCATACCTGGGGAAAAGAGGAGGTCAGCTTTCAAGACATGGAAGCCGGCACGGCTAGGAGCAAGGCTGGCTGGAGGAAGATAGAGTTCTGCGCTAAGCAGGCTACAGCAGACGGACTACAATATTTCTGGATAGATACTTGTTGTATCGATAAAAAGAACGCCGTAGAGCTTTCAGCGGCTATCAATTCGATGTTTCGGTGGTATCAGAAGGCAGTGCGGTGCTACGTCTACCTTTCAGATGTCTCTATTCACGGTGAAGGTCAGGACGGACAGTCTAGCTCTACATGGGAAGCCGCATTTAGGAAGAGTCGATGGTTCACTCGGGGTTGGACGCTTCAAGAGCTTATTGCGCCGGCACAAGTCGACTTCTTTAGCTCCGGGGGCAATCGACTCGGGAATAAGCTATCGTTAGAACAAATGGTCTACGATATTACCGGTATCAATAGAAATGCTCTCAGTGGTGATCCGTTGCCCACCTTCACTATTCCTGAGCGGATGTCTTGGGCAGAGCGCCGCCAAACCACTATCGAAGAAGATGAGATCTACTCGCTCCTTGGAATCTTCAATGTCTCATTACCCCTTATCTATGGCGAGGGAAGAGAAAATGCATCTAGACGGCTTCGAGAAGAGATAGACAAGGTCAATAAAGGTTAATTTAACTTCTACTAAAGGGAGACCGAATAGTGCTCACGAAACTAGGCGCTAACTTCGAACGATTTTCTATCGGCCTTAACCTCTCGACCCTACCTCACCATGTTCAATTTGTTGCAAGGTCGAAGGAGCTTACGGAAATGCACCGGATGCTCCACGGCCACAGCACTCGATCTATTGTTATCCTTCATGGTCTTGGAGGGATCGGAAAGACTCAACTAAGTCTCGCCTACGCTATGCGACACGAAGAAAAGTTCAGTGCAATATTCTGGTTAAATGCGAATGACGAGGGTTCTCTCAAGCTTAGCTTTCGAGCCATCGCTCAGCAGATCCTAAAATATCATCCTTCGACCAGTCTACTTGCTAGTATAGACTTGGACGACCTCGACCAAGTAGGGCATGCGGTCAAGGCCTGGCTCGATCTCCAGAAGAATAC
>MU006095.1:12917-74227 GCA_010093705.1 Patellaria atrata CBS 101060
GCCGAACCTACCTTTGTGGTTGACCACGTTAAGTGAGAAGCCAGGCGCGTTTCTAGACTTATCCAGTTCTATCTCGATAAGTATAGACTCCCGTTATAACATTATAATTATAATTTAAATATATTATTTAAAATCTTTAATTATTATAATATTTATAATAATAAAGATTTTAATAAAATTTATAAATATATATTAAAATAATTTATTATTATTTATATATTAATAAAAATAAAATTTAATATTTTAAAAGTTTTATAATAATTTTTCTTTATAAATATATTAAAAAATATATTTTAAAAAATTAATAAAAAGCTTTTATTAATATAAAAAATATATTAAAAGTATTTATATTTTAATAATAAAAAATAGATTATATTAAATAATTAAAATATATATAATAAATAAAAAAATATATAAAATATTAAAATATTATTTTTTAAATAATAATTTTTAAAATTTTAATTAAAATAACTTTTATATTTATTAAAAATAAATAATTAATATATTTTTATTATATATATTTATATATATATATATATTAAAATACTTTAATTATTTAAAATTAAATATATTATTTATTTAATTATTTTTAAAAATTAAAATTTTTTAATTATAATAATATATTATAATATTAATTCTATATTTTTTATATTAAATATTTAGTTTATTTATAAGAAATCTTTATTAAATTAAATATAGAAAAGATCTTTAAATATTAATTAATTAAATAGAAAATAATTAAGTTAAAACTTAATAAAATAAAATTATTATATATAAATATTTAGTTTATAATATTATTATTTCTTAACTTAATCTTTATATTTAATAGTTAATAATAGAGATAATTAAAATATAATTACTATAATTATATTATATTATTATATTAATTATATAATATATTTATCTTTTTATATTATATAAAAATATAAATATAATTTTTATAAATAATAAAAAATAAAATTTTATATTTTATAATATATATATTTTAAATAATTATAATTTATTTCTAATTATTTAATTAAATAAAATTAAATTTTATATATTTTTTTATATTTATAATAATTTTTATTAATTTAATTATATTTATTTAAAAGTTAGTTTTATCGAAATTATAAATATTATTATTATAAATATTATATTTAATTTTTATTTTTTTAATAAATTTAAATTATATATTAATTATTTTAAAATTATTTTTAATTTATTTAAATATATTATTAAATTTTTAAATTAATTTTTATTTATTTATTTATTTATTTTATATATTTAAATTAATATAAATATAATAAATATAAAAAAAGTTTTATATTTAAAATATTTAAATATTAAATTAAATTATAAAAGATAAAAATATTTAAAAATATTTTTTTTATATATTTTAATTTTTTATAATTATTTTTATTATTAAATTTCTTTATTATATTATTTTTATATAATATATTTTATTTTATTATAAATATTTTTATAATATATATTTTTTTTTATTTTATTAAATTTATTTTAATAATTAATTATATTAAATAAAAAATTAAATATATTTTTAAATATATTTTATTTTATTTTAATAAATATAAACTTTAATTATAATAATTAAATTAAAAAGTAAAAAAAAATTTTAATTAAATAGTTTATTATTATAAAGTTTATATCGATAGAATCTTAACTCTATTAAATAAGGAATGGTAGAGAGTTACTATCTATAACATTATTATAAGAAGAGAGCGATTACTTTAATCCTCGGCCCGTCTTAAATAGCTGTGTACGTTGACACATCCTCATTACATCAAAGAGCAGCCGAACTTCAATCAAAACCAGCAGTTTCGAGCACTCAAGCGGGACCAAACCGAAATGGAACAATCAATCTTCTCGTTCCTCGAGACTCACGAGGCTGCTTCTATCAGAGTCCTACGATATCATCGATCGCAACTTAAGACCCCTCTAGCTAGCTTGATTCACGCCCGAAGTGAAGATGCTCCGTCGCGAATTGAATATCTATGGAGACTACAACAATAAATACACTCCGGGTAGAATCAGGATGGTATATATCTCTCCGCCCGAGAATCCTGACATAGTAGAACCTTTGCTATCAAAGTGGGAGCGTAGCAAGTACTCAATAAGAGCCTCGAATATGGAGACTACACTTATAAACTATAAGTACACCTACCGCCTCCCATGTCCTCTGGATCATCTCTTGTGCTGTTCACTCATCAGTGGCTATTCTCTCAGTGTAGGTTCGACATGGAGATGAACCCCTCGACCTACAGCTCCGTAGTCTTCTATCCTTTATATTTTTAAGTTAATAACCTGCTGTCTCTAGGGCCAACGTACATTTAATCAACTGTCTACTTATTTACAGCCTCCGTAATCCGTAGAGTCCACCATTGTATATGCTTTGTGCACAGATTGCAGCTTAGTCGGCCTAGATCGGCAGAACATCTCAGTCTTTCCTTATTCTGTACCGTACACTATCTTCGTTGATAGATCCATTCGTAACAAACCGTAGATAAATCTTATTAACTGAACATCTGCTCAGCCGGTATTCCGTCCAATCTCCTCTTTTAAAATGAGTTAAGTGAGAGTGATTTAGAGTATGATGAGGGAATAGTATGGAAGCGTGGAAGGTACTCTGAGTGACGTTGGTACTCGCTCTGTACGTGAGAGAGATGAATTAGCTTGTCAATGTAAAACATTGACCAAAACTGGGTACTGATACTCTATTATGGGCTCTTTTCCAAGTTAGGTTCTCTCCCCGCTGCCAAAGGCTTCCCTTACATTATACAATTGGAAGAGTGGCTCGATTAGATGGTATTACCACATGAAAAATAGTCACAAATAGGTAGTAAATCAACAGCTAAAATCTCGAAAGTGGAGAGTCGGCAATGCTATTGTGATTGCACGCTATCATAGCTGGACGCCGTCCACACCGACTATAGAAACCGTACAACCGCTTATGCGTTTTGAGATCCCTCGCATATTAGTGTAATAACCTATTCCTCATCCTCATCACCCTCATCATCATCCTTCTTCTCAGCAGCCTTGGCCTTCTTTCTCCTTACACGACCAGGGCGCCCACCACCGAATGGAGAGGTGAGCGCGAAATCGATGTGCTTCTGGGAATCGAGGCGAACCACAAAGGATGGGACGTTGACGATCTGCTTACCGACGCTGTGATTGACTATTAGCGAAAGAATTAGAGTAAATGGAGTGGGATATTTACCGGATATGCCTCTGCTTGATCAAGACACGAGCGTGATGGATGGACTTAGCAAGACCGAGCTTGTAAACGCAGGTCTGCAGACGGCGCTCCAAGAAATCCTCGATCTTGAGCGCGAGCACGTAATCGAGCTTCATGCGGGATTCGTCGAGCACACCGACACGGACGAGACGGCGAATGAGGGCGTTCCCTTCGAAAAGGCGCTTGGGGTCTTTCTCATCGAGAGTGAGAAGCTGACTGTGGAATGATTTGTTATCAGCAAGCAATCAAGACACACGACGCGCTTTTGTATATTAAGAAAAGAGATTGCATACCGTGCAGCACGACGAATCTTGGACAGCGTCAACTGCACACGCCACACCTCTCGCTTGTTGCGGAGACCATATTCGCCAACGGTTTTCAACTCAGCATCCCTATTGCACGTATTAACACCATCTTCAACGACATGAAGCAGAGATCAAGCTCATGCTCAGTGGCCGTGAATCGCAACGTACAGACGGGCGGATTCGAATGGACGACGGGGGACCTTGTAGGTCTTGGAATAACTCCTGGGAGCCATTGTCGTCGGTGTTGTCAGGTTATTTGTTGACGACGACGAAGTTCCTCAATATCGGCGTCGAGATGTAGTTCGATTTCTTCGTGATTCTCACTCTTGGGATTGCTAGAGGTGAGTTGTGCGGAGCCTCGCTTAGCCGTGACGGCAGATCTATTTCCCCGCTTACCGAGCCTCACACACTCGGGTTCTTGGGCGCTAGGAAATTGCATTAGCGAACGACAATTGCCTCCCGTCCGAAATATTAACAACAGCGTGAGCACGACCGACACCATTTATTGACACTGAAAGTTAATTCTATCGACAGTCAAGACATCGGTCACAATGGGTCACTCCGCTGGTTTAAGAGCTGGTACCCGATACGCCTTCAGCCGGGGCTTTAAGAAGCGCGGTTACATCCCCCTCTCGACATACCTAAGACAATACAAGTGAGGACTCCACGTTATGCTCCCAGGTATCTAGAAATTGACAGAGTATACAGAGTCGGCGATATCGTAGATGTAGTCGCAAACGGAGCTGTACAGAAGGGGTCCGTCTATCCCTACCCACCCCCTTTGCAACCGCAAAACTAATAAAATCACAGCATGCCCTACAAAGTCTACCACGGAAAGACGGGCGTCATTTACAACGTGACCAAGTCCGCCGTCGGCGTCATTCTACAGAAGCAAGTCGGCAACCGCTACATCGAGAAGCGCGTCAACGTTCGCATCGAGCACGTCCGCCTATCCCGATCGCGAGAGGAGTTTTTGGTCCGTGTGAAGGATAACGCGGCGAAGAAGAGGAAAGCAAAAGAGGATGGCACGCCCGTGAACTTGAAGAGGCAACCGGTGGGCCCGCGCGATGCGAGAACAATCAGCCTGGCGGATAACGCTCCGGAGAGCATTGCGCCAGTCGCATATGAGACAACGATTTAAGTGGGTGCAGGTTTTCGATGTGGGAAGGACATGACGGAAGGCCGATGTTGAGCAAAATGCATGATGAGGGTCTTTTATTGCTGCATCAAATGCTAGCATGTGTATTTAGGGTCTCTTAAGAATCAAGACCGTCCATTGTGTTCTGCATTTAACCCAAGTCCTGACATATCTCTGCACAAATTGCACGTTTTCCACAGTGACTGTTGTAAGGAAAGATTAATCTACATTGGGAGAAAAAGGCGCTGAGGAGTGAATAACACAAGGAATCAGATGACACGCAATCATTAAGAAATGTCAATGTATTAAGCTATTTCGAGAGAATTAGTGAAAGCTACTAGAGCATGTATCTTATCTACTGGTTGGCATTATAGCCAAAGAACTCGTGGTCAACAAGACCTCCACGTCCAAAAATGCTTCCCGGGAAAACCACGGGAAGGGGCGCAACATAGTTGTCCTCCATTTGCTTCTCGAGGCTCTCGTATGGGATGATGGCGCGATCTTTGGCTTCATCGGCCATGGTGGGAAGGTAGGGATCGACGCGCTCTAGGATGGGCCAGGAATCCTCTTTCTCCTGGAAGCCAGGCTGATCGTTCCACTCGTCCACCATGCATGAAAGAACATTGTCCTGTCCTGCAATACCAAGAATACCTTGACCATATCCGTAGTTGTTCAGCTCGAATTCTGGTTGTTGAATTGCAACTGTTGCTACCTTGTGTTTCGTTCCACGGCGTTTCTTGTCACCAGCCTTGCGCGGCTGGTACTGATAGTTAGGATAGGTGAGCGCATGGATGCGCTTCGCCTCAGCAGCCATGTCCTGATAGGCCTTCTTCACGTCCTGCTGCTCATTCTTCCACTGAATTCCAATGACCTTGGCTAGACGCTTATTAGAACAAGTGCGGCGAAATAAGTGAGCAAACTTACAGATATCATTGTTGTGAATGCCTGGGCATTCCGAAAGGACTTTCGAATGATGGTGCTGACGGTAGAGGATGAATGCATTGGGTGGACGAGGGATTTTCGAAGCACTCTTTCTGGACTTCTTCGACTCGAGACTCGGTCCCGGAGCAACTGGGGATGGCGCATCAGCTTCAAAGGGGCCGGTAGTGCTCGAAGAGGTTGTGACTTCCACAGGAGGCTCCGGCGGGAACAGCACGATGGCTCCCTTATGGGACATTTTCTCGGGAACGACACTAATCATAGTTCTATTCGAATTAGACAAATTCATTACATAACCAAACAAGATGTGAATGCGCTGAGACATACTGATAACGGTCAATGATGACTTTGATGCCATCATTTCCGAGAGCGTTGGTGGTAGGAGCATCCAGTGACATAATCGCATTATGTCCAAGAGAGTTGAGTGCGATTTGCCAAGCATTCTCGATCGTCTGTTGCTGGGCGTGGAGAACAGAGCGCTGACTCTGGTTTGTTATAGCTATGATAAAGAACATGAAGTCTTAAAGTGAGTAGAATTGAAGAATGTGCGAAGGACGAAGCAGAAGGAGGTTGAAAGGGAGATGCTGAGAGGGTGCCGAGAAAAAGTGTTGTAGGAAGAAGGGCAGGCTGGGGGAGTTATATTGCAAGCTCGCTAGCCGTTGAATCCACAAGCGAGCTCACGAGGACATAATTGACTCAGCAGACACTGCACAGAATTGAGGGGGTTAGGGCGTTGCCCTAGCAACGCTCGCGGGGCGGTGTAAGTCTATTAAAAATGAGTCACAACCAAAATCCGATATGCTACAGCGGGGAATGCCCGAAGCCCACCCGCGCGTGATGGTCAACGTCGTTTGTTTAAGGCTTCACACACTTACCAACAACTTCAGCGAGCTCTTCCTAATAGAACACCAATTATCCCCGTACAAACATGAACATCTATCGACGATTATACCCTAAGCCCATCGAAGTGCGTCGATCGGAGCGATTTACGAAAGCCACGCGGAAGAGATGGCCTACTCGCCGTACTAGTGGGAATGGTCAAGGTTGTATTCCCAGAGACTGGCTCAATCGTGCATCGGCGTTTAGTATGGTCCACCAAGTTGAATTTCACACCGATGTACAACTCGAAAAAGATAAAGTTCTTGAGTTATCCAGGTTGCTTCGGAAGGTTCAAAAGGTCGCAGCCAAGATGGTAGTTATTGCGAGTGAACCGAGTAAGCCCCAAAGAAACGACCAGGAAAATGCTATGGTGCGTTGCGCTATACGCGAACTGATGCGAAAGTCAGTATCTATATTCCTACGAAACGTAAATGGAGTAATTACGTTAATCCCTCAGTAGGATAACCAGAACCCATATAATGAACTGTAATATTCTGGCTAGCGATACCAGGCATCGGGCAGCATTACAAAGTATATTCCAAGTTTCGCCACGGCCAAACGATGCTGAGTATCGTTATTTGATGCAAGTAGGAAACGGGTTAGGATTCGATCAGGACGTTAGAGAGTGGTGTAAGTCCTATACTTCTTGTACTCTACCGTACGATCACAGTGGGCTAACAGTAGAAAAGTCGAATGTGAAAGGGAACGACTCCGGACTTTGCGAATCATGAAATACTTCTGGACCAAAAAGGCAAAAAGCCTGCACCGGAAGGAGAAAGGGAGAGGTAGTGGATAGTGTTCGGTACGCAATTCAGAGGAGAAAGCGAGGAGATAAGAGAACGGCTCTGCTCTGGAGAAGGCATGTCTTACTCAGACAAAGGTCTGATACCATCGAAGTGCGTATGTGTTAGCGAAACGAAAGCACCGAAGATGGACAAAAATAAAAGGTTCCTTTGTCCTCCAGAACTGCAAACGTAGAACTACCAGCGTACTACGCAATTGCTCTATATCTAGAATACTAGGATAGTGTGCTAAACCATTCCTAGTATTACCTTGTTTCCGACTACCTATAGGTACCTTAGTGAGGTCGGTTTGATGCGTGACGTTCATTTTAAGATATTGTTACGAACATGGAAGTAGCCAGTGAGGGCGCGACGGGGGAACGTCGGAAGAGGAACGGAGATATAAGTCACGTGACTATGGTGATCAGTGTGATCAGTATAGTCAATTAAACTAATCTAATATATTAGTATAGTAGTTATAGCTAATCGAATTAGATTTAACTAGTGTAACCTAACTACTGTATAAAAAGATTAGATTAAATTAAAGAGAAGAAGAGGTTATAGCTAAACAGTCTACCGTTACAATATATCGATAGAACCTCGACTCCATCGAATAATGAATGGTGGAGAGTTACTACCTATGACATCGTCACAGTTCTATTTTAATTTTGCTTTAATTCTACCGCGGGACGCTCCCTAACTAAAAGGAGACTTGCCGATACATACCCCCGGCCATGCTCTTGGCCTGCCATCCTTAAGTAACCTCACATCATCCTCACCTGTGAAAGACACATCGACAGCGAGCAAATAACGTTCTCATACCAATTCATCTATCTTGAAAACTGCGACTACCCGATATACTTTCAATATTGCAGCGTCTTTTCGCGCGACACTTGTCCCCAACCACACGCCTCTTGAGCTTACGTTCTACTCGTCGCACCTACGGCAGTGAACTCGCGGATGTGGAAGACAATTCCTTCAATCGAGAAAGAGCAGCGGTTAAACATCATGCAGAGTAGACAAGTGGTAAACCGAAAGACACTCTGAGTTCTTCCATGACTGACTTGTGGGGATCGGAAGATACCTGGCGTAAACTTTCAAACTGGTAAGCTGTCCGCCAATATATATTTAATCTAACGTAGCCGCTCGACTTGTGCTATTATAGAGCTAATAATTATAGAGCGCCGTCGTTCCTAACATCATATTTGCGGGAGCTAATGCGTGGATTCTGTGGAATGAGCACTGGGAGCATTTCGCCCACGGTTCGTCTCTAGAGGAAAAGACCGAATACTCCTATCCCAACATAAGGTTTAAGAACTACTTCTGGGAAGACGGTGATAAGGTTAGTCCCAAGCAGTCCATCATAACATACATAATTCCATATTAGGTATTCCTTCACAGCTTTACGATTGCGGTTCACTTGACAACTGTCACATATACATATCCATATATATATATATACTAATGTGAGTCTATTGCAGACACTTTCCTGGAACGATAAATTCAATTATCACAGGAAAATGTAGTAACGGGAAACATTAGTGCACGACCATGTGTAGCCAGGTCGCTATATTCTAGTTGGAGGACGGATTCCCTAAGCAATCAAGGGACAAGTTTACAAAGCTGATCATCTTGCCTCTATGTGCTTTCGAACATTGATGACGTATTGTGAGATGTGCCGCGATGCAGGTGATGCTTTTCTATGAGTCAGAGTTTGATGTCACCTGGCCAGTTGCTGCGGCGGTTGCCCGGGTGACGCAAAATAATAATGGCCCAGCCTCCCCATTATCGGTGATTGCATGTGCTCAAATTAAGCGAGCAGCACCGCAGCCGACCTTTTTAAATTCTTTGTTCCTCTGCCTCCTCTTCCTTTTTACAACCTCTTTGTTCCAACCTTTGAGACCGCTTTCGCACACGCATTTGGAACAATCCTCATTGAACTTCGACAACTCCTTTCGCTCATCATGTCAGAAGAATCCGTTGCAGCTCAAATGGCAGCCTTCATGAACTCTTGCAATGAAACGCAGCTCAAGGCAATCCGAGGGTGGCTCGACAAGAATCCCATCGCTGTGGAGGGTCCGGCCACCACAATCTTGGATACTGGTCGCCCTGCGACCCACCCGCGTCGTAGACGCATTACTCAAGATGGTTCGGCCATGAGGCCCTTGAATAGTTGGATGGCCTTTCGAGGTAAGCTACCATGTAAGCATAGCAGTCATGTGAAGCACAGTACTAATGTTTACAGGCTATGTGAACAGCGGCCTTTGTGGCGGCTGGAAACAAATGGACGCTTCGGCATTCATACGTTGTTTGTGGCGTTCGGACCCTACGAAGAACAAATGGGCTATCATCGCGAAGGCCTATTCGGAAATCCGCGACACGGTTGGCAGAGTTAACATAGATTTGAAAGAGTTCCTGGACCTCGTGTGTCCTGAACTCGGCCTTGTCCCTGCGGATGCGTATCTAGAGGTCTTCGGTTGGGTGACCCAGGAGAATGACGGTGTGCGAACCGTCCATCGCGTAGCAAACTTCGATGCGACCAGCCTCCATCCCGACATCTTGTACACCAACAAGACGTCCACCGATCTCGTCCATTTTTGCGAGCAAAAGGGATTTTTTTTCAAACCATCTGTTGCACCAACCGCCAATGCTTCGGGTGTCAGCCTCGCCATGGTAGCCCGTCCGGCTACGGAGAACAACGTTGACGCGTCAGTCACAGCCGGTGGAGACTCAAAGGTTGTCTATGACGATGACAATTTCCCGGAGAAAGGACCTCTGCATCCCCGAGCTGCAGTCGAAGGACAGGCAGTCCTCCTCGTCATCGGTGGGTCAAAATATCCGCACAATGACCAGTTCCAACCCGACGATGAGAACACCCTTCTACAGTTCGATGACGCTCTCGGTGCCGACTTCAACCACTTCGATATTTGCAACTTCACTATGGGAAGTTGTTTAGATTTCTCTATGTATGATCCGGAGTTCAACACCTACTAGGTATGTAGCCCATTCCCGTTACAATGATAACAGGCTAATATAGTAATTCAGATGGATGGGTGGATGGGTGGATGGATAAGCTTGCTGGTGGTTGCTGGTTGTTTTGACGGTCTCGCCAAAAGAAATTCTTCAGGTCACGGGTAGTTTTCTTGTGGCTATGGAAAGTTATTGGGGTGCTTCCTTGGGGTTTAGTTAGCTTAAAATAGTCATGAATGAAATCCTAAAAGTCCGACTTGGATAACTTGTGCTCCTCAACCGCCAGGATGTCAAGGTTCTACGTAGTGAAGAGTAATGCACCTAACTAGAGAGACTAAACACAGCAGGAAGTTATAGATCATATTCTACGGTGCTACTTCCTGTTGTTATGGTGGGGAAGATAGGATGTGTCTATCCGCTCATGCCATTGGAGAGTGGTGCAAGTTCTAATTGACTTATAGTCTTTGACGGGAAACGAGGTCGCTGATATAGGAAATTCGGGCGCGGATAAGAACAGGTTTACACTTTGATCATCATCGGAAATTCCTAACTAGAAAAGCATGCCACCTTCGATCGAACACTTGATGTAGAGAACCTTTAGGATGTCCGAGGTAAAAGAACAGAAGTATGGGAGAGAAAGGGTCAAGTTTCCAGGTAATTCCATACCTAAATTATGTGTGTAGGATGTCTTAAAAGCCCTAATCAATTGAAATGCCAATAGTCCTCGACCATGCAACTGGTTGTTTTTAATATTCTATCGAACGTCAACAGGATCGTGAAAAATCTATGGTCTGATAGCACCGTGGACCCATCTATGCACTCGAATGCAATGGATGTATTTACTACTTTGCACACATATAGAATAACATGGTAAGATGGTGTGCTCAAACAGTGGTATTTTGCATAATCGATCCCATCCACTCAAGCAATTCCAAGGGAACGGAGCCTTGACGTTCAATTAAGATGTGCGCTATGCTGACATTGGATGGAACGGTCAGGGCGGTTAGCTCTTCCAAAAACTAAGCATTCACTCCTACCTCACATATCTTCTCCATATCACATCAAACAGACAGGCTTCCGCATCCTAGAAATCAGTTTCATTTCATAGCTCTAGCGCGCATTCCGCATACCGCAGCTGCTCATAGGCGTGCTTAGGTTGTGTGGGAACGTCCGCAAATGGCGACTATTCTCCGATCATTCAACGTCGACCCACCATGGTGACCCTCACCAGCTTCCTCACTATCTACATCTTCGGTGGCTTGACGTTCCTTCCGCTAGTTTGTGTTGCTCTCCTATACCATGCATATCTAACCTGCCGTATTCGAGACTCAGCCGCCTCTAATGCTAAGCACAAGAAGCCACTTCCAAGTGAGCTTGATAAGCTAAAATCCCTGACAGACTGGGATATTGGGCCCATCGGCCTCTATCAGGATGATCTCCATTCGAGGCGTCATTCTGATGTCGCCGCTGGCTACTTCGCAGTGTGCAGGGAGTTTATCGCGGGCGGTGTGAATGGCAAACCGCCAGAGCGGACCTCGTTCACTGGGTCAGTTGCCCCGACGGCTAGCTCCAGCATCTATCAGAGCATGTATAGGAGTTTCTTTGATAGGAACAAGACCCAGGTTTCCGTTATTGATACTGGAGCAGTCAGATCATCGAGAAAAGCCTCCAATCTATTTTACATTGTTTTAAGGTACTTCTCGGTGTGGTCTTGTCGTAGTTACTAAAGGTATACTAACGCAAGAATAGGCATGGTCATTTGATGCTATATGATGATTCGGAGCAAGTAGAGGTGCGACACGTTATATCGTTAGCTCTATATGAGGTTGATGTATATGCTGGTGGTGAACCAATCCCTGAAGGCGAACTTTGGATCAAGCGCAATTGTATTCGCCTAACACGGAATGCTACATCGGATGGTATGGCTACGGATTTGAGATCCTTATTCTTTTTTTCAGACAATAGCTCTGAGAAAGAGGATTTTTACCACGCTCTTCTGAGCAGCAAAGAACACAAACCCGGCGATATCGGCGATTCTCCATTACCACTCCAGTTTGAGCACAGAGACATCGTACAATTGATACAGCAACTACATATATCTGGCGAAAGCTTTCAAGCTCGCTGGTTGAATGGGCTGATTGGGAGAATCTTTCTCGCCGTTTACAAGACTTCTCAGGTTGAGAATTACATTCGAATGAAGATCACGAAGAAGATCGCTCGAGTACCAAAGCCGGCGTTTCTTAGCGATGTTAGTATTCAGAAGATAGATATGGGACATTCACCACCATACATTACCAACCCGAAACTGAAAGAGCTAGCCGTGGACGGAGAATTGATACTGGAAGCAGATGTCAAGTATACCGGCGAGTTCTCATTAGAAATTGCTGCTGTTGCACGCATCGAATTAGGATCCCGGTTCAAACCTCGCGAGGTGAGCTTGGTTTTAGCGCTCATTTTACGAAAACTTGAAGGTCATGTTCTTCTTAGAATTAAACCTCCTCCGAGTAATCGACTCTGGGTCTCTTTCGAAACAAGCCCAAAAATGGAATTGGCCATTGAACCCATCGTAAGCTCTCGTCAACTAACGTATGGATTTATTCTTCGCGCAATTGAAAGTCGGATTAGAGAGGTCATTCAGGAGACTCTCGTGCTTCCTAATTGGGATGACGTACCTTTCCTTGATACCTCACTTCAGGATCATCGAGGAGGTATATGGAAAGGGGAAGATGGTGTCCACACTGTCTCTGGAAAATCAGAAGCTTCCGTAGAAGACAATGCTAACAAAACTAAGCATCAATCCGCTTGGGATAAAGAAACCCCGTCTTTAGAGGAGAATCAGGTCATAGCTACTGGTGTGGATTCTACACAAACTCTCGTTAAGCAGCGCAAATCTCGGTATTCTGGGTTATTTGACGACAGTGAGAAAGTCCTAGGTGGAACGACTCAGATTGAAGACAAGGTTCAGAGTCGCAAACCAAAAGTTATGAGATCGAATTCATTCACTAGAGGTGCTCAACCTATAGTGAACACAGATCTGGCTATCTCTCAGAGCACCCAAACTGGAAACCAGGGGCTGAATGCAGCAGCCTCGATGAAGGATATCTCCAGTCGATCTCATCCCGCATCGCCAATTCGCCCTAGTACACACCCAGATGAGATAAGAGTGATGGATGGGCCTAAGACTAAGAGTGTGTCTTCTAGCTCTTCTACCCTATCGATTGCTGAGAGTCATCCGGATGATAGACGAGTGGAATCACGTGGCTTCTCTGGTGATGCAAGGTCTCAGTTGGTTGATAATCGAGTCCCAGGTGAGATCTTCGCTACACAAGCAGCCGACATGTCCCAGAGCATTATTAACCCCTCATCGGTGGGGTTAACTGCACCGAGTGAGAAGCGCATCGCATTGAACCAATCTATAAACTCAGCTACCACTATGGCGAAAAAGTGGTGGGGTACCCGGCATAATCCAGTCCCTATAGCCCGCGCGGCTTCAATCAAACTAAACAAATCTCATAGCCTAGAAGGGAAGTCGGAGATACCGGTCAATACTATTGACGATTCATCACCATTATTAGGATCCCCTTTGCGACCAATTGGACGTGGTCAGCCATTACCGCCAATTGGAACTCCCTTACCACTACCAAAGTCAGAGAGGACAACATGGACGCCTACTTCTTTTATGAATCCTATGAAACGCAAACCTTTGCCGGTTCAGAACCAATGCTATCCATCACTTCAAGGGGTAGGTGTTGATCAACAAGGCTCGGATCATACGGTCAATTTACACAATCCGTCCACCGTATTTCTTTCTGCTGGGCAAGATTGTGCCGTTGACCCGCAAGATGATGCAAAGCTTCTCATAATCGCGGCGCCGACAGATTCTTTGCCCTCGAGTCCGGTAAAGGAACACCAATACCAAAGCGTCTCTGAATGAGAAGATGAGAGTTCAGAATGATTGATTGAACCTCCTTATCATCACCTCACTAGCCCTCAGCAACAGGAAGAAGAGTTTTACGATGCAAACACTCTCGAATTGCTGTCAGATTGAACAAGCGCATAACTTCTATTATAGAGTCAAGGGGATATTTCAGCGCAATTCTTGTAACTGCGTCTTAAGAGCACAATGGTGTACTATCGAGTCCAACCCTTCATCATCAATAACACGTGAGGCCTCCAGTCAAGGAGCAAGTTTTGTTCTTAGCTTTCGTAGTTGGCTAGAAGGGCGGAGCGAAACGGAAATTGAAAATCTCTAAGGTACAGTGCGTGCATTCTAGTATAGGACAAGCGAATCAAGGGGCATAACTTGAGTTCTTCATACCACATAAATCACGGCCACAGCCATAACTTCTTATCATCTACTACTTGACGAATTGTATTAGAAAGCACCAGTTTATCTCCTCATATAGGGAAAGGAGGGAGTATTCACTACTTGCTCGGATCTCCATCTCCAGTCTTATGTTTCTTAGTTCCCCTGATCACTGCAACATCCTCAGCTGTGAAATCCACTTTGACCGCTTGCATCATTGGCAAGTGCAAGTTTGGTGAAAGGCGTCGTCGGCGACGCATTGGTAGCATCTCTAGCGCGAAGTCAGTTCTGTATCGTTATAGAAACTCTGATAGTATGGCGAATGAACGTACCGGCAAACGCTCCTAGCTGACTAAAAGATATTTCTATATTGTATGGAGACAAATCCTCGTCGTCTTCATCGCTGTTATCACCGCCAGTGTACGGACGGCGCAGCCCATCAACCTACTCTACATCAATACATGTTATGTTAGATCTGATTGCTATGTATTCGACTTACAGGAGCATAGAAGGTTTGTTCTACCCGTTCCTCACCGTCATTGAGCTTGTGTTTGTTCGGCTTTTCCCACTTCTCTGGGGTCTTGGACGTATATCAACATTATTCACGTGCTCTACAGGGTTGACATATTTCTACTTACGAGATTCATATCCCTCATAAGTTCTCTATGTTCATCCCGCCACTGCGCTAAAATGGCACTACCTCCAGGCGGAATAAGCTGAACGGATTGTGGAATGTGAGCTGGAAGCTCCGTAACGCGAGTCTCATCTCCAGGGCCAAAGAAGGGATTCCAATCATGTACAATCCCAGCAGCAGGTAGACCAGGAACTCCGTTTGCTAGGAAGGGGCTCCATGGTTGTTCATGTCCATCAAAAGGGGTTGAGTAGGGTGGTCCACGGTCCACAATCTTCTCACGGACATGCGGTGCATATTCCATTTTCAGATCCTCCTGAAAGTCGGTCATCAGTTTGAGCGCATCTTCTGTCCCTTGTTGAATTCGATTGATTCTTGTGAAGAAATCGTCGTATAGGGCTCTGTCCTCGAAAAGCTCTTCGTGTTCATAAAGCCTGTCGATCTCCTCATGGATCTCAGCTTGGATGTCAACAATATCCTTTTCTTCACCTTCATCTTCACTCTCGTCCTCATCTTCTTCGTCTTCGAAGAGTCTACAGTTAAGACGGTCATCCAGCTCATTAGGTTCCTTATATCCGCCGCTATCTTTGTTTTCGTTCTCATTCAAGAGTTCTTTCTCAATCCCCTCTTTGAGTTCCTTCAGATCGTCATCTAGTTCGGTACTGGTTACGTATGATTGAGTTACCTTGCCTTCATCTTCATCTGCATCACCACCAGCTACCTCCCACGAAAGCATCATTGTATCTTGAATGAGGGTCATGATTCTGAGAATGTTCTTCAAAAATGCGGTGTTGCACTTGCGAGGACCGGTTGGAGACTCATCTGAAAGGTCAATTAAAAACAAAAAGCAGTAATTGTAGGACAAGGACCGTACCTTTCATCGCGCCACGATCAATTGCTTCTTTCCGTCCAGGCTCTGATGTTGGTTGCGGCGTATCTGACGCGTTACCAGTGAATGCGCCCTCTATATTGGCGGATTCCATATTGGCGGACTCCATGTTAGATTGTAGCAGGTCGGACTGCAACGTGATGCAAGAGACGGGTGATAGAAAAGAAAGTTTGGTTTGGACGAGGGAAACAGAGCGAATTTAAAGATGTGGGGCGCGTTGAATCACAATTAAAAAAGAGCACGTGGTATTGTGCCTATCTTGCAAACGCGGTGAATCGTTCAAATCGAAGAGTGCATTAAAGTAATGTATAGGACAGTTCCCTGATGAAGTAGAAACCGGATTGCTGCTTAATGAGCAGGGAAAATGAGTAAAAAGAAACCCAAAATGTATGTACAAAAGATCACCTCCAGTTTAGCTTCAAAAGGTCAAGAGAGCGTTTTCCGCCCATTCTGAATAAGATAAACTGGACCTGCGCTCAACGCCCCAAACTCAGGAGAATCTAAGTCCATCCACACAAGCAAGGGTTCCAACAATTCTTCGCATGAAAGATGTGTTCTTGGAGGCGTATCTTCGAGCCGACGTGGTTACATGACAGTGCAGCTATGACCGCTCTCTTTCTTACCGCCTTTGACCGAAAGAGCAACGCGAGCAGCCTCAGTGAACGCTTCGTTCACACCTCGGTTTTTCATGGCTGAACACTCTATAGAGCGTCAGCGATGTGCCCCGAAGAGATATATCATCAAGCGGGGAGTAGAGTTTAGGATCAGGAATATAAAATATGACCTTACCAAGATAACGGAGCGCCTTGATCTTTTCCGCGACCCTTAGGCCATCATCGTAGTTTATCATTGGCTTCTCTCCTTGCCCAGCATCCTCGTCCTCGTCGCCTTTCTCTCGAAGGTCACATTTTAAGGCTACGAGGACAAGCTTGACGCCAGGGCAGTTTTCGGCGATCTCTCCAACCCATTTGGTTTCAACATTCTCGAGAGAGATTGGAGAATCAACCTTACAGTAGAATATTTTGTTAGCCGACCTCATTGTGCATAGGGGTCACAGTAGAGAAGTCTGTCCCCTCACCGAGAAGCATAGCATAATCGCGTGTGTATCATCGTAGGATAATGATCTTAACCGGTCAAATTCTTCTTGACCTGCTGTGTCCCATAGACTCAATTCCACGTGTACGTTATCGATGAAGATGTCTGTATTTTGCTGTCAATGGACGATCATGTGATGCGCCCGAAGTAGCAGAGGGTGGAGGATTTATTACCATGAACGTAATTTTCTGCACAAAGATTAGCCGTAATTCAATATATATCCCTCTGAGTAAGGAAGACTTACCAAAGACTGTAGGCTCACTGTAGTAGAGAAGGTGAAGATTAGTGGTCTGGTCCGCGCGGGGGTGTCCATAAAAACTTACTAGACAGTCGGAAAGTAACTATTTTGCGAGACAAACGTTAGTAAAAAGCGTAAACGCTAAAGGATTGTCGGATTGCGTACCCTCTAGTGAACACGTTCAGCAATGACGTTTTACCGCAAGCTCCATCACCCCTATGCACGCGAATCATGAGTTAGCCAACAGAGGATCCAGAAAGCGACCCGAGCACTCATGCGCCGGGTTAAGGGGTATATCGAAAGGGTCGATAAGATCAATAGACGTACAGCAGCACGAGCTTCCGCTGCACAGTCTTCGTTCCACCACAGAGAGAAGGCATGGCGGCAGTCGGGATAGTCGAGTTATAGTCGGGTTTGCGCTCAAGAACCTGGAGATAGAACGTAGAGCCTGATTAAGGAGGGGGATAGTAAGGAAGTGAATGCATAGAGACAGGAAAAAGGTATTAGATAAGAAAGTAAGGAAGAGTACTGCAGAGAGAAAGAGAGAGGGTAGAGTAGGGGAATATTTGGTTAATGATGGGGTGGAGGCGTGAGGTAAGGTAGTAGAAGTGATAGTTCGCCGGTTGATGGATGGATTTCAAGCAAAATGGGCACGAATGGGGGCTCCGGGGGGTCGATTCGCGATCTAGGCAGGAAACGAATCGACTTTTCCAAAGAAGTGACACTAGCGACAGATCTCCGCCGGGTTGTTAGATGTTCAGTTGCCTTTACATTCTATTAATGAATCGTGTCAATTAACTTTTTCGGTATTCGTGTCTTCGAGCAGTTGGTACGAGGACCTTACCGCGCAGTATATTACTTTCCAAGGTCTTGTTAGTATACCTAGGACATCTCAAACATCAACAACTGTAGATAGCACCGAAATACAGCTGCATACTGTGCTGAAAGAGCAACTGAACGAATTATCTCTTTTAATACCCCTTGTGATAAGCGCCCGCAAGCGCCCGCCAGCGAAAGAGGCATGTGCTTATTAGCGATTAAAGGGGTGCCGCGGATGGTGAGGGAAGGTTTGCACCCACGTGGCACCTCCACTTTCTCGACCATTTTCACATTCTCACTCTTGGGAAACCGTAAGGTTTAAAACATCATGTTTCGCAAACCGTGATATTGCAGTGAAAGTAAGGTATAATACAGCACATTATGTCTCAACCGCGTCACGACCATATCTGGAGGACCCAAGCCGCTCGCCCATATTCGCACCAACTCCTATCTGCCGATGTATCTTCGAGATGAACTGACCCTTCTCCGTCCGTCGACTATCCTCATCTGCCTTAATTTTAGCCTCTCTCTCTTCTGCATCTGCTAAACTCTTGTTTCGGATTTCTTCTAATTCTTGCGCATTCGATTGCATTGCCGTTAGCTTTCTTGCCCTCTCTTCAGCGTCATCCTGGCCAGAAAGAACCTCATTCGATCGTCTCTCTAGTTTGGTTTCGCGCTTAGAAGAGTGACTACGGCGACGATACTGGTTTGGACGTCTTTCCTTATCGTCTTCACGCTTAGGGGAACGACTACGGTGTCGATATCCGTTCGAACGTCTGTCAAATTCCTCTGCACGCTTTGGCGAGCGGCTACGGCGATGATATCTATCTCGTGACCTATTACGTCTGCTATTCCGCTCTGGCAATTTTCGAGAATATCTGCGATCATCTTCGCTGCTTCTACTGCGCTCATAGCTATCACGGGAACGGCTTCGTCTTCTATTACGACGGGTATCGAAGTGTTCGCTACGCCGACTCTTGAGGGAGTGTTTCTCATGATTATGACTTCTCTTCTCATAATACCGCTCTTCATAGTCACTATAATGCCGACGTTTGCTACGGTGACGATCCTCCCCGTCCCGATGGTGGTACCGATGATGCCGCCGATCTTTTTCTCTTTCTCTATCCCTGTCTCTTTCCTCATCTCCACTGGTCTGTTTTGTGAGCTTCCGTCTCTGAGTCGGGTCATTCATAATAGCCTCGAGTGCAGCTTGCTCTTGCCTTTTGATTGCTAGCATAGGGTCTTCCCGAACCTTGGCTGCGGTATCCCGCGAGGTGTTCGCGTTATGCGATGCCATGAACGAATCCTGAATCGCACTCTTTTCAAGTTTCGTATTCTCCTCGTTTTTGAGTAGAGTATCGATACGTCGTTTTCCCAAGAGAAAGCCTTCCATCTCATCCGTTGTGCCGACTTGACCACTTGATGGCCCTGCATACATCCAGTCCACCCGGTTCATTCTCTTCTTACCACCAGCTGCTTCTTGGAGATTTTGAAGTTCCTGAATGGCACGTTCTTCTTCCCGCTCTTTCCGGATGAGTTCAATCTTTTTGCGCTCCTCCAAAGCCTTCTTTTCTTCGTCGTACACCCTGCGCTGATTTGACATCAACACACTAGAATATGGTTAGTATTGATAATATGGTATACGGAGAGTTTCTGAAAGCTAACGCACGGGTGCCATGATTTCTTCAAATTCAAGTCTCCTCCCATAGTGACTGCTTTTTAGATAGTTACTTGGTCTCGAAAACAGGGGATGATAATCTTGCCGAAATGATAGACGTTGCAAAGTCACTTCAGGGAAATCCGTATTCAACGATAATATCGAGTTACTCAAAGACTACACGCGTAACCCAACCATCACTAAAGGTCGTATAATGGGATGTTCGAGAGTATTCTGTGGAAGTGATATGTTTGTTGCGGCGAAGGGACTTTTGTAGGCGGGAATCCGAACCTGAGCCACCCGCGCTTGGCGCTTAGTTTTAGCTCTTATCGATAAGAGTGAATTGCTTCACGCTTGGATTATTGGAGCCTTGTTGTCGGCATCGACATTTCTCCGTCAGAGCACTTCTTTCGCCCTAATTAAGTCTTACCCTGATATATCTTTCTCGTCTCTTACCCTTTCTTTCCGGCCATAAGTTTGAATTGAACATCGAACACACCTCGTTACCCTTGAAGCTGCCAGAAATAGCTCAATATGTCTGACGACGATGACTTCATGCAAGAATCCGATCAGGAGGAGTAAGTACCGTATATCACGGCACAACTTCGAAAAATCACACCAACATCCTATAGGTACGATTTCGAGTACGAAGACGATGATGAAGAACAATCTGGCGACGTGGACATTGAAAATAAATACTACAATGCAAAACAGATGAAAGCAGACAGCCCTGAAGATGCTGTCGAAGAGTTTCTAGGGGTTCCCACATTGGAGACAGAGAAAGGGGACTGGTATATCCAATCTCTATACCCTGATATCACCCAGCGTATCTGACTGGACCACTTAGGGGCTTTAAAGGACTAAAGCAGGCAATTAAGCTTGAGTTCAGGTTAAAACGGTACGAGCAGGTAAGTATTGCAAAACACTACCATATCTTACGCAAAGCTGATTCAAAATCTAGGCCGTAGAACACTACAAGGAGCTCCTCACCTATGTCAAATCTGCCGTCACACGCAATTATTCAGAAAAGAGCATTAATAACATGCTGGATTTCATAGAAAAAGCTGCGGAGGATGAAGATGCGAATCGCTGCATGGAGCAATTCTATTCACTCACGCTCGAATCATTTCAGAGTACAAATAATGAACGCTTATGGCTCAAGACGAACATCAAACTAGCTCGTCTGTGGCTGGACCGTAAGGAGTACCAACAACTTACTGACAAAGTTCGTGAGCTACACAAGGCTTGTCAAAAGGAAGATGGGGAGGACGATCCCAGTAAGGGTACATATGCCCTTGAGGTATATGCTCTCGAGATCTTGATGTATGCTGAAACCCGCAACAACAAACGGCTAAAGGTAACCATGGAGATATGAAGGTGCACAGTTTGACTGGTGTGCTGATATCTGTGCATAGGCTTTGTATCAACGAGCGTTGAGGGTTCGCTCTGCCGTACCACATCCCAAAATCATGGGTATCATCCGCGAGTGCGGAGGTAAGATGCACATGAGTGAAGGTACATAACTAGCATGTCAAAACGTCATGGATAGTAGGCGCTAACGGAGACAGAAAACTGGAAAGAGGCTCAGAGTGACTTTTTTGAAAGCTTCCGCAACTATGATGAAGCCGGATCTTTACAACGTATCCAGGTTCTCAAGTATCTGGTGCTGACGACGATGCTTATGGGTTCCGATATCAACCCTTTCGATTCACAGGAGACCAAACCGTATAAGAACGATCCCAGGATCGCAGCAATCAAAGACCTTGTGGACGCCTATCAACAGGATGATATTCACGCTTACGAGAAAATACTTGCAAGTAACAAAGACCTCTTGGCCGATCCGTTCATTGCGGAGAATATCGACGAGGTCACAAGGAACATGCGGACAAAGGCGGTTGTCAAACTGGTTGCGCCTTACACTCGGTTCACGTTGCTCTTCATTTCGAAACAGCTGAAGATTTCCCTGTCGGAGGTACAAGACATTGTAGGATTTCTTATCGTGGATAAGAAGTTACGCGGCAAGATAGACCAACAGAACGGTACTGTGGAGGTGGAGAGTGACACGGACATGGATCGGGTGCATGCGATGCAAGAATGGAGCAGCGCGGTGGGGTCGCTCTGGGCGACGGTACTTGACGATGGTGACGGGTTTAGATCGGAAGAGATCAGTCAGTTCCAAACACGAGGAGGAGTTCATATGGACCCCGAAAGCTTCGGCGGCTCGGCATCAAGGAGTGCGAACGGAGGGATTGGCGGGAAGTTGAGGGAGATGAGAAGTGGAGGGAAAGGTAAGGGGACGTCGGGTAGGTTGCCGGGCGGTCCTGCATACAAGTAGAACTGAGGTGTTCTTGTCTTACGATATCGACTACCTTGGCCTTCAAGAAATTCCACAAAATAACCAGCATGAGCCAATTGTTTTTGAAAGCATTTACTTTTCGGGGGGACGGATTTACTCTGAAGACATTTTGTCAGTGGGTGTGAGTATACTCCACGGGGCGTTCCGTCATGTACATGTACTAGTAGGAGGAGGAGGAGGAGGAGGAGGAGCTCATGTAGCATTTGAAAGGGGGTGCGCATCGAACAGGGAGCTTCATCCGGAGGAGCTCGGTCAGAGAGCCAGAGAAATGATGATGATGGTACAAAATAGTCACAAACGACAATTTGTTAGTAACACGAATCAATCTTACGACCGATGTCACTGTGGGGCAGATGAGATGTCTCTTCCCGTATCGTTTGAGCGTACAGTGTACATTCATTTTTTGTATGTGCTCTCCACTCTCTCCACTTGTCCTGTGTGTGTGAGCAGTTTGGAGTCTGGATGAATCAAACAAAGCTGCTGTGCCGGAAACCGACATTAAGGATGCAAGAATCCATCAGTCCAGGATTATTGCAGCAACAAGGTGCATTTGGCGGGCAGCCACGGAATGTGCTTGAGCGGCGTTTGGGAGGGATACGGTATACATGTACCTACTGTACTGTAGAACTATGTGCCCTTCAGTTTTCCCCTCCTCAATACTATCAAACACCAATAAGGTACCTTAACCTTTCAAACAAACGAATGGAAGAAGTGAAGGAACGGTAAGGAAATGCTCTGCTCCGCAAGAAACCCGCATTCGCCAAGGTACAGTACTTATCTTTTGCATCTTTGTGCCTTTGTACTTACTTTTCAGCTTGTACTCCCATCCGATTACTTCGGCGTTCACAGAGAGTAAGGTAGGTACTCCGTACTTACTTAGTACAGTACTGATTTCTAACAGGGAAGGAGCGCCAGTAAGGTACGGTAGGTACGGTAGGTACGGTAGGTACGGTAAGTACGGTAGGTACGGTAGGTAAGGTAGCTACGTAGAGGCGCGGGGTTCATAATTCATAGGTACCTACGGCAGGTACGGTAGGGCGAATTGGCATATGGATACCTCATTGTATACCGCAAGGTACCGTAAGATACTCTGTAACATATACTCTTATGGTGTTTTCTTTCACCTCCTACCTTGAGAGTTTGATCTATTAAGTATTTCATCATAATAAATTCCAACCCATAGATTCCCATCGCGGCAAACGGGATGGGCTTTGATGGGTTGGAATTGAACTGGGATTCTGATGCCCTTTCAACTAATCAATAACAACACCCAACCCAGCGGCATTGCTTGGCCTTTAAGCCCTGTCTTCCCTTTAAAAGCTGGAGAATTTTTTGATAATAATAATGCGAGCTATCATATTTTCCTCCAACGTACGGTAGTAGTAGTAGAAACAACAGGCGAGAAAAGAGCGAGAAGCGCGGGCAAAGCAACCATGGAATCAAATAAAATGCGTTTTGATGCGCCAGCTGTCACCATGCTTTTCCCACCACCTAGATCATCCATAACTGTATTATTAGACACTAAAGCAAGTACTGTCAGCAGTCCGCAACCGTGAATCTTTTTTCAACTCTTGTCTTTTTTTCTCTCCCTCGAATCCTGCTGTTCCCACCCGTCTTGCTTCCGTTACCATCCCTGCTGTAGTCGTTTGCGCCGCTCTTTGTCTCGTTACGCGCGCTACCAGTCTGATCCAGTCTGAAAGTCTACGAGTCTGCGAGCAATCGTACTTTTGTACTCTTGTGCGGCATTGCTTCCCTCCGTTTCACCTGGAGACCCTCCATCTCCTCCAATTGCTCGATATGCATGAGGCGTCCTTAGCGGCTGCGGTCGTGATCGATTGACGCTCTCTCCCTTTTTCCCAGCACTCGGCTCTCAGGTGGAACGGTAGGCTCGCCGTTTCGATCCGCCTACGTGAGAGTGTCGCAAAACGCCTCTGGTACCTGGCAGCGGGAACTCAATAAGCTTTGAGACTCGATAGATCAAGTCCGTCCTTGCCCTTGATATATCGAGCGCCTCGAGGAAACACTGTGCAACTGAGTCCAACCCAGGGACACGGCGAGCTGCCGATACTAAAACCGACCGCACTGCTCTTTGCTCTTTTGCTCTTCAATTGCGAAGCTCGTGGTGAACCTGGACACCAGAACTATATCTGCCTGCCCTTGCTGTATACTTCTTGCCTGACTTTGCTTCATTGTTCTTTTACATTCGAACGACCGCTCTCCATCTGCTGACTCTCGGGACTTTTGTGAACAACCCCACCATACGTACCAACCTACCTTTTATATCTCTTTAAGTATTCACCCCAATGCAAATCAGAGACGGAAATTTGGACATACGGGCCATGAGTCGACAAGTGGTACTGCCTTCTAATTCATATTCTTATCTACCAAGCTCCCTTCACGAGCATTCCCTTGCTTCGTTGTCCTACAGGACACCTCAACAGCAGCAGCTTACGCTACGCTCACCGGAGCTTCCCGCGTCCATAAACTTCGCAACTTCACAAACTCACCATCCTTCACCCAATAATTCCGGCATGGGTTACGTACAATCCGAGGAAGAGCTCGCCGAGCTGGAGAAGCTCTCGAACGAGTATCGGCCTGTTGCAACCGTATGTCTATAATTTCGCAGACTTCCAAAACGTCCAGCTCCAATGTTTGCTAACCTGCTCAGGGTCCTCTTGTCGGTGAAAGACAACCTAGCAACAACATCACCGCTGAATATGCCAATGCCGATCCAGTATATCGCGCGAAGACTGCTGTAAAACTCGCCGATGTACCTTTATTCTCTCGATTTTGTCGTCACTGACTCGAGCACAGGCTCTACCGCAAAAGTACTCTCACTATCGTACATGCAGAGGCGATGGACACTGTGGTTGGCGAGGTAAGCAGCTGACATGCAGACCTGCAGCCCGGAGTAGTACAAGGCTCGTTACTAAACTGCTTGCTCAGCTATCGCCTTTGGCTATTTCGAAAACCTTGCCCGCGTGGGAGATGCACTCAAGTTCCAGGAGGAGGAAACTAGACTTCGGTCCATGGGGAACATATTGAACGCTGTGGGATTTGACGAAGAGCTTTACGAAGATTTCGCCGGCGACACATATGACCTCCTTCGCAAGATAGCCGCCACCATCGGTACTTCTGATGATGGCACCGTTCTATTCAGCAGTTTCAACGATGAGCCGTTGTCCCTTAGTATCATCACGTACTTGAAGGTAAGTCCTGGGTGAATGTGCACGAGCGGTCATCACGATCTCCCTTCTCAACTCGGAACCTTTTTCTCACTATCATACTAGTTGCTCACAAGTGCCTGGATGCAAACCCGCCCAGATGAATACCAACCCTTCCTCTTGGGTGATGATATCAGGGAGTATTGTTCACGTAATATTGAGCCTGCTGTTTGCGAGATTGACCACGTCGGAGTCAGTGTTCTTGCTGATGTGCTCCTAAAGCCTGCTGGATTTGCTCTGGAGATCCTCTACCTCGATCGAAGTCCTGGTACAGAGGTTACTCCCCATTGCATGGATCCTCTCGATGTCAATGGCATCCCATTCCAAAACCCTCCAACTATTCGGTTATTGTACCGTCCGTAAGTAGGAGTCGGTATCAAGGAATATCAAGCCATAAGCTGACGGTTCGTTAGTGGGCATTACGATCTCCTCTACAAACTTGAGGAAGTTCTGGCCATACCCTCCCATTCACTTGGCACGTCGGTGTACCTAGCTCACGACGCCGAGGATTACACACCAATATCGAGGTATGAAGATGTGCTGTCGGTTATCCCAGGCATGTCACTAGCTGCATCTGCATCTAACCCCATGGGATGGAATTATGGGGCTCTACCTCTCGACTACAACTCTACTCCAATCTCAGCAGCACCAATTGCAACCGACCCCAGTTATCAGTCTGTGCACATGCCGAACCCGGTCCATGACTTCCCCTCGCACCATCTTGCAATGGAGCAACCCGTGAATGTGGTCAGTTCGACCATTCCCATAGATCGTCCTGGTCCGTTTCGGCCTTCGGCATGGGAACTAAAGACCGATTTTTCAAACCTGAACCAGGCCATTCCCTTCCAGACATCTATCTTTCGCAAGTAAGTATCAATCCAACCCAGTTGACTTCTATGACTGATATTAACATCTCGAAAGCTCTCACTACAATACAGCACATTTCTTGAACCCTGACTTCCAACCGGAGGAGTGGTCACCGGACAGCGAATATGTGACAACGAACAACAAGCAGCGTAGCAAGTCCAGTTCGCAGTGACTGTCAACTCGTTCACAATAGCTCCAACGATCATCTCCCGGATGGTCGACTTTGTGCTTTTCAGCGAAAGGCGTTTACAATCCACTCTGGGCAGGCATTCTATGCACTGCCATGTTCATGACTATACGATAGCAACGAAACTTTCCCCTTCCACCCACATACTTTATTCGAAAACAAGCCTGCCACAGCGCTACTCTGAATACCGCTGCGGTTTCACGATCAATGACGACCATCTAAGACACATTGCCTCAGGGTTACGCAACTAGACACTCGCATCGATATTATATTGGTACTCAAGCCGACCTTCCGCTTACCTTAATTGTTTGAATACTTTCCTCCCGGCCGACTGCTTTTCCATTTTCCTTCTCCGCAATTCCCCCCTGCTCAAGTTACACTTCTCACATATCTAGCAGTTGGTACCATCGCTCCATAGCCTTATCTATTTCGGTTTCATACATTTGGAATAGCGTCTATAAGCGAGTTATTCCCAGCAGAGAGGAACATGCGGGAATGAGTTATAACCAGAATAAGAAAAGACGAGAAAAAAAAAACCCATCAAAGTTACCATCAACTAGTGCGGTATATCAGGCTTGAAATGAGCAGAAATCCTATAGCAACCATCCGCTTGTAGAAATATTGGACAGATCACATTCAAGGCTTTAGGGGATATTGCTTAGTTTCTCTGTCTTTTGCGCCCATCGTTGCGGTAGCATATACCTTACAGACTGTATCTAAGTTGCTTTTCTTAACACTTCTCATTTGTTGGTTAGTTAAAGACGCCGACGCTGAGAGGTGCATAGGAATAGCCGAAATAGTATCAATACTCAACCAATACACTTTGACTCCTGTGATGTCCAATAATGAATGAAGAACCCGCATTTGATATTCAGCCACCATGTTTAACGCTTATTGCTTTTGTTACTGACCTTTCTAGAAACGAACAACATTGGTCGGTTTTACCTCCGTTTCCAATAAACCATATGTACTCATCGATCGATCATCACACAACGCACACACATTGCAAATCGATCTCGATAACAGGCTCTTCCGGATCTCGGATGGGTAGTCAACCATGTAGTTCTAGCCTTCTCGCATACCTAAGAACCAATCACAGGGAACAATGACCAATGGGATCAGATCGGCGGTCAACTCGTTTATCTAGACGCCACATACCCGCTACTAGGGGTGTCAGTATCGAATCGGGCTTAGATGTCGACGAGTATCTCTAGACTTTCAAAAGCCATAACCCTTATGACCCTTCCTAACTCATGTCAACCTGTCATCGCCATCGTCCCAGCGTCGCATCCCATCAACTCAAGACGCCATACATCCGCCCCTTCGCTCCAGCCGACTCCCCGAAACCTTATCCCCATCCCCCAAACCTAGATCTGGTACTCCCCTTATCCTCCTTTATCCCTCAATCTCCCTCTTGCTAATAGCAACCTCCTCCCGTACCTTCGGTAACACTCTCATCCGTATACAACCTCGTCAACCCCTGTCCCTGTCCCTGTCCCTTACCCGTACTCCCCATCCCCGTCGCCGGTCCATCCCTACTGCTGACCCGATCCCTCTCGCTCCTTACGGCCCGCGCCTCTTGCATGATCCATACGCCGCTACTCGTCCCTATCCTCTCCGCGCCCGCTTCGACCATCTTAATGACGTCCCAGACACCCTTAAGACCGCCAGAGGCCTTGACCTTGGTCCTCCTGCGCTCGGTGGTCGAAGCCGCGTACGTACCCCCTCCTTCGTTTCCCCCTCCCGCGTTGCGGGCGTGGAGCTCGCACACGGCGCGCATGAGTCTCACGTCGTCGATCGTGGCGCCGCGGCCGTTGAAGCCGGTCGAGGTCTTGACGAAGTCGAAGTGCGCGGCCGTGCAGAGGAGGGTGCCGGCCACGATTGCCGGGGGAGGGAGTTGGGAGGTCTCGAGGATAAGCTTCAGGGTTGCGGTTGCACAGAGGTTGCGGAGGGTTGCGAGCTCGATGTAGATCTCGTTGTAGGCGCCGGAGAGGAGCTTGGGATAGTTGATTACGATGTCTAGCTCGGTTGCGCCGGAGGAGATGGCTGCAAGCGCTTCACTGGAGGAGGGGAGACGTTAGTATGGTGTTATGGTGGGTTTGAGGGAAAAGAAGGGGTGAACTCGTGACTAGGGTATGGGACCGAAGTGAGACCAGGAACTTGAAATTCGGGGCTATGGGGTAAGGTCTCGAGTCTCGGGTCTCGGGATCTGGGGATAAGGCCTAGAGTCTAGGAAATAGGGACTAGGAAAGAAAGGGAAAGAGAGTAGGGGAGCAGGGTTAGGTTAAAGGTGTGATATGGTGACGTAGATCGAAAAGGGGCGGTGAAGTAGTGTGGTCTCGGAGATGAACGGACATCAAGAGACATCAGAGAGAGAGAGAGAGAGAATCAAAGCGAATAGGATGTTCTTAGGAAAGTTGATTCCATGAAAGATGCGACTCACTTGCTCTTCTCGTTAATGTCGTATGTCCCCTCGTGGAAGCCTATGACACACGCCACCACTACCCCGGAACCTTTAAGATTCTCGACGCAACGCTCGACGTAGTTCTGGCGGACGCATACGCTCTGATAAGCAGGGAAATTAGTGATCTGGTTATGTTGCATTGCCACCAAATCCCGGGAGCCCGGTACGAGGTTCTGATCTTGTCGAAGTGCTTAGATGTGGGGGATATGTATGGTAACCCGATGGATTACCACGCATATCACACCGTATGAGGAGGTGATTGAGCATTGCATTTCATAATCCTTTTTTTCTTTTTCCGAGTAGAACGAAAAAGTGAAACTAGACTCTCCTCCGAACTGGCAGATGCTCATACGTTAAACGACTGGGGCTAACTAACGAATGTCCTTCAGGAAAGCTGAGACGACAATGGGAGAGGAAGAAGATTAAAGTAAATGGAGTGGCCAGTTTCTAAAATTTTGGAGAAATGAAGCATAAAATGAAACGAACTCTATACTCTACATATCAAAATAAAAAGCTCCCACATTACTCCCCCATAGAACTACTCATGGAGACTCACCATAAATCCCTCCCTCCTCGCCTCATCGCAAAGTCCATCAATCTGCGCCGGCGTGGCATCCAACTTCAGCAGCGTATGATCGATCAACTTTGCAAAGTCCCCTGACTCGAGGGGCGGAACAGGATACGGCGTCGTCGCTACCTTGACGGCTTTCTCGGTTTCCCGAATGAGTGCCACCCATTCGGGATCGGTGTAGCGAACTGTCATTGCTCTAACTGGCGTGTGGGAAGTCGCTACCAAAAATGTATCTATGACCAGAAAGTTTTTATTCGATCTGGAAGGATTTTCTTTTCTCTTTCTTTTATTTTATTACCTAAGAACTTGCAGATTCGCCGTGTTTTTTTGTCCTTAGAAAGCTACAGAAGCAGAATAATAGCTACCCCTCGTACCTTTATACGAGCTCATACTCCACCTCAGGATGTTCCGCTCCGTAGTCCTACGCCGGTCTGTGCAGCTAGACTACTCGCACCTTAAGCTCGCCTACCTCGAACATCAACTTACACACCTGCCCTTGCAGCTATCCGTTCCTTTCACCAGTCAACACCAGCTCGGAATAAGTAAATATGGGACGCCGACTCTTCGTCTCGAGACCGCATGTCCGCCCTTGCGACTGAGGTGGAAGTCCTAAAGGAACAGTTAAGGACGTCGTCCAGAGACGTTGAGCACGCCAAGTGCAGCCAGTTCGCCGAGTTGGGAGTAGACTCCCAAAAAGAGACCTTGGATTGGTTGAGTATAGGGAGTTGGTGAAAGGGGAACGTGAAAGGTACGAGTCTATCCTCAAATCGCGGAAGGAATCCGAGGATAGCTCCTCAGCTGCGATGACAGTCGTAAGTGTTTGCTTTTCCCGTGATCATGAGTACTGTACATCTCGTCTCTAATAGATTTTAGTCTCTCGTGTTGCTTGCTATTGTTGCTGGGTTCGTTGGATAGGTTTCTTATACAGATGTCTGGAAAATTTCACGAGAACGACCCCTCGACGAAAGGATCGAGAAACAATTGGTTCGAACCATGGTATTAGAAAAAGTACGCATCGAGACTGAGATCAGAGAACGCTTCAGCGAACATTACCAGAAAATGCCTCGACCTCAGATGGAAATACCTTAGTGCTCACTCACAACATAGACCACTCTTCATTAACCGTCACGTATTACTCTCACCTCCAACAACTGTAGCCCCAGGAAACATTTGTATGATTGACCGTTAAACGCTGGGATAAGTCGTCCGCTGACCACGCGTATTGTATGTTGTCCCCAGTGCTGAAATCACTACATTCTAGAGGTATAACGTCCAGTTACCTACCGTATCTCTCCACTTTATTGGACAATTTTCAACTCACTACGCTTTTATGATTACGAATCGAAAGCACTCAACTCATTATACCCTTATGGCCCGAATAAAATCTCTCAGCTCACTATTTCAAATGCTATGAATAAAACACGATGGGCCCAGCTTTAAGGAACTCATCTCCACGGATACACTAATGAGTCAACTTCGATGTTACGCTATTGCGTGTGGGTGACTCGATTTGATCTCATGTCTACGGACTCTTGGGATATTTACATACTGTAGCTCTACCACCCAAATATCAGGTAGATTACACGTCATAGTACGCTTTCATCAAGTCTACCTAGAATAGCTTAGCACATCGAACGAGAGTATCTCTCATGTCAGCTTCCTCCCAAGATCCTCCCACTCTTCACCGAGCCCTCGATCAATGTGATCCTTGATAATCACACATAGAACAAGAACACCAATTCACTTTCCTCTTACTGAAGACTCTCAGCTCAGCTCAGCTCTATAGCTCCATATTCCCCCATTTCCCTCCCAAATCAGAAGCAAGCAACCAACGAACCAACCCCCTTTTCGCAGACTCATACTAGCCATACTCCTTACCTACGACTGCATTCACCTCACCCTTTATCACAATTGGCCCATTAATTCCTCTGTAGGACCATTAATGGAGAACAACGCTTCTGCAACTGTACTCAGATATGTATGGTGTAAGTATATGGGCATGGCATTTGATGGGTCTTGTAGGCTCTGATTCGTTCCGTATATTCGAATTTTATCTTATGTTCCAGGTTTCTTTTTGGAGAGGGGGGTTGAAGTGTAAGTAAGACTTGAGCAATATAGGAAGGAAACATAGTTCTCCCCGTTATATAGTGCCGCTTGGAGTTGAAAGGCACTCCCATTTCTAGAGTCAATGAGGCGCTGTTGGAGTTAAGTGAGTCGAAACTGAAAAAGCAAGAGTTCGGGTCATCATGAACACTGACGATTGATTTTATTTCTTCCTATGCATACGACTCCAAAATGCAAGTAGGTTCCTCGATGCTACAAAGACTCCTCGCTTCATGAGCACAAGGTCATCAGAGCGCGTACAAATGCCGCCATCTCCCCTCCACATGCATCTATCCCTTGAAAAGCCGAGACGGAAATACACGCACACAACATATCACTAAAGAAAAAACCTGCAACTCCGAAGAATTTTTGAAATTGCATCTGATGATATCCCGTCTACTATCCACATACAATCATCCCGCTCATATGAACCGTCGGTGCCCAGTGTCACCCAACCCTGAACATGACTTAATGACGCTCCCCATTTTCAGATCCCCAATATCCACGACAATTCATTGAATTCGGTATCTACTTTCTCCTGAACGAGCAGCCCTCTGTGAGTCTAGCTTTGCCACCAGTCGGCTGGCAGAGCACCTGCGAGCAGCCCTGGCAGACGACGACGGTCTGTGCGTGCGAGAAGACAGTGGTGATGGTGAAGCAGCCGGGGCACTTGACATCCATGAAGAAGGAGCGGGGTGCGGGAACGAGGGTCTAGTTACAAAAAGGCGTCAGCAATCATTCTACTCTTTCACACCTTCTCCCGATATTCTAGACTGTACTCTCTATGCTTTCATCCCCGCGATTCCTGCTCTCCGGATCGAGGTGGAAGAAGCGGATTTCGGAAATGGGCAACTTGGGGAATGAAGCACGGGGAAATGTACCTTGAGCTTATGCTTCCTGGCCTCTGCTTGAGGGGTAGGGTTGAGGAGATCGACTGCGAGAACCTATCGACCGTGACACATTAGCATTCCTATTCTATCCAAAGCCTCATCAATCCCCTTCAAGGCATCATCCGACTCTCCACCGGAAAGCATCGATATCACTCAACACCCTTATGCGGAGGTATTCTGATTCTCGCCACCCGATACCACACTGCAAGCTTAGGATATTCTCACCATATTGACTGGCCTGGCTTTTGCAACTGAATTGTCCGCGGAGGTATTATTTGTCGACTATTCGATGAGCCTGGAAAATTGTAGGTACAGCGGAGGATATAGTTGTCGATAGTTGATGATGCTGAAGAGGTCGAAATGGAACTTGTGGTTTCGGTGGAGGAGTTCGGCTAATGTCTTGGCGCGATATATTTTCTTACGCTTGCCACCTGTTAACTCATCCTCTCCCGTTATAGCTGGACGATACTTTACGGTTCCGTATATTGAAAGGAAGCACACGACTCTTTGGTATGTCGTGTATGAATAGTGATTTACAAGCCCAGAAGGAGCGCTGCAAAATTGACGTCAAGGGTAGTACGTCCGGACCAGAAAACCTTCAATATGGTGTCCGATGACCATCAAGTAAATCGTGATATTTACAGGGTATTGTCGTAAAACTATGGATCTGAAAGAGAATATTACTACTACATCGGACCCAAGCGCCTCCTCCTAATGTCGTACAGTAGTTTCAGAATGAACAAGGACCATCAAATCCCATTTTGCCTCCAACCGTCACTAACACCAAGCAAGCCTAAGGAAACATACCCTTTCCAGCCGTCGATACAGGCTCTCTTCGTGGTAGGATAGATGCTGACTACCCCAATTGAACCCATAAGATTAGTCTCATTTCTCCCAATTATCGAACCTCACACTCGGCGTCCTCTGTAACGGTAGCGACGGCTCTGAAGAACTTCCCGGTACTGAGCCCGAATCCGCTGGCTCAATCGATACCTCGACCCTTGTCTCCATCTTCACCTCTCCTAGACCCGTCGGGTGAACCATCGTGTCCATACTGCCATCCGGACTTGCCGATCGTAATGAGATACTGTCTGCCCGATGAAATTGCCTTCTACTTTCATGGGCTACGCCACCTGTGATGGTGACCGTTCTGTTGACTGTGCCGCCTTTGTCGAATGTGGTGATCTCCCATCCACTTTGGTTTGGGTTTGCCGATCTTGAGTTGGACTTGTTTCCGGTGATGTCTCCAGATAGTAGGACACGTCTGGTCAGTGTGTAGAGTAGAGTATCGAGCCAACCGCAAGAGGTGATCATGCAACCTGCGACTACAAAATAGACATCAGGAAGGTTTTTCCCGCTCATGGAAGCCATACGACCCGCGGCAAGGGGTAGTGTCAACACGACGTAAATAATAGGATAGACTACCATGTACCGTGCTGCTTGGGTGACCTTCCGGTGTGTCTTGGACTGATCAGCGGTCAAAATGTTCGATAGTTGTTTCCGAAGATAGAAGAACACGATGCCATATATAATAATGGTACCGAACTCGATGAGGAAGATCCAGATATAGTGCAGCCATAGCCGCTCTTTCTCGTAGTCTTGAGACGCCCAACACCACATCCCTGCTCTTGTGAAGTACTTCTTGTGGACGGCGGGACCGATGATGGTGAGGAGTAATGCAAAACCCCAGCACAACAGAATTGAGCCCACGAAGATGCCGTACGGGATCTTGCGCCCTTGAATAACTGATACCCAGGTATGGAGAGCTATAGCAAGGACAAAAAATCCGCTAGCTACGTCTCCTATTTGGATCAGCCAACCTTGAGCGAAGCAAGCACTACTAGGAGCCACGATCCTTCCTTCTCTCATCCAGTGAAAACTTATCAAGAAAGACGCTGATTGCTGCAAGTCGGCAAGTAGGAGGTTATAGATCAGCACCACATATTGGTTGTAGCCAACGTATGTTCTGTAGTGCTTCCGCCACGAGATCATCCGATACGTGATCCATCCCAGTAGACATGATGTTGATATCGTCGAGAGAAGTCCGAAAAGACCCAGCGGAATAAGTCCTCTCTTTATATGTGACGGTAATGGATCCAGGCTATATGGATATGGATAGTATGTTGGTTCGGGAGATGCACGTTCTAAGATATCCATGGTGAGAGTAGACGGTTACGCAAAGCATAAATAAACAAAAGGTCAAAAAATGGTCATCGGTCAAGACTTCGCCTGGATTAAGTGTGAGGGAAATCAATCAATAACAGAAGGACCGATTCCAAACACTAAGTGAACGTTGAGTGGAAGGACTGGAAAATGTATACATGTAAGAAAGGTGTCAACTCCCTAGAAGGATGTTCAGGAACGCGTATAGGAAATTTGTGGGGGAATAGCCCGACTTTTCATCACATAAGACGGGCATTTCAAGGTACCCAGCTGCTGTCTCATCCCAAGAATGCCAAAAAAGGGCAAGAAAACTATGATCTCGGCGAGACCATAGGAAGAATGACTTACTGCAGGAAAGGGTAACACCCTCTCGTAAGCATATCGAGGGGTTGGATGTGATCGTCACCAGCTTCCCATGCATAGGTAGGGATTCTTTCCTTGGGTGGACGAGCTTGGGTCATGCTCTTCGCTGACATGCTTGGGTTTGGGAAATAGAAACGGTAAGGAAGGAGTGAAATTCAGTAGATGGTGTCGACGGTGATAATAATCGACGTATAAGCTATGCCGTTTGAAGGGTGAAGCACATGGGGGCTGCTAGATCGAGTTGACTTTACCGGGTTATGGCCTGAAAATTGGCTCTTATGCATCAAGTTGGCATCCACGTGCTGAGAGCGAGAAGATGGCGTAGAAGGCTATGAAATGCGTGGGAAATGATGGAATTGCAAGTACTCGCTCCAATAATAACGTTACCGTTGCGCAAACTGGCAGTTCGGAACAAGCCTTTTTTCTCTCATTTATCTTGCATACTTAGATGGCCAAGAGTATGGGGATATCTATCCAAGACGCCATCTTTCAGTAGCATTATTATCGACTTTGCGGAGGCGGGGCAGCTAGTAAAGCATAGCGCATCGAACTATTGAACTTCGAGTCGTGGGGAGTTGACAGTTTGACATGAGAGATGGCGTCCTGCTGCGTGTAAAGTCAGAGCTGATAAGTGATAACAAGTGACCACCTTCCTGCAAGTAGGATAAAGATAGTGCTGGCTGTGCTAATGGTAAAGCAAGTTAGAACTCAACATATCTCCCACCGCTCGTGATTGTATCCTTATAGACAGCCACCAGATGCACAGTCAGAACGCCATTCTATCTGGTTGGAGTAAACTGACGAGCTCGCTTCGACGGTAAGTTATGTAGGCGCAAGGCTGTTCCAGCTTTCATCTGTGAGTATAACGAGGGATCCCTTTCAAATCCCTCTTGTGAGAGGCGACCTGATGGAAGGAGCCGTTACCGGTGATCCATGCTCAGTAGGATTTAACGGCACTGCTAAGGCGTCAACTACTCGTGAGATTGATAAAACAGGCTGAAGTAGTAGAATTAGAGTTTCTCGCTCGAGAAAAGGTCCCGCTTGGCGTTGGTTGGCGGTATCTGCAGTGTTGAAGACAAGACGGGAAAAGATGTGACGTATCTGAGGAATTTGACATGAATAATGTGAGCCGGAAATGAAATAAAAAGTATCAAGGTAAAAAGGAATAGAAGAGATCAGATTAGTGAATTACAGGAAGTCAGAAACACTTGCGACGATAGCGTATTCGATCGATAATGCGCAGTTGATATCTTCTTGAAGGCCTTTTTTTCAGGAACTGAATAATCGCTGCTCAAGAAACGGCCTTCCAGTCCCAATCGAGCAAAATCTCCTAGCGATTCAAACTTTTCTTGGTAATTCGTCCGTTGTGTCAAAGCTCAAGAGTCGAACTCGACGGGAAGAAAGTCGAAACCGCACCAAAAAATTGGAATGACCGAATTGGAAGACGATCACACATTCATCTATTTATCCCAAATCCCGGTCCACAAGTACCGGGTAACGACCTCCAGACCGATGGACTACCTGACTACTTCTGCATGGTCTCTTCAGGTTCAGAAATTCAGGAGAACTTGCAGGCATCTTGGGAATCTTGCGCACATCTTGTCTGCAAGTGGTATACTTCATCACATATATCTGTAGGAGGTGAGAATAGAGCACACAGAAAGACCTGCAGATGACGCAGCCTGAAACAATATTTTCACTGTAGTGCGCTGAAAGTGAGCTGACTGAGGCGCCCTTGAGGCGATTTACTGTACAGTTAATCGATGTCTCTTTTGAATAGTGGTTATGATTCAGGACATCGTTTCAAACTTTCAAGTACCGGTAGGCCCAGTCGGTACAGTACAGTTATTATTGACCAAACGCCTATCGCCTGTGTTCGGCAGCGAGAGGGAAAGAGCAGCGGCGAGTAATTCAACCTGCTGGCCAGTGCATCAGATCTGTCAGAAACTGTCAAAGCTGCATACCTCCGTATTCTGCAGCTCTTTGCTTCAAGGCATGCAACATTGTCAAGGTACCTAACGTTACGCGGCAGTTGTACAGTATAATACCTCTATAAACCGTTCGGCTATTAATAATAGTGAACTTGAGGGTATGGTGACTGCTGAGCAGCGCTTGTAGCAAAGTATGCGTAGAAGTAGATGCATAGTACAGGAAATCGTGGTAATGTGTAGACAGGCATCACTGTAGTACGCATTCGTCTTACATTGAGTGTAAATAGTAGTCCAGAAAGAAAAAGGGTATACCATATACACCACCGAAACACCACCCAGTCATTCAACAAAAGAGATATCCTTTCAACGCGTTCGATCAATAGCGTCACGTTCTTGTCGTGTTCGTCTTCCTAAACCCCAAAGAGTCAGCCCGAAAGTTCCATTCGCTGGAAGACTGCTCCACGCGGGTAGAAGGGGCCATCGGTCGTTTCTAGGCCACCGTCCCCGTCCCCGTCTCCGCGATTCACGACCACGTTCACCTCGATTGTTGCTCAACTGCTCTTCGCCCCTCTCGAGATCAGCAGTATCGGGTACTAGAAGATGTGCGCTAGCAGAGTTATTTTGGATAGTAATAGCCTGAGTCTGGACATCCTCCTCATCCTCATCAACGCGAGATGCACTGTCATAGAGGCGGTGAGGAGATCGAGAAGACCCAGAACTAGATCCAGAATTGTTGCGAGCTAATGAACGCACAACATCCCCCTTACATATAGGGCACGTACGACGTCGAGTTATTAACCACGGTGTGCTGCTCAAGTTAGCAATCGGAAGAATCAACTCAGCATTGCAGTAAGACTTACATGCACTCGGCATGGAATTCATGCCCGCAAGGTAAGCTCATGACTTTACTCACGCCGTCGACATATTCCTCAAGACAAACAACACACTCTTTCTGTCTGCCCCCATAGCGTCGTCGCCATTCGGCGAGTCCTGCTTCGCGCTTCTCCTGTCCTGATGCAGACGACTCTCGACTGCTCGAACTCAGGGGGGACGTCGGACGAGGCACTTCAGGAGTTGTTCGAGATCTAGGTCGCGAGTGATTGTGGGGTGGCCGAGGTGTTCTTGGCGTTGGTTGAAGGAGAGGGGTCGTTGGAGAGGATGAGTTAGGAGATGGAGAGAATACATAGGGTGTAGAAGGAGCTGCTTGCTCGTTGGACAACGTATGGTATGTACGAACCGGCAAGCGATCCACAACAGATTTGGGTGCTCGCCAGCGTCGACGACGGATACGAGAGCGTACAAGAAGTAGTGCGTAAACAACGGTCAGAGTTACAAGCGGACTAACGACGAGAACAAGGAGAGTATCGAAGAAAGGACTCGTGGACATGTTTGTAGGTGTGAGTGTTACCCATAATCCTTCTCTGTCAGGGTTTGACTCTTGAGAGCGATCTTGGTCACCTTCAGGTTGAGATCCTGCTTTAGAATCTCCTAGGTCCTCTGATATATCGGCTGGATCAATGACTGCTTCCTCTTCAGTGTCTTTAAGTAAGTTCCCAAGCCAACCTTTGGGACTTTCGACTTCATCTGCAGGATTGCCGTGATTTTCGTCCTCCACTGCGGAAGGGACCATTTCTGCCTCTGCATACTCTCCACTACCTGGGAGCACGCTACCTCCCTTAAGTTGATCCTCGGTGTTCTCCTGACCACCTAGTTCATTGGTAGCCCGAGGTTGATTGGTAGCTGTTCGAACAGGTAGTAAATCTGGGTCTCGCCAATCTTGTTCGCCTATTACGAAGTTGTCACTCGGACCCTTGGTGGGTGTCTGCTTGTGATTTTTAGGTGAGTTATGGGCTTTCTTAGATTTATGGGCCGGTTTCAAGGACGATTCCTCCTCCCAATCTTCGGCCTCGACCCAGTTGATGTTTCCGCTGCTCGGTGGTCTCCTGCTGTCTCCATTGCGGGACCTTGAACCACTGCTAAAGCCGAGTTTGGAAACAAGCCAAGTAAACCAACCGAGACCACTATCAGAGTTGAGATTGGATTGAGATGGCCGTGAGGCTGGGCGTTTACCGGGTGGTCGAGTGATTGAAGTGTGCTTTGCGGAAGCAACTGTCTGCGTGTGGGCTAACCTATCAACACCTTCAACCCCTTCGTCCCCATCAGAAGGCCCTGTATCATCATAATTTACTTTGTTCCCGTTTGCTGAACTAAGTCGTGTAGGATCTTCGGATGAAGTATCCAGGACACCACCAGACGGGATTAACGATGATAGTAGATGAGCCGTAGTATGGGATGTAAATAGAGCAGGAATGGTAATATTAGAGGTGTCGCCTTTGGCGTACATCGTGATCAACGGCCCACCTCGTACATTGTCTCCGACGATGATGGCTACTCCGCCCCTTCTTTGGGCCCATTTGACCTTCTCAAGAAAACCGCAACCTCCTCGACTGAGAAGCACGATCTTGCCCTCAATTTCGGCACTCTCTTGCAATGATTGGATGTCTGCGTGAGCTCCACTAGCCTCATGGCTTGTTGATGGTCTTCTGTTGACGGGAATCGGCGAGCCGGAGTCTGGTAAAGGTTGATGAAGGAAGTTGTCCGTGCCGTCGTCCTCTTGGATTGTAGAAACTTTGTTCGCCTGGGAAGACTCCAATAGTTCATCCTCAACAGCAGCTCCCCGGCGCGAATGTGGATTTTCCTTCTTCTCGTGACCCTTTGGACTACCATTACCTTTAAAGGTTTTGCGTCTAGATCCAACCGAAATCTCCGTAGCATCGGTATCTTTACTTAATTCTTCAGACCACCCTGGGACATCACTACACCCCAGTTCGCCCTCTGCAACGGCTACGACGCCTCCGCGGCCTAGAGTTATATCGCCAAAACCACTTCCAATCCATACCTGACCGCTCAGACCTTTCGAAGGTAGCAAGGGTCCAAAGGCAGCAGGTCGAGCCAAGAAAAAGGTCGAGTTGTCATCAGTCAGGCTGATAATAGCAGAAGGTGGGAAAAGCGCCGATGGAGAGGTGAAGGAGAACAAGGCTCGTAGTCTGCTTTGCTGTTCGCTGGATGATTGACTTGAAGAGACCTGACGCTCTTCGTGAGGTAGATTCGCGTAACATAGTAATAGGACGGCGATGGAGGAAATTGTAAGGGTTAGAAGAAGGCGTAATGGCCTCATGATTAGGATGATTTGACGTTGAACTTGGAGCTTGTGCAAGACGGATGCAGCAATAACGCTGGACAGTATTCACGTCAGATGCATGCAGATTCTTCCGATCAGGCGTGGCCTGACACTCGATGTGTTGATGACGAGGTAGGAAGAGGATACGGCAAGGCCTGGTGGCGAGAGCTGATGAGCGCTGGTAGCTTGAGAGCGGGATGTTAACAACGGGAGGCTCGATCTGTGGGGATATTCTTGAGCTCGCGGAGGGAGCTACCTTGAAAAAAGCTACGAGACAGAAAATATTCAAAGAGAACGACAAGTTCTTCGGATTTGTTCTACAATAAGATATAGGCAGAAGTTGGAGGAGGAACGCACGAAGTTATGGGTGGTGGTGAAGGTTCCCTATGATCTAAGGTATCAATCATCCTTGGCTTGTGGTCCGGGATGCCGATGAGTGCAAGATGTGGAGGGGATGAGGCGGCTCAAGCCGAATCCCCCCATCATCATTCATCAACCGCTCACTGATCCCGTCGGTCCAGATCTATAGCAAGTAGCACAGATATCTACTCCAAACCGTCAAAAATGACTTGTCAACTATTTTACCATGGCACAATATATGAAGTATGCGGTAGAGCGCATAATCATGCTGCAGTACGCCTTTTACGAACTCTGTAATCTTCATATCTGCTGTACAGTCCTTTATCGAACTCCATCCCTTGCGTTCAACTTCCGAAATACATGCAGGCCGCCGTCCTAATTAAAAGAAGCCAATCGATTCATTCCATCCAGTATCATTGGGAAAATTTCTTGTCTAGATGTCCCCGAAATGGCACCTTTGGCTCATTGTACGGGCGTGACGGGGAACCCTTCAATTGCTCGTAATGTCAAGCGTACAAAATGACCAAATAGCCAGAGAGATCCCCCAAACTGTACAAGACTACAGCTGTAGCGGGACGGAACGAATCTTCACCCAAATGATGAAGTGCTGTTCTCCCATGGAACGCACAGAAGAACTAGTTCTAGACTCTCCCCACGATTTGTTACTTCACGATGGTTTGATAGTACGATAACATCCTATTGTCAGGTACTGTAGTCTGCCCCTACTTGTCTGTCCCTACTCGTCTACCCCTTACTCGTCTCCTCCCTACTCGTCTGTCCCCTACTCGTCGGCTCCATTATGTCCCTATCTCTTTCCTCAGTTGCATTGTAGATGTAGTTCGAACCTGCTCTAAGAGTGAAATTCCTTTTTCACTCTCTGGTCTTCCCAGTCCTATGGCCACCTTACCTTACTCTTCGCTCTTCTCCCGTCCTCTTCTTAAATCTCCACCTTTAACCTCTAATACAGTTCCGTCTCCCTCAACTCTAGCATCCTTTATTGTCCCTCTTTTTCATACCAATACCTATCCTTATATCAGCCGCACCTATACTTTCATTGTCCTCATCCTCACTTCCGCAAACGCTTAGTATACATTCCACCGGACCTTCTTTAACCGCCCCTTCAACTCACAAAGCTCACCACCATGAACGTCAACATACCCGCCGAGAATATCGTCTTGCCCGGGATGAGGGCCAAAACTGCCGACCCAAACCACCCGGTCGAGAGGCGTTTCACTGGCATCGGATGGATGCCAAACCCGATCAGAAACCACTTCATCGCCATGATTGGAGAATTCGTTGGCACTTTCCTCTTCCTATTCTTTGCTTTTTCGGCTACCCAAGTTGCAAATGCTGCCGCTGCCTCTAGCTCTCGATGGGGATATGAGGGTCCGAACACTTCAGTCCTTCTCTACATAGCTCTGGCTTTTGGGTTTTCACTGGCTGTGAACGCATGGGTCTTCTTTCGTATCAGTGGAGGCTTGTTCAATCCCGCTGTAAGCCTTTCCGCCGGAGGAACCTACTTCAAACCTTAAAAAACCTAGTCCCTAAAAACCTAACCCCTACTAATGTCCAACTTCCGTGTAGGTTACACTAGGCCTCTGTCTCATCGGTGCAGTCGGCTGGATCCGCGGCATACTAGTCGTCATCTCCCAACTCCTTGGCGCCATTACAGCCGCAGCCGTTGTTTCAGGCCTCTTCCCCGGTCCGATGCGCGTCCGCACCTCTCTCGGCGGCGGCACGTCTGTCTCTCGCGGTCTTTTCATCGAAATGTTTCTGACCGCGCAACTCGTCTTTACCATCTTCATGTTGGCGGCCGAGAAACATAAAGCCACCTTCATCGCGCCCATCGGGATCGGATTGGCACTTTTCATCGCCGAGCTCTCGGGTACATCGCCAATCACTTAATTCCCGAATTCCCGAATCCTTCCATCACCCAATCTCGAAGTCTCTCCATCTCTTGATCGCTCAAATTCCTGCCTCAAGCTCCCGCCCTATCTCAACCCTACCCAATCAACGCAACTCTTAATCTCAGCCACTAACACTACCCCCAGGTATCTACTTCACCGGCGGCTCCCTCAACCCCGCCCGCTCCTTCGGCCCTGACGTCGTCCTCGGCCACTTCGATGGCCACCACTGGATCTACTGGCTCGGCCCCGCCCTCGGCTCCCTCCTTGCCGTGCTCTTCTACCGGTTTGTCAAAGTACTCGAGTACGAGACAGCGAACCCGGGCCAGGACTTTGATGCGCGGGAGGCCGAGCAGTATAGACATGACGAGGAACGCGGTGGGAGACGTAAGTAGAAAATAGTGGAGTGAAGGAAAGCAGGTGAGGGTTTGTGATGGTGAGCTAATGGTGTAGATTTTTAGAACCAATAAAGCATTGATATTGCGTTTGTGAGAGATACCGTCGGCAGGCGTAGGAGCGGGAGGCTGAGGTTTTTGCTTTATGTGCTCTTTGGTAGACGGATTGCTGGATTGTTCTGCGAGTGGCTGAGACCTTTTTAGGAAAATGGGGTAGTGAAGTTACGGATTGTCCAGTTTTGTGTAAGATACTGTATACCGGTTGTAGTTACGAACTTGAAGACTTTTGCACTCCTATGATCATTCTCTCCTCGATAATAATATAAATCGCCTTTCCTCACTATCACTGTTCAGGCGCAGGCAATATACCATCAGCTCACAACCGTTGAGATTAGTATTGAAAATGGAAGTAGAACTTATACTATTATCCGAGGCTCATTATTTCCCCCCCTTCACCAATCCAGCAAAAGGTATAAATCCTTCCATCTCCTGCTCAATCATTGTCATCTTTCCCATCACAAGTTGCATAATCAAATAGTTCATGAAACACTTAACACCTACCTCCTCACCCCTCTTTACAAAATATCCTGTCACATACTGAATCTCCCTCCTACCCCCCTCCCTCGCCTCCTTCAACATCACACTGACCTGTCCCGCGGTCTTCCCCAAATTTCCCACCACAATGTTTTCCAGCCGCTCCGGCGCAAACCGAGTGTGAAGGTTTGGAAGACCCTGGAGTTCAGGTAAGGAGCGAATCACGAGCGAGATTTCCGAGATGAGCAGGCGGAAGACACGCGTGATACGGAAGTTGTAGAGAAGGCTGCCGTTACGGACATCACATAGAACCGTGATAGGGCCTATAATCGCATTCACTGCGAGCTTTTCGAGTTGGAGTTGGAAGAGGTCGGTTGGGCCCATGGGTGTGGCTGACAAAAGAGGTATGCGGGTTAGTGAGCGCATGAGCGCGAGAGATGGTTGAGGCAATTGGCCTAGTAACTCCTTATGAGATTTAGAAGAGCTAGAATAGATCGTTTTGGGGGCCTGCCAGACAGGAAGACCAACAAAGATGGTGCCATGTGTCTCGTGAACCACGGTAAAGCTATTAGCAGACGAGACAACATGTGAGCAACTGCCGACTAGGTAATTAGGCCGTGTTGCTGGGTCTGGGAAATATTCCTTGTTGATCTCGTCTAGGAAACCCATAGCTTTCTGGAAGAAGAGGATGGAAGTCTCTGGGGTTATTCGGTGGCGTATGGCACCTATAGAGCTCATGACGTGTGAAGCTTGAGTCGTGACTATAAGATATCGTATGGGGTCGTTGCTAGTCCCATCAATAGAAGATGTGTCCACTGTTGGTATGCCTAGAGGAAAATCGAATGAACCCCCCCGGGACCCGTTATCCATTGGAGTGCTCGTATTGCTATTGAACCCTATCTCTTGTCCGTGTCTTCGAGGAATCGGAATCGCCCATTCAATGTCAAATCCAGATCGCTCAAGCTCAACACCATCTGTCTTCAAGATGACCTTTCCACCGCTGGCGTGCTCCCAGCGCTTGTATTCTTTGCGCGAATGGAATAGTAAAGATATCCTTGGTAGATCTTGACCCTCTCGAAGATTGAATGCGAGGAATTTCCCGAGCGCTCCGGTCCCAAGAATATGTATCCTCTCATCCTGCTTGATACTTGACATCTCGGTTTTCCTATCTCTCCTGCGACGTACTGGACCTTTCCGTATGGTACCACTGGCGAAGAAACTGGAGGGGCTATTGAGCTTGTGAGCGGAGAGATCATTCATATTTAATACAGAACCTGAATTGTACGTACCTATTCATATGAAATCGTCGAGAAAGGAAACTTAGGCGGGAAACATCCCCTAGATTCCTACTACCTAGGATACATAACGATGAAGCCCTTGCTATCCCCAGCCGTAGCCGTGGTAACAATTGAAAGAGTTGCAAATGACCCAGGATGAAAATGAAACTGTTGTATGTTAGACAGAAAATGAAAGCTCTAAAGGGTATCTCATGGATAAAGACACAACAGAAAATAACTGTATATACAAAGTGTGAAACTTTAGATGATATCTATGACACGAGCTGGCGACGCGAACTTTCAGTTCTGGTTGAAAACGGTTAAATTTCGGCAGAATGCAGTGGTAGAGCTACCGCATTTATTTTTCTTCAGGTTCATTTTCTGCGCTGCAAAGCAGGGCAGTCTTCGAACTCAAAGATGGATTCGGCGGAACTCCTTGATTTGATCGATGAACTGGAAAGCAATATCGATGACCTAGAGGAAGCACTGAGCCCAGTGCTGATCAACCCTCTCGCGAAGACCGCAAGTAAACTTCCTCTTCTTGACAAAGCCAAACTCCATGTCCTGGTCACCTATGCAGTCGAGTCTATTCTCTTTTGTAAGTGGAGTTCGTACGTATTTATACTAGTTTCTAACTCCTTCAAAGCATATTTGCGTCTCAATGGCACCGATGCGAAAGAGCACCCGGTTTTCGAAGAGCTCACCCGAGTAAGGCAATACTTTGAGAAGATCAAGTCCGTAGAGATTAGTGGGCAGAAACCCAATATGGTTTTAGATAGACAAGCTGCTGGCCGCTTCATCAAGGCTGGTCTGTCCGGGAATGACAAGTATGACCGTGATAGAGCGGCTCGTCAAGCGCAGGAGAAGAAAGCTGCCCATCTTAAATTCGAGGAACTTTCAAAGCAACAACATACCGGGAAGCGGAAGGCAGACGAAGCAGATGGGTTAGATCAGGACTCCGAAGGCATCACTGAAGCAAGTTTGTCAGAGGATAGGACTCAACCGCAAAAGGTTAAGAAACCTAAACAGAAAGCAAAGACGAGGAGTAAAATAGTGCTCCGAGGAGAGAAAATAGCAGGAAAAGTTGAAAAGAGAAAGGCAAAGAAAAAGAGCCGAAAGAGTGAGGACTCCAACTTGACCTGATTAATCTACCAGGAACTGGAAGCATTGAATCAGCTCGCACTGTTTTTCCATCCGGTAGTTCAGCACCAAGGATCTGTGTGAAAATTAACGCGTGTCTACCATTTGAGTGTAGCAACAGATTCATTCCTCTCGGTCGAGAGAACCTCGCTCCCAGGGGCACAAGCGGAGAGCATAGTTCCATACCGATGGATGAGACAACGCTCCCATCAACACTACCATTTCTATTGATACCCATCTCCGCATCCCCAAGGAGGTGTAGTCAAGGGTGATGGTTTGCGTTCCGTTATCACAAATTTATTGCTAAGTAGCTGAACGGAAACAAGCAATAACGAGAGGCTCGAGAGCTACTTTTAGTCTATGAAAGTTTTGTGACTTTTTTCAAGGTTCAACTTTGCCTTAAATGTACTTATACCTACTAGGATATGAACAAACTTAAGGGTAGTCTCAGTGTTCACCCAAAGTTACTGCGACGAGCACTGTTGAATAAAATACATTGAATTTATACAAAGCTCTAGCCATGCTTTGCTCCTCATTCCCGGTAGGAATGGTCCAGCTGTGAACTGTGTCGGCTCCCTTACCCTCAAGCGGTGAACGACCCTCCATTTCAATGAGTAGTTGAAATATCCCTTTTGAGCCCTAGAATAACCCAAGTCAAACCCAGCATATCTCCCAATGTATCCCTTCGAAGACAAATTGGTCCCAACCGAGTTCCAATCCAAATCCAATGATGAGGATATCGAGTCCATACACGTCCCTAGTAGGTTCATTGACGAACTACGCAGTTACCTCTATGTGAACAACTTGAATGGTTTGCTGGGACTCTCAACGCCGTTTGACGATGACGTGGAGGCCCAGTCAGCGTTCGAGATGGCAAGTCTGGAGAGCCAGTACGGTTGTTCCGAGACATCAGTTTCTCGACAAAGGGATCACAGGTGTCGTGTGCTTCTTTTCCTCGCTTTTTGCTGTAGTTTCACAATTGAGTCATCTGTAAGGTATCTTAATATGTTAACAGAGCTACCTCTCCCTCGGCGCCTTGGCGTATGTGATAGTGATAACATATGATTGATTAGCTGAACAGCTTCAGCAGGAGCTTGCAGGAACATGCTGAGCGCTTCGGGGACAGCCCTATGATGGGATGGGAGCCGCCTCGGCTTGTAATGAGGAAACCTGTCCGGGCCGCTCCCGTCACCAGATCCACAAACGAGCTGGGTAAGCACCATGAAAGGGTTCACCCGCAGACGGTACAAAGTACCTTATTTAACTCAAACCTGACTGCGATAACTGCGTAGTCCAAACTAGCCTCCTTCACACCAATGGCGTCAGTTGTCTCTACGTCCAGAATTCTCCCTTAGTGAATCGTCTTTACCTGCCCAACAAATTTCGAAGACTTCCCTCATATAATGCGAACACTGACATCCCACATCAACATTAGCCAAACCCTCCAAGGCAAGAATGCATTATTCACGGCCATCTGCAGGCTTCGTGACCGCTCAGACGGTCCTTAGCTTGCTACGTTTGTACTTTCACCTATTGTAGTACGTGAGACTAACCTATAGCAGTGATCCAAATGAAGAGAGGGTCACTGTTAAGACAGCTCCATTAGAGTGCTTAATGAAGAAGCCCAGATGATGCGGCTCTTCAGGGGGCATGACTCCATCCGCCAATTAGTCGATCAGATTGATGATCCAGAATCGGTGATACTCGAATATATGGACGACAATGTACTCAACTTGTTGAAGCGGAAGCAACTTCCAAAAATCGAGGCGAAGCGTGTTCTTAAAGTAACATTTAAGGAGCTTACCGCATTACATGACCAAAACATCGTGCACACAGGTACGTGCTAATAGGGAGGCGCTGCCTATTGCGAAGCTGTCAAGATTGATTAAGTCGCAGATATCAAATCCAACAATATCCTTGTTAAGTGTAGTACACAGGGTACCCGGTATAAACTCAGCGATCCGGGCGATTCCGAATCACCTGATGTGCCGTCAAATAACGGAATGCATGTAATCTGCACGGAGATTTTTTGCGCTCCAGAAGTACCTCTTGGTATGCCTTAGACGACTAAAGCTGATATCTGGGCAGCTGGTGCTATAGTAAGTGGTTTCTAAAACGAGTTAATTACCTATTTTTTTCTAATTCTATTCTGGGAATAGGGAATTACTTTGCTCACAGAAAGGTATTATCTTCCTCCTTAAAAATGCACCTCCTCCTCATCTATCTATGGGAGTTCTTCAAGTGCAGAATGATTATTATGGACCCATCAGCAGAAAACAGTTCGAACGGCTCGTTGGCTATACGGTCCAGCCGCTACTACGACAGTTTGAAGAAAATTATCGACAGTTCCCGTTGTCAGCTGGTTCCCGAGAGATTAGCCTGGAGGATGTTGAGTTCTTCAACTCCATAATGAAGATTGATCCGAGGCAGCGCCCAACGGCGAGAGAGGCTCTAAAGCATCAATGGTTTTATAAAGTCTAAATCATGTGCCTGGATGGTAGTGGCACCTTTCAGAAACATTATAAAATCTCTCCAAATTATAATTGGACGGAAGTTTTTCAGTCTGGCGTAAGACTTGGCCAGAGCGATTCAAGTGTAACTCCCTCAAGGTATGGTTATGAATATTAGTTGTATGCTTCCTACGGTATGGAAATTGTCGCTAATGGCTCTGGTAGCTGAATCTCTCCATTCGAGTAGATATAATACATAGTCTACTTCTCACTGATGTCCAGACTCGGGGTGGATTTGGCGATAATAGTAGGGCTGATCCGAACAACTCATTTCGAAGAGACTTGATGAAGTACGTCCCCTCCCTTAAGAGGGGCCATAAGATAAATGGTAGATCCGGCGAGGTATTGAATGCGCTCGATGGATGGAAGCTCATTATGTCCTTTACCTGAGATGCCAATGGGGAACCGATGCCCACTCCGCCATTTGGCCCAAGGTATCGGTAGCTCAAATGGACAAAGTGTGCACCTCCTCTTGTTCCAGTTGTGGGATAGGTTCGATGGTTTTCGTATTGCCTTCCCATTGTAGATCAGCTTGTAATTTATCCTCTAGGGCCACAGAATTGCAAGTGCCATAAAGGGTTAGTTTATTACATATGTGCCGAACGAAATCGATGACACGGCCCCCGGCTGATGTCCAATAGACTCAGTCACGTGCATTCCTTATTAAGCATCATTTGATAAGCAGAACAGAATGAATCTTGACCTCCGATGTCAAGTTTAAACCTACCTTATTACTTTGTATCTTCCTTTCATACATCCCCAACCCAAATTCATCTACAGGAGCGCCCTTCATACAAACTTCATCCTATCAAGATCCAATATGCCTCGTCAACGCGGAGGAGCTGCACCTGCTCGTCGTCCAGCCGCGGCGCCAGCTAGACCTGCCGTTCATCCACCACAACCCACAACCACACGCCAGGCATCGACCGCTGCTCATCCTCCAGCTACGCAGGCCGCTCATCCACCTGCACAGCAAACGCAAGGTTCGCAAGGTCCGGGTCTATTTGGGCAAATGGCTAGCACTGCTGCGTAAGTAACAGATTCCTCCCTGCGTTTTGGATCGCCACCCGGACGAGTGATTCCCATTTGCTTCGGTCCCCCTCAATCTCTTTTCGTCCCTAATATGTGTCTGTTATAGTGGTGTTGCTGTCGGTTCTTCCATCGGACACGCAATTGGAGGATTCTTCGGCGGCGGTTCGTCTGCGCCTGTGGAAACCCAAGCCAGCGATCCCGCAAGCACGACATACAATACCAATACCGCACCAAGAGTCTGTGAACAGGACGTCAATAACTTTAAGAAATGCATGGATGAGAACGAGGGAAACTTGACGATCTGTGGATGGTATTTGGATCAACTGAAAGCATGCCAGTCTGCCGCTGCTCGTTACTAGATAATCCATCGCTCTGAAATCCGCAGCACGGTCTATGAACTAGGAAGCTTAAGGGTGTAGTGCAGCGTAGCTTCAGGGAATAAACTATGCATCAAATTGGAGTTGCGGACGGCATTGTCTTAGGCCTACAATACCACCACCAGGCTTGTACATAAAGAATCAAAACATCATTGAGCTACAATGCTTGTACTAAACCTTGCTTTATCGGACTGACCCTGAACGTTAGAGTTGTGCCGGATACTCTTCTTGATAGCTTTTCTCAGCCGAGAGATCTCTATTTCAAGTTCCCGCATGTCCTTCGTCAGCTTCACTAACGCTGGTAGCGGCTGCTCGACTGCGGTTTCGAAGGACTTTTGCGCGGAACGTAGGGGCGGTGGTACAAGGATACCAAACCAATGGAGTGGATTTGTCGGCCCCTTTTGAAATCCTTCAGATGCCTCTGCTTTCTCGTCGGAAGCAGGACTGTCCTCATTGTTCTCTTTGGATGCATAACTGCTGCTCTCTGCATCCTCTTCTTCCTCGGTTTTAACTTGTGAAGCTGAAAGCCCATCACTAGCAATAGATATACTATAAGATATTGTTCCATTTTCCTCCTTCACATTCCTAACCCTCCGTAAGTATCATACTCGTAGTTGCGAAATTGGTAAGGGTGGACCTACACTCTCCTAATAGCTTTCATACGCTCATCGTAGTAATCTTGCCCATACCGTGTCCTCCCGCCATTACTGAAGTTAGCTTGCGCCAGAGAGAGAAAGCCTTGAGAGAGCTGTCTCGATAAGGTAGCACGAGCGCTCTGGTATGAGTCGAGTAAATGGAGGTATTTGGTTAACTGTGCGTCGAGCTTTTGAATGAGCGCGTCGTGGTCGGGCACGGCGGGAGATTCGGAGGTAGTCATCAACGGCAAGTCTTCGAAATAAGTTCAATTATGAAATTGTGTTCTTTACTGTACAATATACAAGAATGAAATCAGAAGCAGTGATTTCGGAGATACCTAACCCACTTACCTTAGTGCAGTGGTGGCCCATGCGTCTTTTGATAGACGTCAAGCTTCATACCTTTTCTGGCCCCGACCACGAATAATTTCCAAATTTCTCTTCACGATGAATATCATAACGGCTCTCCCTCGACTATTCCGTATTGCGGGTAGGACACGGTCTCGAAGTCCTCGAATTGGCCTGGAACAACCCTACATATGTCAAGGATGCCGCCAGACCAGAACACAACGCCGCTGGCAACACTCCCAACCAGCCGACGACCCCAGCTTCACCTCCATCATCGACCATCCCGCTAAACTAGTCCGATCAGGACGTAGACACGGCTACGGTCTCATAGTCCTAGGTGATTCCCGCTCCTAAAAAACCACTATCCTCTCCCATGGACTTCGAAGCTAACCAAGTCTACGAAAGCTATTATACCTATCACCGCCTTCGCCTTGGGAACCTGGCAAGTCCAGCGCCTGCACTGGAAAACCGACCTGATGGCGCGCTTCGAAGACCGCCTCGTGCGGCCTCCTCTCCCCTTACCACCCCGCCTCGACCCCTCTGCCGTCCCAGAGTTCGACTACCGCCGCGTCCTCGCCACGGGCACATTCCAACACGACCAAGAAATGCTCGTTGGGCCCCGGTTGCACGACGGCGATGATGGTTACCTCGTCGTCACGCCTCTCGAGCGCGACGGCAAGAAAGAGTCAACCATATTAGTGTGTCGGGGCTGGATCCCTAAACGCTTGAAGGCGCAGAAGGATAGAGCTCCCGAAGCGCTCCCGCGGGGGAAGGTCACGGTACAGGGACTGTTACGGGAGCCGTGGAAGCGGAATTTTTTTACACCGGTGAATCGGCCTGAGAAGGGGGAGTTTTACTTCCCGGATGTGGGAGAGATGGCGGGGTTTGTAGGGAGTCAGCCGGTGTGGGTAGAGGAGACCATGAAGCCGGATTTGATTGAGACGTATAGGAGGGAGAATTTGGGGGTACCGATTGGCAGGATCCCGGAGGTCAATTTGAGGAATAATCATACACAGTATATTTTCACGTGGTAAGTCTCCCCAGCAAACATTGATCATACGAGCAACCTAACGGGACATGTTCGCGCAGGTACGCCCTCTCCCTAGCAACATCGATAATGTTCTGGATGATTGTCCGAAAACCACCATCGGATATAGCGCGACGGGTACGGCAAAACAAAGAGTGGTAATTCAAATATGTACAATAACTATAGAATAAAATCACATGACGTCACAGCTGCTCATTATTCGTCTTCAGCCTCCTCTTGAACCCGGCTCAGACGAGGTTTTCTCCCCTTCGTCAGAGCAGGCGCTGGCATCCTAATCTCCTGAAGCAATTCCCTAGGTAAGTACCTTTGCGCAAGGAAGAACGCCGTGCTACCCGGGAGTATCTGTCGTTGTCTCTTCATCAGGGTGAATACATCACTCTCATCGATCGTCTTGCGGCCCGAGTGCTGTGCGTAAGTTGCCAGGTCTTCAGAAGCTTGTTCGAAGAACCAGTCTGAAGTTTGCATGATCGCGTCAATGGTGTCCTTGCTGAGCTTGGTGTTGACCGAGCCGTTCGATTGCGCGAGGGCCATTGCTAGTTTTTTCACAGATGAGCGGGGGAGGGAGGAGTATGAGATACCGTGGCGTGAGACTTTTACTTCCTTGAGCTTTTTGGGTCCTCGTTTCGCGGATGTTTTTGCGCTTGGGATGTCTGCCGTGGGAGCGTCGTCGAGTGCGTCATCTTGTTCCGCAACTACTTCATGCTCGTATCCTAAGTTCCCGTCCTCTGAGATGTCGCTGTCAGACGCATCGTCTACCGTGTCCACGGTATTATCCAGCGGCGGCGCTTCGGGCGTGGCGGGATCCGGCTCCCGCAACCTCTGCGGGATGTTAAACACGAACGTGGGTTCCGGTGGTTCTTCGTCCGAGGAGCTCGATCTATCACTCCTTGAGCGTCGTCGAGGGACCGAGTTCAGCGCTGCTAGAATGTCGAGGGTGTTATCACTGTGCTAATTAGCATTCCGTTCTCCCCACCAAAAAAGAAAGATATGGCAAACTCACTCCATCAACAGCGTCTCTCCATGCATCGTCCCAATAAGCGGCAAATCGTCAAAAGCGCCTTCTTGAACGAATGGTTCTCCGCCCGGTGTTTCCACCCCACCACCAGGGGTATCGAACAATCCCCCCATCGACGCATCGCCAGTCAACGGCTCGCTGGAATTCCTCCTCGCGCCCTCGATCGACCGTCCCGTGTTCTCCTCGAGGTTACTATTACTCAACGCGCTCAACCGCGGTGGACGCTCGTGGAAGCTATCCTCGTCGTCCAGCAAATGGCCCAGGGGCATCGACAGGCGCGGTCGTTGCGGATCCGGGCCTTCATCTTCCTCGTCTCCCAGTTCCCTTTTCGACGTTTGGTGGGATTGGGGGACTTCCTCGGGCCCCGGTGTCGTCCCTGTTTTCTCGACTAATATCCGACTTAACTGCCTCAGCGCATCCCGCGGTGTTTCGCGCCGTGCCTGCCCGCTTCTGCGACGCCCATGGCCGCCCGGCATGAGAGCTGTGTTGCGTCGTTGTTGAAGGGCGCGGATGGCGTGTGGTGTCGTCGGCTGTCCTCTTCTTATGGGAATAGGGCGTTGGTGCGCGCCGCGTCTGGAGGGACCGGGTCCAGCACTGGCGGTGGGTGTATGGTTTTGAATTGCGGTGGCGAGGTTTCGGAGCTAGAAGGATTGTCAGCGATGGGAATTGGATGGGATATGTTGAGATGGGAAGGGATGGGAGGTTTTAGGAGGGGGATGTTTACGTTGATGTAGGGTGTGGTTTTTTTGATCCCGTCTGAGACTCGCGGGGTCTGGGGGAGGGGTTTGCGCGGTGGCTGAGACATTTACGGTGTGGGATAATGCAGAATGAGGATATAGAAACAACAGCGATTCAGTTGAAGCTGATGTTGTCGCTCGTCGCGCAACGGCAAGACGCGTTTATTGTGGATGATCCTTGTCTCGGCTTATCGATAAGATCTATGTCTACTTATCTTATCGGCAAATCTTTCATCAGTTTCTTACATCCACAGATCTCTCAAGCGCAAATCAACGAAACCTTAATATTTCCAAACAAGTTCTCTGGTTCGTTCGAACTTAGATCTCGGGCAAAGGGTGATAAGAGCTAGGTAATCAGCGAAACTCAATCACTATGGCTCCATTGCAGAAAAAGAGGCCTCGAGAGCCCGAAGAAGAGACCCAAGAAACCAAAGAAACCAAAAAAGCAGAAAAGAAGAGGAGAAAGAACAAATTCTTCGAAAACTCCGATGTCAATATCGCTCTCATGGACGGGAAGTTGATCTCGGAACATCTCGTCCATCAAACCAAGCGCTTTAACCCAGATCTCACTCCCGTAGAACTAGAGGATAGATACATATCCGAAAGGGCTATTATGGACACCAGCAGGTGGGAAAAAACCAGGGATCTGAAAAGTCTCCCAATATTCATGGAGTACTTATTGGGGAAGGATCTGAAGAGTGTTTCCAAATCTACTGGGACTCCTCATACTTTGATTGTGGCTAGTGCTGGGCTGAGAGCTGCGGATTTGACCAGGTGTGTATTATACTTCATTTCAACTCAAAGTGACTATCCTGATTTCGCTATGTAGGGCTGTTAGGAAGTTCCAAACTAAAGAGGCGCATATAATCAAACTATTCGCTAAGCATATAAAATTGCAAGAAGCGATCGAGAATTGTCAAAAGACAAAGTCAGTATAAGTAAAGTCCATGTGTGAATATCACTAACGGTTAGGAGAACCAATATTGGGGTCGGAACGCCTCAGAGAATCTCCGAATTACTTGACGATGGAGCGTTGAAAGCAGACGAGTTGCGAACCATCATTATCGATGCATCTTATATCGATCAGAAAAAGCGAGGGATTCTCGATATGAGAGAAACGCTTATTCCTCTAGTCGAGCTTCTTTCGAAACCTTTGGTCCGAGATAGATTTGGAGCTGATGAAAAGAAGATCGATTTGGTCTTCTATTGAACGCGAGATTGCAGCATCTAGAAATTCGTCAATTAAAGCAACTCCATTTCCATGGAGACTTTTCTGACTGTAATTCGAAAAGGGCAACGAGGGAGATATTTAATCAGGGTTCTCCGCAAGCTGAAAGGTAATACTAATCTACCCTTGAATTTCATCGATGATTCTAACAGAAGCAGTAGATTGATCTCTACTTGAGAGACGTGGATATCCACCTTCACAAACCGTATAGTATATCAATTGCAGACCGTTCCGGTGGGGAACAGGGTGAGTTTGATCTCTAGAAGAGGACAGGTACTACAAGCGGAAGGATCGGTGGGTTCGCCACTTGGAATAACTAAGCCAATATTGATAGTGAACTTCAAGCTGAATTTCCGTACTGTGTTGTTCACAAAGAGCGCAAAGGACTCCATAATTCAGATTAAAAAATGAGGCATTAGACTTGGAACATGTTCGAAAATCTGCACTGCCATTTTCTAGGATCGGAGAATTTCGAAAACGTCAAATGATCGATTTAGCACAAATCTTACAGGTCCTAGGACGAATATTGTATCTGTTTCCAATCATACTCCAGGCCGCAATGAAGCAGAGACAAACTATCCGCGAGTGTCAAGGAGAGTAATAAGACGTGCCAGGTAAGACTAAGGTTGTGTTATCGTCGAACAAAAACAGAGGTATAATTATAGAAATAATAAGAAAATGATCATGGTGTTCATGCAATGTGATAGGGCTGGGGCGAGTTTGCCAAGTTGTGAAAGATGCGAATATGGCTGGCTCAAATAGCCGCCCAGTCACAGAACATATGAGGGATATGATACTGATACGGGATGTATACGGAGATGTGATAAAAGGTGGAAGAAAGGGTAGATACCATCGTATCGTTGATATGGATGGTATTGATAGTAGTACGGTATCGATTATGCATCTAAAATGTGGAGGGGGATGGAAAGATGAGGTGTTAGAGCTTGACAGTTTGAGGGGAGGGGGGCCCCTTCCGGTTCAAGAAGTACCCGCCATTCTCTTCATATTAGGAAGTAGCATACCTTATGATAATGGAAGGTGCCTCCTGCACTTTGATGATGCTGTACGGAGTAGAGGTGCAAGTAATTGTATATCTTTCACAGTAAGTAAACTTGATTGAGGTTGAGATGTTAAGATGGTTATTGGCGGTGCTAGATGCTGGCAAAGGCGGTGGTGGTATCTAACAGGGCTAGGAGAGCTGTCCAGCAAGTAGGAAGCCTAAGCATCAACAAGAGCAAAGGCCCGATTCAATTTCATCTCTCCAGACTCCCACTTCGAAACCTCGAAACACAACAAGAGCTTCAACAACGTTTGAGCACCGACTCCTCTTTTTCATCCTGTGATTCCTGTCTGACCGTTTCTGTCGTCTCTTAACGATAATCGACACTGTATTTCTCCCTTGCGTCTTTTTCTACCTGCACGAACAGCCCGCCAGATCCCCATCATCCCCCCGTTTCTATAACCTCACTTTGGCCCTCCAGTTTCACACCATCCCCTCCCAGCAAGGCGCGCAGGTCGTTCATTGCGTCTACCACTGTGCTCCCGATCTAGTCTCATCCTTGCAGCAAGCTCTCCCACTTCCCTTTCCCTAAGGGCTTGTGAACTGTGAGAGACGTTGTCACAAATTCTGAGTCTTAAGCATACTGCAACGACCGCAGCTCTTCCCCAAGAATAAGCCTCCGGTGCGTCATCTGGATTAACCATCAATACGACTCATCTTCTGACCTCTCTAAAAGTGTTCATCGTCCTACTTCAGAACTTTCAATCACCACCATCTTCACCGCATTTATCTTTTCCATTTAGACCTTACTCAACTAATAATCCAAATCCTAGTTCGCGATGGCAGCGCCTGCGACACAATCACTCAAGGTATTTGCTTACATCGGCCGAACATCATCATTCATACTGATCAGTATCTCAGTGCGTGGTAACTGGCGATGGCGCCGTTGGCAAGGTCAGTTCAATCATCCCTCCCGCAAGCTCTCTTCCATACTTATGCGTCTTCTAGACTTGCCTTCTCATATCATATACAACAAATGCATTTCCTGGCGAATATATACCTACTGTGTAAGACACAACCACCACCAATTTGATGAGCCCCTATCTTACGATTCCCAGATTCGACAACTACTCCGCTAATGTAATGGTCGACGGCAAACCAATCAGCTTGGGATTATGGGATACTGCAGGACAGGAGGATTACGATCGTCTCCGCCCACTTTCATATCCACAAACGGACGTTTTCCTCATCTGCTTCTCGATCGTCAGCCCGCCATCTTTCGATAACGTCAAGGCCAAGGTGAGAACAATGCTACTTTCAAAATGGAAGATCTGGAACTAATATGACCTTTTCAGTGGCATCCCGAGATCGAACATCATGCGCCTGGTGTCCCCGTCATCCTTGTAGGAACTAAGCTTGATCTTAGAGATGATGAGGCCACAAGGGAAAGCTTGAGACAGAAGAAGATGGCGCCAATCGGCTACGAGCAAGGAGTTCAGGTAGCGAAAGAGATTAGGGCTCAGAAATACTTGGAATGCTCTGCCCTCACACAGAGAAATCTGAAGGGTGTCTTCGACGAGGCCATTCGGTAAGGAATATTCCGTTGGTTATAACTTGCAGAAGATACTGACAATTCCCCAGTGCTGTCCTCAGCCCACGTCCTGTACAGAAGGCGAACAAGAGCAAAAAGTGCACGATATTGTAAATTCGAACCATTACCGAATTCAGAGCATAAGTACACCGGATAGTTTGGAAAAACGTACTAGGAATGTTTGGGACAACCATATTCTACAAAATCCTCATATCCCGCATCCGAACGATTGATTATATTCGAGTCAACCGAGATTCTCCAGCATACTCCAGGGTCTTCTCTCAAGCATCTCGAGCATCTCCGTGCAATATTCCTGGCTCTACCTGGAGACTCTCAGGAGGGTAACTTGGGGCTGGTAACTTCTCGAGAATCATATTGTGTTTCGTTCCCTCTCTGGTTTGGTTGAATCGAGGAGTTTCGGGAGCTTTTTGAAGGATAGGGGTACTCTCTTTCTCGAACTTTGTAGATAGCACAGGTTCAGACCTTAGCATTTAGTTGTTTTACCCCAATTGATAGATTAAGTTCTCCCAAGGAGTGAAAGCATAACTATAAGCTCTGAGTTTTCTACACCGAGGATCTACCGGTGATTGCACAGTACTGTACGATACATCCTTCAACTCATCATCCATTTGGTATCCCGATCATACATTGCTGATACACTGTACAACCTGCGAACACGACTGATAATCAATAATATCAATACATGCCTTCAGACTCTGCCATATTCCACGAGGGTGGCTTACAAAGCGGCATCTCCCTCGCCATCCAGACCTCCAAGCTAGTAGTTTGCTTCATCTACGGTATGGAATCTACGTACTCAATTTAGCCCTAACCCTAGAGATCTTAACTATATAACTTATCCCATAGGCCCCAAAACTAATATGACTGGGGAAGCTAGATGATAGTGAAGAGAGCAAGATATGGGAGACCGAATGGTTGGTCGCTAAGCGTGTATGTAGCAATACTCTCCCGAGGGAAAGGGAACTTTGGCTGATAGGACTTTTAGGTCAGAAAAGCTCTTGTAACCAAGACCGTCGCTCTTAGAATCGCGTTCGGATCTCCTGAGGCGGGCTTTTTGGCGGCGTTTTGTCCGGTATCTGAGGCGCCGATGATGATTGTTATTCAGTAAGTCTTTTTGCATAGGAGTCATCTTTTCTCAGGGGAGTTTCTTCCTTTCATGGTTGTTCCTTTCTTAAGGGATGTTTTCTTCTCTCGGAGGATGTCTTTCTCTAAGCGCGGATGCTGTGTATTGATCTTACCTGAGGATGAATGCTAATATATCACAGTAACGGCCGCGTATTGGAGATCTTGAAGAAGGATATGAGTAGGGAGGAGTGGTTTGAGGGACTTGGAAGAGGATTAGGGGTTAGGGGACTCGAGCATCATGAGGAAAAAAAGGAGGACTCTGAAGACCGGCAGCCGAATTATCAGCTATCGAGCTCTAAGAAGTTGTCAGGAGACAAAGCTGATTCAGAAACGGCAACCAATCAAGCATCTCAGGATCCTCCGGTAGAGCAACCTGTACCTCGGGAACCCAAAGGAAAGGAGCGTGCAACCTCTCAGAAAGATGACACTAGAAGGAAACCCGGGAATGTGGGTTCAACGTCAACGATCAAGAACTTCGAGACCATTCCCAGTCAATCGGAGAAGGACAAGTCAACGGGAAAGCCGTCATCAAGAAAAGCTACCATAGGCACCAAGGCGACAATCCAACCCAAACCATCGCCATCAATACAATCTCCGAAACCATCATCCTCCCCATCCGCATCCCGATCAGTATCCAAATCTAAACCGTCCACAGACTCAATATTTTACTCCACCACCACACCTACTCCCACTCCTCGCGCCAAACCAACCGACTCCGCCCTCCAAATCCGCCTTTTCGACGGCACAACGCACCGCAACCGCTTCCCCCTCACCTCCACGCTCTCCACTTCCGTGCGTCCCTGGGTCGACTCCCTACTAAGCTCTTTTACCTGCACCTCCATATCCCCTCCGTACACGTTCCTGCATATTTTGACCCCCCTGCCCAACCACACCATCTCCGTTTTCGAGGAAGCGCAATCTCTACAGGAGCTAGGATTAGTGCCGTCTGCTACCCTAGTCTTGGTTCCCGTGAGGAATTACGTCGAGGGGTACCAGAGTCAGGGTGGTGGGCTCTTGGGCAGTGTGTGGGGTATGGCGACGGGAGCGGTTGGAGGGGCTGTGGGGTTGGTTGGGGGGATCGTGGGGAGCGTCATTGGGGGCGGTGATGCCAGGACTGGGGGTGAGGGGGGTAACGGTAGAAGTGGGAGCGGCGCACATAGGGCCGGGGAAAGGGAAAGGGAAAGAGAGGGCAGGATAAGGACGTTGGGGGATGGTGAGAGGGAGGAGGGAAGGGAGTTTTATAACGGAAATCATGTAAGTTCTTTCTCTAAGTCTGGTTTTAGATTGGAGGAGTGAAAAGAAGAACGGGATCGTAGATTCTTTATTCGAGAGAATTCAGACTAATAAATCACAGCTCAGTTTCGAACCCAACCGGTCCGACAACAACGACGACGATGATAGATGACGGTAGCTTGTCAATCTCCCTCGCAGACTTTACGTGGAACATGCTATACTCTACTATTCGCAACATACAGTATCATCACAAAGACACTGTCCTCACTAATCATCGAAACCACACTCCTCTTCCATTCCCCTATCTCATCACTCCTACACTCCTGCCCCGTACTCCCCTACATCGACAGATGGCACCGCGCACCTGCTTGTAACGTCTCTGGAGACGGTACTTGTCGCCTCCCCCTCCCTCATAGAGTATGAGGTATGAGATTATACTTAGCATATACTCTACATCACATCACAGCACGATTACAATACGACCTACGCAGTGCTCTCCCCCATCACAGCCCTGTAACTTCAGCTCAGCTATGCAGTATCAAACCCAAGAGCCTGACGTGACACACAAGCATCCCCGTACAGTAGATAACACAACGAGCCATCTCAGCTCTTGAGTTCAGGACTTGCTTGGCTGCTTTTTGTATTTGGCAAATGCTGCGATTGGAGAACCGTCTACGCTTGGTTGATGGAGACTGGAGATGAGTTGAAAACGCGGAAGCTTTTATCTTTATATCGTTCAATGTGACTGATGTGCGTGATATCTGTCTAATGAAGCGTAAACCGCACGTCTACTCCGAGCTATGAAAGAGCCGTATCAGAGACGCATGCTATAAGTCGTCTGCCCTCTTCAACCTTCCCTTCTCTTTTGATTTCGTTTCCTTTCACCATATACGATGTCCCATCATTCATCCCATCCCACTCTTACTCCGCCCCCCTAAACCGCCTCCAAAAGCCCTTCCGCTTCAAGCAACAGCACAATCTGATGCACAATCGTCCTCACCGGCGTCTTTTCCACATCGACCCTCAAATCAACCTTCTCCGGAACCTCATACGGATCATCCACGCCCGTGAAACCCTTGATCTCCCCCCTACGCGCACGCGCATAAACACCCCTCTTATCCGTCTTCTCCGCATACTCCAGACTCGTCGCGACGTGCACCAAAAAAAAGCTCCCGTGCTTCTCCACCGCCTCTCTCGCGTGCAGCCGCGAGGCCTCGAACGGCGCGATGGGCGCCGCGATGACGGCCGCGCCCGCTTTCGTCAACTCCGCGGCTACGAACCCGATGCGTTTGATGTTGACGTCGCGGTCGTGCCGGCTGAAGCCCAACTCGGCGCTTAGTTCGGAGCGCACGGTCTCGCCGAGGAGGAGGGAGACGGAGCGCCCGCCCTGCTGGTTTAGCGTCACGTTGAGGGCGCGCGCGATGGCGTCTTTGCCGCTGTTTTGGTAGCCCGTCAAAAGGACCGTGAAGCCTTGTTGGGAGCGTGGGGGGTGGGATTCGCGGAGGACGCGCACGACTTCGGGGTAGGAGAACCAGGGGGGTATTTCGGCGCCGGTGCGGAGGCGTTTGCGGAGGTCTGTGGGTGGTGTGAGTTACGCCGTGTGGTAGAGGGGTAAGA
>MU006095.1:74327-95957 GCA_010093705.1 Patellaria atrata CBS 101060
ATACCAGTCCCCGAGATATCCAAAGTCCTAACCCCCTTCTCGACCTCATCCTTCGGCTTATACTCGTCCGTGTCCGGCAGATACGTCATCTGCTGGAACGGTACGACCTCGATGCCCAACTCGTCCCTATACCTCTCCACGGCAACCTGGGCATCATACGGGCCATAGAAATCCACTCCCTTAGAGTTCTTGCCCGGACCCGCGTGATCCCGCCCGACGATGAAGTGCGTAGCCCCGTGGTTTTTGCGGATGATGGCGTGCCAGATTGCCTCGCGCGGCCCGCCCATGCGCATGGCAAGGGGTAGCAAGCCGAGCACGGCCATGCCGTTGGGGTAGCGCGGGAGCAGGGCTTGGTAAACGCGCACGCGGGTGAAGTGGTCGATGTCGCCTGGCTTCGTGAGGCCGACGACGGGGTGGATGAGGACGTTTGCTTGACGGGCGCGCGCGGCGCGGACGGTGAGTTCGCGGTGGGCGCGGTGCATCGGGTTGCGGGTCTGGAACGCTACCACCCTCGACCAGCCGAGCTTGTCGAAGTGGAGGCGGAGTTCGGCGGGTGTGTCTGGTGTCCGTTAGTGAAGGCCGTCTCGAGTCGGATTGTGGGATTCTTACAGCGGAGAGCGACGTAATCGTAATGTAGGAGTCGATCGATCGCTTCGATCTTACCACCGACGTAGAATTCGTTCGCGGTGTTGAAGAGGTATTTTATAGCTGGATGCTCTTCGTCGCCACCGAAGACTTCCTGTGCTTCCTTTTGCCTGCAAATCGTCAGTACCATCCCTTTTAATAACCCAAAGGATTTCTAAACGTACTTGTCCGGCTTATACACGTCCTCAACTGTGAGGATAGCGAGATTCCTATCATCTCTGAAGTCTCTTAGAGCCAATCGAGCCCCTGGCTTCACGTCCAGCAGATCGATGGTCTCCTGTGAGAGGTCAAGAGTGATAGGAATAGAAAAGAGGTTGCCATCCGCGAGGCGGAGATTCGTGACGACGCTACCGATACAATCAGCTTCACCATGCTTGAATTGAGAGTCTGCAGAATCAAAACTCACCCATTATAATCCTTCTCATTCATGAACCCTAAAGAAGTTCCACCATCAGCGAACACTCTTTCCAGCATAATCACACGTTGAATTGCCCCTTTCCAACTATCACGTAAAGCCTCATCTTCTAAGCGCCCTCTACTCCCATCTCGTCAATCCCAAGCTCTTCCTCTAGAAATCACTTGATTCATAGCCCCCAGACCCACCTCCCACTCTCACCGATAAACCAAAAACCCAAAAAAGGAAGAGCAAAACTCACCCTCCAAAGGCGAAAAGCCGCCATTAAGCAACAACTCCAAATCGCAAAGCTGCCTCTCCGTGAGCACGACCGCATTCAACCCCTCAGCTTCCTCGAACAGTTCCCGCCTCCGATGCGCATCGCGGGCGATCAGATCCTTAAGGACACCGCCTGCTCATACTATCAGTCAAAGAAACTTTTTCCCCTGAATGATGTCGGGGGACATTGGAAAGGGGGTGAACGTTTCGTGAAGGATAAGGTGGGGGTTCTCGGTGGGGCAATTGTTCAATTCGCCCCGGGGGGTTTTTGTTGTAGATAACGTACCGTGTGGAGGATTGGCCATTTTGTACTGGACTTCAGGGACGGCGGATCGAATGCTTCAAAGAAGGGGAAGAAAGTATATATAAAAAGTAATGGGGAAACAGGAATGATCTTGGTATTGGAGTTTATCAAGCCAAATAACAAGGTTGGACCTGTCAAAATCGTCTTTGCTGTCCTTTCAATCACACTTTTTCGGTCCAAAGGTACGATTCTGGACGGTGTAGTTTGCTCAAAACAAACTCCTGTCTCCTAATTCTGGATTTGAGGATCGGGGATCCAAGATCGAATGTAAGTTATGAAGAAAGATTGGAACCCAGAAGTCACCAGGGGGGAAGGCAGTCTTTTATATACGGCAAAGATATCCCCATCCACCCATACTATACGATTTTTTTTTTCCCTGCCAGAACCACTAAAACTGACATCAAGCGGCGATTCCACCAGGGGAACGTCTGCCCGAAAGCACGTAATCCGCGTCAAATCGTCTTTCTCCGCCGAGATTCTTGTCAAAGAGCGTGGCGAGCAATTTCATCCCCTTCCCCCTTAGGGGAAAACACGTTTTATACACCACTTCTTATACACGCGTTGAAAAAGGCGCTCTTGTGATAGTCTTGTCACGGTTGGTAAGAAAGCACGCAATGTCAAGAATATTATTTTGTCACCTTCTCTCCAGCTTTCCCGTTTTGCCAATATCTGGTGAAAATGCAAGAATATATACACAAAGGTGTCAACGCCTCCTCACCAATACAACCATGTCTCAGATGTGTGAGACTGGTATCCACTCCCTGAACGCCTTAGAATGACATCTGATCTAACGCCTATTGCTAAAAATGCAGCAGAATGCTTTACAACCCATCTCTTCTGAAGTCCCCTTGGAAAAGGGGTTACTATCTGATCTGTACGGCATCCAATGCTTGGGATAATGCCTCCGCCTTCTTCTTGTGCTCTTGTTCCATCAGGAATTGAGCATACCTTGAACGCTTGTTGTGGATTCCACACTCGGTTTTCGCGCGTCCCTTCCAGCGCCCTGCACGCTCGTCCTCGCCTTCTTGAATCGGCTGGGTGGAGTGCCAATCCCCGATACTCTTGTAGCCTTGATCGAGAAGTTCGTTGTACGGCACCTGGTGTCCAGAGATGTATTCCTGGACCTGCTTGAAAGACCAGTTGGCGAGCGGATTGACCTTAATCAAACCGGCATCATCCACTTCAATGATATCAAGATCCCCTCGTTTACCACCCTGGCTCCTTCTTCGGCCTGTGAGAACAGCCTTAACCTGCAATTCCGCGTACGCTCGTTGAGCGGGTTCAACTTTCGCCACCCAATCGTACAGCTCCTCGTCCGCTTCCCAAAGATTCTCGCCGTATTTAACGTTGAATTCCTCAACGGTGTCCGTACCAGCCGGTTTATAGACGTGGAGTTTGACTTGAGGATACTTTTCTCTCACACGGTCAACTAAAGCCAACGTCTCGGAGAAGTGGTGTAATGTATCTAGGAAGATAAGATCCACTGGCGACTTGTTTGGGGAAATCTTGGATAAGAGGTCGACGGTGACAAGTCCAGTTAGACCGAAGGCTGTGGTCTGATATAGCGAGGGTAGGCTGGTCAAGCACCACCTTAGGATCTCTGATATCGTCGTGAGTAATACTTCATGGAACAAGGGTGAAAGGGGTATGCTCACCCTCTGGCTCGAGCTTAGACAATTGATGGTTGAGGAATTTAAGGTGTGGCTTGCTGAAGTAGACTTCGGGAAGGTTGTCGTCTGTGGAGCTAGCACTGGCATAGCCAGACTCAACGTCTTGAGTCGATAGGGCCTCGCCCAAGTCTGACTTGCTGGACATGGCTGGTCAAAGCAATTATGGGGCTGAGAAGAAGGAATTGAAGGTTGTAGAAATCTCTGAGATATGAAGGAGTAGAGTATTGGTAGGGAGTTATGAAGAGGAGAGAAAAAGCAATGGAGTATGGATAGAAGGCACAAAGAGGAATTGGAGGGGAAAATGATGTATATATGGGGCAAGAGGGGGGGAATGAGTGTGGGAGTGTTCGAAATCCAGTGTGGCCCTCGGGACTTGGGAGGGATAAGGGAGTGAAAGCGAGCACCTCATGAAGGCACCATAAACTTTTCAGAGCACGCAATTTTAGCGCGGCTCGAGAATGTGAAAAGAACGCGATATGTAATCAAGTTCTCACCAATGGGTATAAAGAAAAATATATTTACGAAATGACCCATTGTAAATCACAATCCATAATATGTGGGGGATAGAAAAAGAAGAAAAGACGAATTGATGCTCTTTGATTAAAAATAATCTGGTCTCTTCGCACACTGTTCGCTCCATGTTGTCGATTTCTTTGACCTTGGGTCTCGGAAATACCCAACCACTGAAAACATCTTGAACCCGATAGGAGGTTTCTTACAAAGCAGAACGAGCGTAGAAAGACAGAGAATGAAGTGTAAGCAATCGATGACGATACAGACTATCATAACCTTGACTTATCTTGATGCTGTATGAGTAAGATACCTTACCTCAGTACCGATTGCGTGCTCGATCGTGAACCCTACACCCTTATTACCTAGTATGCTGTTGTAAGCTCCCTGTCAGCCGCTTGATAGATACAAGTACAATACTTTTATATCTACGGTATAAATTGTGGACTGGGTAATGTAGCGGGTGGGTGATAAATCGAACCGAAACGATCAGAGGTCCCGAATGCCGACCCACCAGACAAAGAGGTCGGAGACTTCATCATTCCATACTGATGAGAACGTCGGCCGGGTTATACTCGCGAAGGAATGAGCGACAACGGTCGGTCTGCTGTCTCGCGTGGGCATTGAAAGGAGAAGAATAATAGCGAGGTGCGGACATTAAATGTAGCTTTGCTGGACACCAGAAAATTCGCATCCCTTGAAAAGATATCCGTGTGGGGAAAAGTCACTTCACGTGATGACTTCCCATCCATCAGTTCAACATCTTCCTCAACTGGCACTACTACCGGTGATTCCATTCTGATATCTACCTCCCATCACTCTGCCACATAATTAGGTATATCGTCTAGAATCAATCAAATGCCTAGAGCAACTAATATTGCCCTCGTCTCTAATTCATGCGTCGTATATAATATCTGGTGCAAAAATGGCCCTTAAACTTCATCCATGTACAACGACCTTCCCCTACCTGATCGCCCCAAATATTCCCCTTCCTAAAATGTGGTGGATGATAGACGAACACCTCTACAAACGCCTTTACCCGCTCTCATCCATACGTGATGCAAATGTTGTACAAAAAACGAGAATTTGAAATGTTGCCTTGCGTATTCAATCCGTATTCCAGTCGAGGTGAATAACTCAGCTCTTATTACTGGCGGGATACAATGTCGCGGGATTAGCTAGTTTTCGCGTCCCTCGGCCGGTTATCTCGACCTGGGATGAATATGGGAATATGTCTGAAGATGAAAAGAGACTCGGAATCTCCGGTTGCTTTGAGCCATCAATCGAAAGCTCCGGGGATGCTGATGCTGAGCCTTTGCTCTTTCTTCTCTCCAGCATTGTCACCTTCTTGTACAACCTCTTTCCGCTCTACGCCATATTTCCCCTTTTCAGATATCGATTCTATGACATTATCTCGTAACTCCTGTGCAGTATGTGCCTCGATGATTTCCTCCTCTTCCACCGGAATCGAGGGAGTGCAGTCTTCGTCCTTCTCTTCTATAGTTACTTTCTCAATAACCGTTCCGTCAGTTGCCGCGTTGCTTTCATCCGCACTAATTATAGGAGTCTCTTCTTTATGGATTCCATTAGATATTGCGGCAGCCGCAGCAGCACCTTCAACTGCTCTCCTTTCCAAACTCTTCCTCACTCCACTCCCTTGGAAAGTTGGGCTCCGAGGCGATTCCCTTGTACTATGTTGTGCTATGTAAGCTGGGACCACTCCGCCTCCTATTCGAGTCCAAAACATGCGTTCCCGCAACTTCACACTTTCTTCCCAAGCGGCCTTCTGTTCCTCTTCCGTGTCAGATCTCCAATGACCGTCCCTCAACATCCTTAGAAAACTGATATAGTCGCATGTAGCTCTCACACGACCGAGACAGTAATCACAAAGCGGATATCGTTGAGCATCGTCATTCTCGCTAGTTCGGAAACGGTGTTTTCGCTTAAACGGTTCATTCTTGCGGTTCTCACCACATAACGCACAAGCAAAGACGGGGCCATGGAACCGGCTGACCGGTGGGTGAGGCTCAACAACAAGTTTTCCGTCTGTCATGCTATTGAGAACACCCCTGCGCGCCAACCATGAAAGTCCCGGCGCGATGTCGAGGCGTAAGGTAGGCTCAATATCTTCAGCGAGAGCTCGCTTATAAAACTTATTGTCCTTGAGCGGGGGTAAGGTGACTGGAGCATCACGAGATGAGGGACTACCGTGCGCTCCCGGGAAAGCTCCAACCGAAGGGGAATGCGTCGAGGAGTTCAAGGATGTCGTTGAACCGTTGGATGGTTTAGGGGAGCCTGTTAACGCGCCTAAGCCAATACTCATCCCACCGAAATTGCCACTTGAGGCTCTACTACTAGGTGCCACAGATTTAGACACTTTAAGCAGTTCTTGAAAATCATCATATGCCGAAAGATCATGCCGTACGACTGGTGAGATGAGGTTGGAGAATCTAAGAGGATGATCGTACTGAACTTCTTCTAACCCTACGGAAGTTGGGCTCTGGTGTGTGCCTTCAAGCAGATGTGTCACCTTATCCACAGGCATCATACCAGGAGTGGAAGGTGTTGTAGAATGATGAGTGCTAGCCTCATGCTCCTCCTTCTCTGCCTGTAGCTGGGCTATAACATCTTTTAATTGGTGCAACTGCTCCTGTTGCGACGTTAGAAGAGCTTCTGTATCTCTCAACTGACTCCTCAGTTGGTCGTTCTTGCGTTCGGTTGCTTCTGTCTCCTTTCTTGCAGCGGCCACCATCTATTAAAGAATTAGTGATATCCCAGGACGCTCTCCATAGACCTACGTACAGTATTCGCTTCTTCAAAAAGCGCAGACGTCAAGTTCTCCAGCTCTTGTTCAATAGCCTTCTTCTCTTTCTCAAGAATCGCATTCGTTCTTCTTTCCTCTACTAGCTCCCCTCGGTACTTCTGCTCCATTTTGAAGTAGTCCTCCTTCTTAATGAGCAGTCCCCTTGCAACCAAATCCTTGAATGTCTTGTTTTCATCTACCAACAGCACAAGCCTCGCTCTAGCATTGTCGAGATCATGGCGAGCGGCTTGTAACGAATCGTCTAGTGTTGTTTGAACGTTGATCGAGTTGATGAGCTTCGTACTAAGCGTTGCGACCTCATTATTCAGATCAGGGTGTTGAATGGAGCCATTCGATTCAGATCTCGATAGCGACGATGGGCTGGGAACCCGCGGATCTGGTATGGTATTCATGTCTGCGTTGTAAACGCTAATAGGAAGAATCTGAGGGGGAGAAGCTACCGTAGCCGCCATTCTAGGGAGGTGAGGAGTAGAGGAGGACTTTGTGACCTGCTTGGTCGAAGACGGAAGCTTTGGACTTCCTGATAGTGAGCGGATGGTCGTTGATGGAGGACGAGCCGGGGCTAGACTACTAGAGCCATGGCTCCAGCGTCCGAGGACGAAGCTATAATTGCACACACATTGTCAGAAAGAAACGTGGCTAGACTCTACAATGGGGCCCGAGACATGTGGCCGCTGCATGCGGTTGGGGTATAAGGACGGCAGACGCGTGTGAAAAGGTTCAGAATCGGAAGCTTTCAAAGACTTACTCAGCCAGGATGTCGGCGGGTTCTTTGAGAGGTGCAGGTAGAAAGTCGGCTATGTACCAACAAGGGGCGGCAAGTTTCTTTGTTTGTATTCAATAGAGTGCGCTTATTGAGAAAGGCGCCGAAATAACAAAAAGTAAGGAAAACATTGGAAGAAAAGAAAAGGAAGAAAAAGAGAGGGCAGAGAAGGAAAGGGTTGGCGGAGGCGAATGGATTGTGGAGGAGATACTTGAGAGTAAGGACGACCACAAGAGACGAGATGACGGTGACGATGAGAAGGTTTGAGAGCTGAGTGAGAGCGCAGGGCTGCCTGAGGTTGATGGCTTGGTTATGTAATCGGGCACGGGCCAGTTGCTCAAGTTCACTTCCAGCCCAGGAGTGGAAATCGCGGAGCCTTTTGTTTTTTTCCTCACACTGTTGATCAAAGACCTCAGCGAAGAGGAAGTCGAGTACAGTGAGAAGAGTAATCTGATTTATCCATTCCACCCTGTGTACTGATTTCATTATTCTATGCTAACCCAGTAAAAGGGTTGTGATTGGCTAAGGGGTTGGGATATACCCGTTAATCTATAACCAACTTGATAAAACATTACAGTACGTACTGTACTATGCTGTGACCCCATACAACAAGAACAAGCCAGTTTAACCTACGGAGGAAACACAAACAATCCCGCCTAGGCTATCTCTGTGAAAATTTATACGAAGAAGGATACCCCCAAATGTCGTGGAACCAACAAATCATACACAGCCATCTCTCGACCGATAAAACGGACCAACGTAAGCCCTATGTTTGCCTCCACAGTTGCACTATTCAGTTGTGGGGTTTAGGGAGAGCTGATGGGAAAATATATCCGTATGGCAATGCACTGATTTAGAACTTTGTTTCAGAAGGTAAGGTAAGAGAGGTATTGTTCATGACCTTGATGATATTCAGTATGAGCCTGATCCGACTATCGGACACAATACAAGCAACCAGTACTTGTATACTATCAAGCTCTCCAGCTACGTAGGTAGCGAGATGCTCTATACTCCTTCAATCCTTCCTACCCTGTTCCTTTTTCCCACTTCACTTCATCTCATACCAACATCTCTCCACCCGTATGCCATGTCGTGTTGCAAACAAGAATACACCCCACCTAAATATACAATAAGAAAGTTTCGCTGCCGTATGGAAACTGATCTAGAGTAGTAAGCAGCGCTCATTATGCATTATACCGCCAAGGGAAATGTCGAAAAAGGCCCATGAAGGTTTCTACAAGTCCAGCCCGCGCGCCAAACTATGGTATCTGACGACAAGACGAATGCATCGACGGATAATAAAGTAAGTCTAGAGAAATCCAGTATCAGAGAATATATTTACAATGTCGGATGGTGAATGAAATCGGAGGATAAAGCATAATGCCGAGTATGAAAACCGACGAAATGAAGGGAGCTATCCCATATCACTAAGTAGGTAGGTGGAATTATTCGTTTCAATTGCGAGAATCGCCGAAAATAGTCCCATTTGGAACTCGAAATTGAAGGTCAATGAGGTTGATACCAAATCCATTGTCAAGGCTGATGTTCTTTGCACTACTCCCTAGGTTTTCGGTATTGGAGAGCAGGAATGATTGAAGTCGTGTTTGAGCCGTAACCGCTAAATCGAGATCTCGTGAGGTTTGTAGCACGAAGAGAACACCAACACGGGCAAAGTCTACAATAGTCTTGTTCATCGAAGGCACATCAGACAAGCTTGTACTGGTAGCCTCGGTCGAAATAGAGGCTGCTGTCCTTGATGATGCTGAGATAGCTGATGTTCGAGTTGCACCTGGAACGGTAATATCCGATGATGCTGCGAAAATGATACCGTTGCTTGTGACCGCGTCAGGGATCCCATCTTGTCTCTCCGCAAGTACAATTGTTGGTGCTGGCGTGATCATTGGGTTAAGTTCAATTGTCGCTGATGCTGAATGTGGACTCCGCAGATCAGGATCAGCCGCGAGAAGAGGTACTGCAAATGGCTCCACAGAGCGTCCAGACAAGCCATTGAATGTGACCAACGCATTTTCGGACTGGCAGCTTAGGCTGTTAGAAGAAAATAAGGAAAGTAGGAGTGAAGCGTTCAGCGGAATACTGAAGTTCTGCTGCGCATCTTCCAGTAGTCTAGGAATAGACGAGCCAATGGTCGCCTCGGATAGACCAGCGACGTTGGCAGTCGTACAGCCTGAATCCGGAGCAGTGGTACAACGATCTCCTGTGAACCCATTTGCACACAAACAACTGCAAGTGTTTCCTCCAAGGACTGTGCTAACACCACCATTTTGGCAGGAGACGTCTCTTTCACAAGCCGCCAGAGCACCGGCATTTCCGTTTTCTCGTTGTTTGGGAAGCACGATCAAGACGATAGGAATGACGACAGCAGCAGCAACAAGGAGGAGTAATATAATCATGAGGAGAATAAAGGCCCACAAAGGCATACCACAACATCTGCGCTTCGATCGACTGGTCCCCTCTTCTCCTTGCTCTGAAGCACTCTGGCCAATAGCCAGACCCGATGATGGCCATCGTGATATTGGACGAGTAGGAGTCATATTCCCTGTGGGAGTAGCGAGCCCGGGTGGTGGAAACGATGCTAGGATGTCGGAAAGTGACCCCGAACGTCTCTCTGGCGTACCCCCCTGTTTCTCGAAGTTTGGATCTATGAAAAGGTCCATACCAAGACGACTCGCCGTCTTACCACGATCTAGGTTAGCCGCGAGACGGGTTGCGCGCCGAATGAGATCGGGTAAACTTGTTAGACTTCCTCTTGCTTCGGGATCTTTAACGGCGTCGACGTCGAGCCGTGGTGGCCTACGATTACCTACGCGTTCGGCCAAAGAGCTTTGGCGTTGAGGTGACATGAAGTCCTTTGCAGTTTCGGAATCGAGCGCACCGCCTTTCTCCAACCCTCCTATGATTAGCTCAACATCTCGGTCCACAGGGGCAGCAGGCGAACGGGACCGAGAAAATGGGGCCGAATACACATCGCCTTTTAAGAACCCTGTTTCTTTCTGCATCATGTCCAGCGTTTCTGATGAGGAGCTAGATGAATCGAGAAGTCCAGTACCTCCGCTTAATGATGTGGGTGAGCTCGTGTTCTCTCTTGAGGCACCTAATCCCGCTGCAACAGCTCCACCAGCTGCGCCGATGGATACAGCAGCTTGTCCAACGATACCACCTTTCTTACGCGATGCCTTGTCCTTCTCTTGGCGCGAGAATTCTCCACTTTTGGTAGTGACTAATGATGGCTTCTGTCTTCTACCAAGACTGGCTTGTCTGACCAACCCCGACTGATCATTGTGATCACTTGCTCTTGAAAATCTTCCATCATCAGAATCTCCTGTGACTGGCGGCTCATCATCATCATCGGAACGTGGGGATTCGGCAAAACGAAAGTCAGGATCGGCAATTGGAATGGCCATGCTCGAAGCATAAGATTGATGTGAACGGGTACCTTCCGATTCTTCAACAATAGGAGAGACAAAGGATGCCTGAGAATAATAAGACGACGGACCTCGACGAGCTGATGGTGGAGGTCCAATGTTTGCACTTCGTCGGGCTTGGGCAATGGTCGGAACTGGAAAATCAGGTATTGATCCTAGTGAGGACGCAGTTGATCCTCGAGAGGAGGTTGTAAGTGGTCTAGAATTACTCGGGGAGAGAAGTGAAGGTGAATAGGGATCATTGTCCTGGTATATGCTCTGCGGTGATAATAGATCATCGCGTGGAGATTGCTGTTGACGTCGAGGTGAATTTGTGCTCTGGTTAGACAAGTCCAAAAGAGAGGGTACATAGTTCGGTCTAGGTGGTCGTTGAGGAGGTGGTCCTCTGTTTTGATCACGCTGGCGTGGCCGACTATTCGAACTACCCATATCTTGATCATTCGAAAGAGGCCACTGTCCGTTTGAAGGAGGTTGGGATAAGACTACATTTGGTTGACTTGAGTTTTGTTGCTGCGTGGAATACTGGGAGATGAGCTGGTTGGGACGAGATGGTAAGCCTATTCGCTGTGGGACATGGGGAGCGCTGGGTCCATTTCTGGCCGCATTCATCCGTTCCCTGGCGGCTCGAACAGAGCCTTTTGGTGGTTGAATCTCACTATCATCTTGTATCCTGCTAGGTGCCCCCACCGGCCGCTGGGGATAACTCATCTTTCTTCCGCCTCTAAATGTTGGCTCTCACGGTTATCAGCCGCCCAAAAAAGATCGACTCCACGTTCCTAACTGCCGAACGACAGGTATGGAGTCACACCATCAAAATCGCGAACCAAACTCTCGGTCGAAGTTGGTGAATTACTGTTGGGTACTGAAAGATGTTCCCCGATACGGTGATAGACCAGTCGCCGCAAATGTTCTGCAAACACCAATATGGGGCCCCAAGTTTCAAAACAGCGAGTTGATTTTCATACAACTGTTGGTGGTCCGATCGTTCCAACGTTTCTGGTCTTCGATGTACGTTACAACCAGAGAGCTATCATGGAGTGTTAGAGGATGTTGTACGGTGATATTGAACATATCAATTACATGATAGGAAACCGAACGGCTCAGCGCTCACAACGAAATATTGGGAAGTCAGAAAGCAAGCTTGAGAACTTTAGTTCAATATAGTAATACAAACAGCCTTATGGAACCCTAAGTTCAAGCATGTTGTAGCTTGTAACAAATGGTGTTGCAGGACTCAAAAGCGGAAGAAGCAATCACTATGGTTTCATAAGAGCTGATATACATACCCATGACTGGATCCATATCACAGGTTTTGATAGTAAGTCAAACGGATAGTGTCGGAGATGACCTTGACACTTGAATATTTCTTCGAACGTATGTAAACTTGTGCGACTTGCGCATGCTCTTCGCAGTAATCCCAGAGAGCGTCCAAGGTTTTCGTTCTGCAATAAGGGTATCCGGACCTCGGGAATGGTTCGCTTTGGACGTACGAAGTTGTAATTATAGGTACAGAAGAAATGAACGACTGGTAGGAGAGACGGGAATCTACGTCGTCCTGAAGATAGTGGGAAAATCAGGAGCGTCAAGCTCAAGATTGCAAGGAATGGCAAGTAAGTGTACGTACTGTACGCTCGGTACCGTACCAGCAGTGTATATATCACTGAGATAAGGGAAGACAAGAATAATGGAACTGGGAGAAAGAGGAGAAAGGACAGGCCGCAAAGGTCTGGAGTTGCTAGACGGGAAAGTTACTTTTCATGGTGTGTGGTCGACTGGTCGGTGTAGCCTGGGGAGGCGTTCGCTCACGAATTTGACGACTCAAGGCGCTGAAGTCGATTGCATACTGCACAGACACGCCAGATGGAAGCGAACAAGCCCCCTTCTCATGGTTCTAAGGCCTTTCTGCTGGAGTCAGCTGGGATCTTTTATCATCTTTTCCTGCAGTGCGGTACGACTTTGCTGTAATCAGCTCGTTTAGCGGACTTCTGCGACGCATGGCGAATTGGCGGGGTGATGAAACAAACCAGAGGTCACTGTCAAGGCCAATCACATATCGTGATGATGATGTCCCTTATTCATTTTCCTCGTCCACTTTTGCCAAACCTCCTTAAGCTCCTTAAACCTAGTTGTTTTGGATTGAGGGGCCGCTCTGCATAAAAGATATTCGCCTCCACCCTAAGCTCACTTTGGGTATCTTTAACTTCAATTTATGGTTAGTTATAAATTGGTCAATAATATAAAATAGTCAGGTAAGGTAGCTTTACCAGATCTTTGTTGTTATGGTAGACCATGAATTCCGCTACTTCACCTCGCCTCCAAAGCCAAAAGTTTGTATGACAGAACTTGGGTCGACAGTGACATGTTGCCTCTCACGAGAACGGGATTCATCGCTGCACAAGTGTCCCGATGCCTCCGGTGTGCGTCGTGTGCCGTGAGACTCGAGAGCAGAAACGTCTCCTGTAATCTCGCATGTTGACTGGAGCACACGTGCCACGGTTCACCACAACGTTCTGTCTCTACCAACTTTTTAAGAGGACGGTGAGAATGTAATGCATGACATAGAAACTTTGTAAAGACTAGAAAGTAAATCCCCTACCTTATTAGTACCGTACCGGATGAAAATCGTCTCTTTTTTTTCACTTTCGATGTGGTTTCCACCATTTCGTTCCTGAAACCTTGACATAGGTTGACGATGCTGCGGGTCTGTTACAAGGTACTACTACTATGCTGTACTGTACTGTGTTAACCCATGTGAATCGGAAAATATCTGTCGGGTGCGATTCTGCGACGCTGGGTTTAGGAAGTAAGCAGTGCGTAATTTCTTCGCCGGCTTTGCGGCTTTGCTACTTAGATTATCCTAGTGTTAATCATGACCCTCTCGTCACCGCTATGTCGTTTCATGCTGTACCTCTTAACAGAGACAAAATAGTTGATGATGGTATTGAAGGAAAGAAAAGACTGTTAGGGTGCTTGTTTGATGACTTCAGTCTATCGCTGTAGTACTGTACAGGACATGTACAAGTACAGTGCAATCAAAACTTCCCGTGTCCTCGCCAAGATTGTATGCAATACGAAAATCTTTATACGAATTTCATTAGGCAGTGTCACTCATCCATAGTAGTATCTTGATATACCGTGCGTACCGCGTTGACTTCTCCGCGTCTAGGGGATGCACCGATGTCGACTCTAGATTTACTGATATGCAAGTTTCGATATTGAGAGCTGAAAGCGATTCTGATGGATGGTAGAGCAAGTGAAGTGGAGGATAATTAGGTGTAATGTAAGATGAAGGGATAGCTAGAGAGGGATTGTCTAACAGGACGGGATAAGGTATAAATCCCTGGCGAAAGAGGGAGACGCTCAAGACTCTATCTACAGTTCCCAATAAAGAAGAAGGATTCTCATTGACTACCTTAATACTAAATGCAGTGGAAGGGCAAACTACCTTATCACAGTCTTGACTCATCTAGTCAACTAGTTACTAAGCTTCATAATATGACTTCTTCTCGAGAGACTTCAGAGTCCACACCCTGTATCTTGTGTTCGACCTCATCGTAAAGACTATGGCATTCTAGCCCTTGGTCCTTAGGTTTTCTTCACAAGTCCTGCTCTCTCAGCCAGATCCCTATCAACCATCACACCTGCGATTTCAATCTTCTCCTTCGTGTTGGTCTCCGTCAACATTGTGCCTGGAAAACCATCAACACATCCTGGAACGTCTTCGACAGCTGCATCATGTTCGTCCGACTTTTGCTTTGATCCATCTCCTTGCACTTCATGGACGTTACCCTTCGTCAAACTATTATCTTCGATAACCTCTAAGGGTGCGCGCTCCTCCAGTTCTGTCGCTTCCTCCAATCGAGGCTCCGGGATGGTATCGGGAGCATGAGCTTCTACACGGTTCTCCATATACCTCTTCTCGCGCTCCGCTGTAACTTCTGGCGCAACTGCGAATTGCGGGTTGTGCCATTCGTCTCCTCCGCGTTCAACTTGTTCAAAGAAATCCAGTATATCGCCTTGAATTGTATGAAAGATGTTCTCGATATAAGTAGGTTCACCGCCGCTGAAGTAAGGACAGACCGCTCGTCCAGTGAGGTCAAGATCAGCTAAGTCCAAATCCACATCATCGAGATCAAAACGGGGCTTTTCGCCATCTTTTGCGTTATTCTTCTTTTCCGCGCGATAACCACGAACAACATTTACAACAGTGTTTGCGGGAAAGTCAGAAGTGACCCAAGCTCGAGCACGGCGGCCTAGAAAGTTTACTAGACCCGGATGGTTGAAGGCACCGACGTTTGTAAAAGGCTGAGTAAATGCCACAGCAGTTAGCTGTTGCCCAATCTCATCGTCTTCCCCAGTAGTCAGTGAAAGCACAACTTAACAAATCATTTCTACTCACAATACTTTGAAGCAACACCAAGGAAGTTATCTGCTCCGTCATTTAGGCCGACAACGTAGAGTTGCGCATCCTTATTCACATAATCAGGGTTATTGATGACCCTTTGGAATACGCTGCGAATATGCTCTGATGGGCTTGTATGTCCAGGGATGTTGTTGAGATTATCATGTTGCATATCGGATGGATGATATCGACTGGGCAATCGCTTGCAATGCCATGATAGATGTGTCATTGCTGCGTTGGCTTTGTAGGAGAAGACGAGCATGCCCGGGTTTAGGATAACAAAGCCGGGTGGGCCTTCTTGATCCGCGAGACGAGAATTGACATTCTTTATAAATCGGACAAGTGTGCCTCCTTCAAGACCCCCTTCTCGCTGCAGATATCGGTGCGACGTAATTCCTAGGTCTTGGTAGCTATGGTTGATGATCACTATAACGCGTTTCTTTGACTTCAACTCATCATTTGGCGTGATCATAATGGGGAGATGAGGCTTATTGCGAGGTTTGTCAGTAGTCTCTTGAGGAAGATACAGCTCTTGTAATCCGGCTTCTTTCAACCGCTTGTTGACTTCTGCGCGAACGCAAATATGAAAGGCTTCCCGATTCAATTCATTGGTCCGCTCGTCAGTACAAATGCGGAACACATAGCCTTCTTTCGGATTCTTGATTTGTCGAATTTGGCTTTTAGCGTTCACAAAGTATCTCGAGTAAACCGTTAGTAGACGCCTCAGTCTTGTACCATCACATAGTAGACATACCCAAGGCCCTCGAAAGTATCAGGGAATACGAGGTTCCTTGGAAGCCCCGATAGATGTCGACGGTACATCTTGCCCGCTACCTTTAGATGTATCCTGTGGTAGCGGAGATGGAAGATCAGAGGAGTACTGTGGAGAAGCTCGGCTAGAAGCAAAAGAGCGTTGCAAAGAAAATTCACGAAAAGAGTGAGGCGAGAAGAAAAGCAGCAAAGATATAGGACATGACGTCCGAACTGAGATCGTTGCGCGTTTGTTGATGTGTGTCACAATTAGGGTAGGTGCAGTCGAGGTGACCGATTTCGTACGGCAAACGCGAATGACAACTCCCTCGTGAACGTAAAGGACGGTTCTCTAAGATACTTGACTTGTAGGTTCGGAATAGGACTCTAAGAGCCCTTTCCAAGCATTCCTTATAACACATTGCCACCAAAGAGTCTTTAAAATGACCTACGTCCCAAGGAGAATGGAATATGCGCTCCTACACTAGGATAATAATAATAATCCTTTGATTGTACATTTCTACGTGAGCTTGAATCAGAGTATAATGAACGCCACCCAATGCTTCTGTGAATTGCACGGTTGATCTTCCGCTTTTCAAGTCCCAGATGTAATCTGAAATATGACTACCAACTAGCCTTCTTCACACCAGGTATATTGCCGGCTAAAGCATTGATTCTAAATTGATACTAAGTTGACCGTCCGTTAGTAAATGCTTACTTTGGGGTAGTAAAAAGACATTTGGAGGTACTGCAGGAGAAATATGTTTGGATGAATATGACATACCCGTCCCATATTGAAATCTGACATTATACCTCGTCCCTTTCCACCCATTATGCAACGGTTCTTTATCTGGGTGGATCGCGTGTAGCAGTGCATCTGCGTTAGTTGTAGTTGCGCTTGAGCACGAGCTCTCTGAGATAGGGATGTGTTTCGGATGATGTATCTTAAAGCTTGCCTACGCAAACAGTTAGTATCAATCCAATCACGTATGCAACCCTGTAGATGGGTATGTTCTCAAATAGACATAGTCGGATAGCTTACCGTTCTGCTTCATGTTCAGCGAAGACTTTCCGTTTCGTGTGATCGCGAATATTGCGAACGTTGACAAAGCATCCTAAGTCAAGCTTCTTCGCTCGGAATTGAGCCATGACGAGAAAGACGGCGATAGATTCGTTCTTCAATGAGATGCCCGATGTTGGACAACAACTGTTCTCCCCTAACGGAGGAGAGGTTCAAAAGCCATAGATGCCAAGCTAGTTCTGAAGAATAGCAATTTTTACCGAAACAACGACAAACGACTCCAATTTCGACCTTATTTTCTACTTCTACGGCATGAGTGAACTATTACATCGTTCAAACATCTCCGTACTCGCTGATCGACGTATGCTTAAATACCGATGGGTTCCATCTTTCTTCCGGGAGACATTAGACAAATCATTCAGGATTTTCCCCCAAACTCTGCTCAACAGCAGAGTGATACCCTAATTCCGAGTACCACTGGCGATTATTTACTAAAGTCGAATCAGATTAAGGATATTATTCGATCCGTCATTGACAATGGTACAATGATTGCTGATTGTTGGACTACGACTTCATTCTAAGCTTGCAACAGGCACCGACTTAATTCCCTTACAAACTCTTTTACTCCAAATCACCGTTGGTGAGAATGATCTTAAGGATGTATTATCTCAGATGACATCTGAGGTCATTTGGAACTTCAACAATGATCACATTTACCCACGGTATGATTTTCCTCGTCATGTAGTGTGTTTTCCCCAGACGTACAAGTCGTAAGATATGCTTTACGCCACCGGGATTGTCTATCCTTTGGTCTATAGACTATATGTGAAGTGGTTCTATACTGCTAGCACACATAATGTGGTCTCAGACGATTACAGCATCAATTGTGTTTAAGTTGAATATCATTAGTTTGCTAAAGTGCTCTACTGATCAAGGAAAATACGTCAGTACCCTGCGCCTGGAGCTACTGAAGTTTTTCCAAAAAGCGGTCTCTGAGGCTTTGGTGCCAATCCGGCGGTTTTGTATGCAAAAGAACATATCTCCAGCCTCTCTCCAGGAGCTAGTCCATGAAATCAATGATTCATCTATGGGTAATGACATTCTTCACGTTACCGAAAGATATGGTGGCTCTCCAAATGAAACTTATGTTTATACAACTTTGTACTGGGAAACGATTAAATGTAGGATCGTGAATGAACTCCAGAACGCTCTTGAGAGTATCGAGTGAGTCGTTCCGATGCTCTTGGACATAACCTGCTGATGCTCCAATAGAGAAACTACCCTCACTTGCAAATTACTTCCCGGTAATCCACCATTGGAGTTCATAAAGGCCATTATTACCAGCATAGAAAATTTCTCAGAGAGATACCGCGGACGATTGAATTTTCGAAGTAATCGTGTCGAGTTTACACCGATGGATACCTTGAAGAAGAATGCCATGCAATCCATTGAGAATATCATTGACCGCCAAAATATGCTTAGTTACGCTACCTATGACCACTGGATAAGTAACTTTCCGGAGATATACGGAAATGAAGACGAGTTGCGCAAATCTATGATGCAAAATGGTGATCGTATCATGTTCCTTGAGAACGGTGTGCTTGAAACTGCGTGGTTCGAGAATGATGTGGAGGAGAAAATAGAAGCGTTGAGAAGAAATAAATACGTTGAATTTCCAGTAAATCTCCACTAGACTAGAGCTAAATTTATCTCTGCTGATTGTTCTAATATAGGATGTAAGAGATGAGCATGTCTACTGGAATATCAAAGGTTCCGACTGCGAGTGCTTAAATGAGCTTCAAGTTGGTAGATTAAAATCGATATACGATAATGAAAGTCAACTGGTCCGCGTAAGCTACGAACTCAGCAACAACAAATTTTATCTAGTCGATCGCCGGTGGCTAGAGGAAGTTATAGACTTCGCCGGCGAACTTGCTAAAACTATAGCGCAAGCTGACTGGGATCGAGGGCAGATAAACAAGGAAGAGGTCAAATTCATTCCAGAAACCATTTTATTCGAACAACTCCGGACGAAGTATAACATCCGCGCTGTCAACCTTGTACGTTGCCTGCTCAAATCCGATGTTGGCGCTGCAGCAGCAAGTGCGTACCGTGAGCACGTGAACAAATTGACAAAAGAATCCGAGCAAGAATTTGCTTCCTTTTGGAGGGACAGTGTCTCCTTACGAGTCCAACTTTACACAACTGGAGTAACAGCTATACCTGATGATAAGATGCAAACACAGTTCCGAGATTTGCTCGAAAACCACATCTCTAAGGAGCTTGTTACCGAGACCTTGGCGCGGGCGGAATCGAAACACTTACTTCAGTCAAGTATTGTCCGTAAAGATGTTCAAAAGCTCAGAGCCAGTCTGGATGAACATAGACCAATTATACCTGCCCTCGATAAGTTCGCCTCAAAACGGGGTGTTCCTGCAATAGCAGTGGAAGAGCTTGGAGTGAGGAAGAAGGAGATAACTCGTGAAAGGGTCGCTAAAATGAGGAACGATAAGGATCCACCACGTCTATTTCTTACATTGGTGGTGATACTGTGGGAGATTCATAATGCGGGGCTCATATATACCACCGGTAAGTTTTCACCAAAACTCTTGAAATCGCTTCAACCAGTGATAGCTCCCGAGATGCTGGAGAAACTAGAGGTCCTCAAAGCAGCTGTCAAGGCCGGATCGGTCACCGATACTCAGAAACAAGAGATGAGAACACTAGCCCAAGATGCTTGTCTTTAAATAGAGCTAGAATAGATCACTTACTCCAAGACAAGCACTCCAATAAAAGGAAGGATCGATAACCTTTGACGGGATACTTTTCGACCTTATGTGCAATGAGAAAATAAACAGCCATAGCGAAAGACCCAAGATTAATGAACATAATATCGTCCAAGAGACACACCCACGCTGCATATCTCCACTGATATGACTTTGGCAGTCCCTTAAGCTCACATCAACTCCGCGGGCGACATGACTCCACCACCCTCCACCGTCCCCTCTCCCAACTGTCTACATAGGTTCCTGTCTTCTTCTCCCATCCCCCCCGCCTCCAGGATCTCCATAATAACGTCAGTCTTCGCGATCACGTACTCATCAATCGTGATCCCCCTCTTAGCTAGCTCAAACTTAACCTGCGCATATTTCTCCCTCAATTCCTCCCTCTCCCTCAACACATCCCTCACGATTCTGTTATTCCGCTCACCGATACTGCCTTCCAGGATGACGTATATATTTCTCCGCGGGTACCTTAGAGGCCGGTTCCATCGGAACGCCATGCGATCGGGTACGCCAAGGGATCCTTTACGCTCGTAGCCGGCGGTCATGAAGGCGTCGACGGCCGCGTCGAAATTCTCAGACGTGACGATCACGTTAATGTCGATGATGGGTTTGGCTGCGAGGTTGGGAACGGCGGTGCTGCCGATGTGGAGGATCTCGATGTAGGGGACGTGGGTGAGGATGAGTTCGATTTCGCTCTTGATGTGGAGGAAGAAGGTGGGCCAGAAGTTTAGATAGGGGACCACTTCGACGAGGGACATGGTGGAGTTTGGAGAGGATCGGGTAGATGGGCTTGGAACAGTATCGATGTCAGGACTTTTCGAACTCCTAAGTCGTATGTGCAATGCTCTTAGTCGTAGGTTATGGAAATAGGTTGCTTAGGTTGTGGAGATATCTCGATCAGTTGGAAAGTGTAACAGGTTGTATTAGTGGCAGGGGCTTATTTTGTATCAGTATGCGCTGCTTCTGCTTACCTACTGCAGCCTGTTGTTTGCCATTATGGCAAAATTGATGAGGTCCCCGTTGTTTGTTCGGAAGGCGACGCTCGTGATACACATAGTTGGACATTGTGACCTCTCAATTTCGAGGGAGGTATATCCCCATAAAGGGGAAAGAGCAATGAGACGTTGGTCCTGAAATATGACTTGACTCTACAGTATATCACATAATGGAAGGGGTTATTTGCTCCACTCCTATCAAAACTATATATATCCTTTACGGGACTGTTATTGGAGTTGTTTACGTCATCCGCGTCATATAGATCGTCAGCCTACCCGCTGCGCACAAGAAAGAAACCTCACCAGAAAAAAAATGCAAAAGAAGAGCCCCAAAGGCTCCCAGAAACCAGGGGAACTGATTTGCTGTGACGAATATCCACGGTGGTCTTTCCCGATTCCGTTTCCTTAAACTTATATGAGAGTCCTTAGGCAGCCCACAACCGGGGGATGAACCCTCATACCAGTTGCAACGCAGGAGGTTGATCTAAGCAAGTACCGCGTACTACGTACTAAACGGGCATGTTATTCGGAAGAAGGCCGGGTGATTTGGAAATTATAAGGTGCAAGTGCAGACGCGGAATTGGAAAGGTGCGGTTGCGTTAGAATCAAGTTTGTTTTATTTTGAGCATATTCGTGGGCACACTTTTAAGTGAAGAATGGGAGAAAAACGTGACTTTGGCCAAGAGTGAGAGTTGTGGAAGGGAGGACGGGAGAATCACTCTGATTGGACTTGGCACTCTATACTCGAACTGTAAGGTATACTGCTGCTGTAAGGTATACTGCTGCTGTAAGGTATACTGCTGCTGTAAGGTATACTGCTGCTGTAAGGTATACTGCTGCTGTA
>MU006095.1:96057-165644 GCA_010093705.1 Patellaria atrata CBS 101060
CTGTAAGGTATACTGCTGCTGTAAGGTATACTGCTGCTGTAAGGTATACTGCTGCTGTAAGGTATACTGCTGCTGTAAGGTATACTGCTGCTGTATTGTACGCGCAAATGGACTGAGTAAAACGACTTTCCTGTACGGATTGACATTATCCTACAAGATGACTTACCCATATCAATCGACGAGATTGTTTAAGACGAGTCTACTTGTACGAATTCTCAAACTATTATAAGGGAAGAGCAGGATCCAATGGGACAGCGACTGTATGGTAAGATAGAAGTATATGACACAGCAAGGGGGCAGACAGCAATCATTTATCACCAATTACTCAATGTAAGATCCGTAGAAGGGAGCAACAGGCATATGGGGCGTAGGTGAGATAGGAAAGATATTGATTACTATATAGAATCGTTGTAACAGATCATGTCACAATATGCGTAGGATAGCTTGAGGTGATATAGTACCCCAGAAAGGGCACAGTAGGACTCAAATAGACGCCATGGTACTGAGAAGGGCAAAAGAATGGTAATATACTACTGTAATCAAAGCCTTGCTTTAGCGTCCTGCTCTAAGGCAATCTCAATTGTGCACAAGATCAATGTGTCTCTCAATGCTGGAACTCTGAATCGATGATTAACTTCCTGGTAGTCATCGCTAGCGGCCATGTCTGCGAAATGCCATATACTCGGATAGTGCGCGAGCGCAACTTCGTCCCATAGAGTTTCATCATCCAAACTTTGATCCTGATTGGAGGTCCTCTTCCTCCCATTAACTTCTACGACAGTGCCCACAATTTTGGCATTCCCTCCGCGCTTGACACCAATAGACTCCGCAAACGCCTTACCATATTGTATATATGACTCCTTCATGTTGGGCTTGAACGACAAGAGATTGAGCATAGACACCGGACTAGCACCTTCTTGCTGACTGAAGTTTTCCATCCACTCCCGTAATTCCTCTGTAAGCTCTAGGTTTTGCGCAGAATTTGCGATTCGGGGTTTCTGAAGAGCACCGGTCAACGGAGGTACGCGATCTTTGCTCATGTGTAACAGTTCTTGATTCCTTTCCCGGAATCCGCCAATGAGTCTGCTCGGTATACCTGCGCTTACGCTCCATTGCTTCCGGACGAGTTTTCGGAGAGACTTTGGTAGAGGTGACTGTGAAGCGAGTATGAGAAGGAGGTCCCATTGTTCATTGAGAAGCACGGAAGTGGAAAGTGTGGTGGGACGTATGATCCAACGGATCACTTTTGAGATGACAAGAGGAGTGACCTGCGTCGTGCGAAGAGCTGTTTGAAATGCAGAAATGGGAACATTGAGAGAAAGGAGATGTATGTTGCAGACTGGCATATTGATTCTGGGATGATGAGGAACGTCTGTTTTGTGTGGTACAGTACTTATAATGAGAGATATAATAGACGGTACGAGGAAATGGACATATATCTAAAGCATACTGTTGAAGTACGATTTACTTAGGGATCATTGAGGGGAGAAAAGTATGAGGTGAGGTTGTAACGTAGCCTCGGATGCACGTATCACTAGCAGGAGCCATATCTAAGATCTTGGCATAAAATGGGCTTCAAGGTATTCTTCAAAAGTCAGTGATTTTTTTGGTCATTTACTTAACGAGTAGGAATAGAACAAATTCATATAATTACCTAAGATCTCCGCAAAAAATGTTATAGATCTGTGTGCGATATGATATTTTTAGATTAGGTGGTGAAAGTGAAGTTGACAACGTCAGTTCTAAGCGCGTTAATTCCGCGATAATCCTCAAAGCTCGGGCACGGACCATCACATAAACTCCCGTCGCAACCTTTATGCACATCAAGTAAGGACTGGACGGTGTTGTATGTTACGGTGGAAAAATGTCTCCAATGTCGTTGAGAGATACTGTTCTCAGATCAGTTCTCCGACAACCACATACCCTGCACTCCATTATCACCCCAGGTTCCTACCGAACTTTTTCAGTCCTGAATCGTCCTCCTCCCAATTATGAGAACCATATACCACTCACGAGGATTGAAAGAATTGCTCTAGCTGTTGGATCGGCATTTTTATCGTTACGTGACCCCCGAAGAGGAGGTAAGGATATGATACGCAACCCGAGGCCCTGGGAACGTTTATCATGCATTGAAGCAATTATAGTTCAATGCTAATTTAGCTTGCTAGATCTCATAGCAGCGCTGGGCGAAGCAACTGCCCAACCATACTTCATATATCGTTTGAGGGATGCGATGCTTCTATCTACTACTGGGCGCCGTATCCTCCGCGATCGTCCACGTATAAACTCGAAAACAATGTCACTGGAATATCTTCGCTCGCTTCCTGATAACTGCGTTGGACGTACATACGCTACATGGTTAGACCGTGAAGGTGTAACCCCCGATACAAGATCGCAAGTCCAATATATTGATGATGAGGAGTGCGCGTACGTGATGCAGAGGTATAGAGAGTGCCATGATTTCTACCACGCAGTAACTGGCATGCCAGTATTTAGAGAAGGGGAGGTCGCACTCAAGGCATTCGAGTTTGCAAATACAGTACTGCCAATGACGGGGTTGAGCGTCTTTGCAGTCACAACCTTGAAGAAGAGGGAGAGAGAAAGATTTTGGGACACCTATCTGCCTTGGGCAGTAGAGAATGGATTGAAGAGTAAAGACATGATCAATGTTTACTGGGAGGAAGAGTTGGAGCGGGATGTGGATGACTTGAGAAAGGAGCTAGGGATTGAGAAGCCGCCAGATTTACGGGAGGTTAGGAGAGCAGAGAGGGAAAGGAGAAAACGGGAGAAGGGACAACCTTTAGAGACCAACTTGGCCGCGTGATTTGACTCTAAAAAGAGCGATAAGGTATGCCTTGCTTTTAGGTTATCGACATGTCTTCTCATTGCCGGCCGCGTTAAAGACCACCATTGGCAGGGTATGCCAGTACCGGATAGTGAAGGGTTTCCACTCCCTTACGGTTAGCGTTCCTGGGTTATTGTACAAATCCCGTACACGTAATAGGTACTACTACGTCCGATCCTTTTGACATTATACCGATCTGTATAGGTCAGGTCAGGAGTCTCTTCGTAATCAACGTACACATAACCAGAAATGCCAGAGCAAGGGAAGGGACTCAATTATATATCATCTTTAGTGCCCGAGAAGCCACAACACCAGAAGGACCCGGAAAACCTATCTGATGTAGCATATCTCAAGCGTCTTTACTGGTGTGCTATTAGCATTGTGGATGCTTCACCATTATTCCATAACATAGAACGTTCTCTTCGAGGATATCTTCAGACTGTGAACGCAAGACCAAGGACATAATACTTGCATAGGTCACGAAGCCGCCGCCTCAAATATAATTCCTCAAAAGGATCGTGAGAAATATAACTCCTAACACCGCCCACATGCCAAACCCTTGTGTCGTCCAGTTTTGTCACGATTTTTGTCCTCCGTACTGTACTCAACACGCTCACAAATCCAACAAATCGTCATCGTCATCATCCCACCCTCCCTTCCTCCTACTAACCACAATCTTCTCTTTCTCCCCTTGCTGCTCGCTAACCGCCCCCAATAACTCCTTCAGTTGCTCCTCAGTGACTTTCTGCCGCAGCTGCCCGGACCGTGCCAACATAATCAGTCTGTTTTCCACGTCTTCGGCTCTAGAAGCTTTCACGAGACGAATGCGACCGAGGCGGTCGAGGGCTTCGGGCGCGAGGATTTGGGAGAGGATCGAGGTGCGGGCTTCGGCTAGGAGATGTTAATGGGGGATAAGCTAGGAGAAGAAGGAGAAGCAGACCTTCGCGCTCACGTTGTTGATCTTCGTTGGTATTGTCGCCGCCAGAGCTGCCGCCTTGTTGACGCAGTTGCGCGAGACGGGCTTTGCGGATCTGGAGGGGAGATTACTTAAGAGACGGGAAGGTCGGATCTGGGTACTTACTTCTTCAAGGTCTGCGTCTGACATTTTGGGATATCAGTACGTAGGGTTTGATTTCTTGCGGTATGGTGAAAAGTTTGGAGGGGTTAACGCGAGAGAAGACGTGGTGGGGCAGTTGGGAGAGAACTCTGGCACGTCACTTATCAAACTCGAGATGGGACTCCAATTATATAGGTAAGGTTAATGTTTAGGCAGCCAGAAGACTATTGATGCCGAAATGTATGTGGAGGTGTAGGCTATTGTATCTGTCAATCGCTGAGACGAAAAAGTGACTTATTCTTCCTACAACATCTTTTTCTGTTCCACGAGTCACTGTATTTCCTCTCACACTCAACAATGTCATAGTCTTAGCATATTTGACATTCTGATATTCTCACACAATTCAACTGAGTGTATAATTTTCACGAGTATTAGAAAGTATGGAGGGTCGACAACTCCTGTCGTCCATGTCAATTGGGGAAGAACATCTCGACTTCATTGAGTGGACAAAAGAGCGAGGAGTCAGAATCCATCCCAATATTATACCAGCTCAAATACCGAACAGTGGTATTGGTATTCGAGCGTTGAAGCCGCTAAAGGTAGAGTCAATTGGATACATCTGTACCCAAGCAAGACTGATAAGTATAGAAAGGGGAACAACTCGTTTTCATTCCAGCTTCTGCCCTCATCACAATTGACTCTGTCGGCCAGGAATTTCTGAAAGAGTGCTCTGTCCAATCGAGGATAGCGGTGCACATAGCTCTCGATCATCTTCAACATGACAGACGTTTTTTTGAGAGATGGTCCAAAGTCTGGCCTTCGCTGGAAGATCTTAGCGTTCTACCCATGACATGGAAGGAATCGGATCACGAGCATTTGACTAACCATGCTGTCCAACTGCTTGCAAAACAACTGGCCAAATTTGAGAGAGATTGGGAGCAATTAAGAACCTCTGCTTTTACTCCCATATTGGATAAGGAAGTCTACAGTTATTACTGGATGATTGTGAACACACGGTGCTTCTTCTGGGAGTTTGCAGATATTAAGCCTAAGAACTCAGAGACGTGTCTCGCAATGTTCCCGTTCGCTGATTATTTTAACCATGCCATCCAAGCGGTTAGTTACCTTCAACATGGTGTCGAAGGGTCTAATATCCAACTTGTAGTGCAATATCAACATCGATGAAAAAGGGGTGACTATAACTACGGATAAAGAATACGGTACTTCGAAACTTGTACCTGGTCCCATAGCATTTCGCGCTTATCATATCTCTAGGAACCGGATCTGAGATATTTGTGTGCTATGGTCAGCATAACAGCGACTTTCTACTCGTGGAGTGTAGGTTAAAATGAACAGATCCTTCTTCATAACTATCAAACTACAGGATCTGAAAAACCGTAGATGGCTTCATCCCAGATGATAATGCGGCGGATAATTTCTGCATTGACGAGATCATCTTGCCCGAAATATCAGCGGATGCGAAGGAAGACTTGAGGGGTTCTGGTTACCTGGGGTAAGAGCTAATTCAGTTGAGATACAGGTATTTCTCGCACATTCGAGAAACTGACCTTGTAGTTAGGGAATACTATCTTAATCCTTCAGGCCTCTGTTTTCGAACTGAAGTGGCTTTGCGGCGCCATGTCCTGAATACTTCGGCTTGGAGAGAATTCCTAGCAACTGGGCTTGATTTGAATGAGGGACACACTGTGGCTATCCAGAATTTTAGTTATGATTTGGTCAAGAATTGGATGCGAACTGTAGGAGCAGAACATATAAAAGAGCTGGCCAAGGTTAAACCCAGAACCAACTCCGTTAAGTTAAGACAGAAGCGGTGGGAGCAGATTCAGGACTTGATATCTAAAATGGAGCGGCGGATGGGTGAGATCTAGCAGTGGGGCAATGGGGAAGTGATGACTAGCTTTGGCATAATCTGGTCTTTTGCCAGGGGATAGTTTGAGTTCTTCTTTTAAAAATGCTGACTATATGGAACATGAATCGCGACCATAGAGTTCGGCAACCAACGGTTTCGTAATTCCCAACCTCCCTCGGAGATTCTTTTTACCGCGTGATAGACAGTACACCTTCTTGGGATGTGTGGTACAGAAAAGGAGTCCAGACAAGGTTTGACGGACGATTTTCCCTCGTAGATAGAGCTTTCGAAATTTGACTTGCAGCTACGAAAGGCGAGCGTTCGTCATTAGTATGATCCATATGGAGGAAAAATTACGCTTTATAACTGAACATACCCTGATGCATTCCCCTATCTTTCCCTACTCTAGGTGGATCCTCAATTACAGTACGTTTTCTGTAACTCCCCGGTGGACACTTCAAGGCGCAATATCCCACCGGTTCAAGACATGTACGGACCAAATATTTGTACAGCTCACAAGCTTTGTACAGCTTGACTTCGTTACGTGCATCGGAGGTGGAACTCCTTCATAAGTTCAGGCATACGGCGAGCAAGCATTGCCGTGAGAAGAAAGGAGGTAGTGATCATAAGCTCTGAAAATGTTATATTATGAGCTTTTCAATAATATTCTGGGGACCTGTAGCGACCATCGACTGCTGATACTTTTCCCGGTAAAAGGTTTGGATCTTCCGTTCGATGTTGATTTGCTCGCTTTTCCATCTCCCCGATCCAATGGTTTGCGTATCATCACCTTTAGAACTAAACCAGCTGCTTAACCCATTCGACTTTGGCCTCGTGTCAACCAAGTGCTTCTCTTCCTCGGCAAAGATGTCTACCATCTTACCCCAATTTTTCAACCCGACTTCTACGCACTCAATACACTTCTTTTTAGAAGCATCAGGCAGACTTTGCTCCCTGAGACTAGTTTCTGCTGCTTCTACAGCTTTGCGTGTCCAACCTAATCCTACTTCTCGCTGTCTACTTGAAGACGAAGACATAGAGAAAAGTATCTCGCCAATGAAGGTCATCAGAGTTGCTTCCTCACAGGGATCGGACGGATTTCGCGTGATGGGAGTATCATAAGATGGGGGTGGAGGAGGGTAAGAAGGCTGTTTTAGAAATGCACCCACGGAACTATAGGGTGACGGTTCTTTATTTTCTGACTCATCATTTACGAGCACGACAGGTGCCGAGCGTCTTGCGCGTAAAACTGATAAATATATCGGGAGGGAGGTGGAAGTATCCCCTTTCTGCGCATAATGTGTTGCTGTTTGGGTGACAACGCGTAGCACATTTTCTGACACAGTCTTTGCCTCTGTATTTATTACGAGCGAGTCTTTCTTGAATAGAGATGACGGATCTGGTAAAGCGGAGACGGCAATGTCGAGGCTCCATTTATACATCTCTTCAGCGGTATCATGAAGACCTTTGAAATCTAACCAATCTGCGTATGCTAATGCAGCATCAACTCGCTGTCTAGTGGTGAACCCCTTGCTAGTCAATACTCGCATGTAGAATGCTTCAGGGGGTTCAAAAGCTGGTTCACAATTTTCTTCTAACGGAGGCTCAATCCTTTTGCTGAACGGTGGTAGAGGTTTTGGATGCGGATTTGAAGGTCCTACAACATGAGCAGGATCCAGAACCCAGTGTCTTGTTGTATCCACGACCATTCCATCCAAATGTTCTGCACATTTTGCACAACCCATTATTACTTTGAAATACCCGTCCTTCCATTCGTAGTCCTTAGCTTCGATATTGTATCCTGCTCTTCCTAAACCGGGAATCAATACCGAACCCTCTTCCTGTTCAACCAAACCCTTTCCTTCGTGCTCTAGATCTTCCAATCGTCTAAGAATCGTTATCCAGTTCCCTGATAATTTAGCCCAATCGATCATCTTTGAGCCATCTGGGGCTGGTGCTTCCTCGTGATGTCCTTGGCGCCAGAGAGCCCTAGTCTTCATCCGCCATTCTGATGGGCTGGGATATTTGCGCTCCAAGATTTCATTCTTGACTCCATAGCTTAAGAGTGAGAATAGGAAGATGCATGAGAAGCTGAAGAAGGTATATTTCCCAGTTAGCCAAGCTTGCTCTTTGAAGTACCTCTTTCGTTCTGTAGTTAATAGACGCGTAAGCCGTAGCTGCCCGCCTTGAGTTGGGAATGATTGAGTTCCTGGAGAAAGAAAGGGAAGCTGGGGTCGTAACGTCGTGGGTGTTAAGAGGAGCAATCTTGTGCGTTGGGTAAAAGGTCTCAAAGAGGATAATGGCGATGCTTTGTTAGGAGGCTGAAACTTGCGTAGCAGTGGTTGTATCCGATGACGATCTAAGCGCGTAAGGGACATCCTTTACTTGAACAATTGATTGATAGCAAATACATTTGGTTGTTTGCGGTTGGAGTTAGATAGAATCTTAGCTCCAACCTGACGGGAAGCAGGACGGAATGTTCCGCCATTCGAATTTTGACTTTGTATAAAGTACCTCCAACTTCAAAAAGCGCGCCACGACTTTACCTCAACACCTCTCAGCCAGGAACACGCGGCCTTCTAGGTATCAACAACATGGGCTCCTCAGGGAAGCACAAGAAAGGAGGCGATGAGAGCCGAAGCCATCAGAAAGGCTCGAAAAAGCGCAAGCACGTCGAAACCCTAGAGAAAGTATCGCCAGCAGATGAAAACGTCAATCCCGATACTACTACGGTCGAAGCCACGCCGATTCACAAGAAGAAATCCAAGAAGCACCGGAAGACTGCGAAGAGCGCGGAAGAGAACCCTGAGAATGGAAAGGAAAGTAGTGCGTTGGACGGTCAGGAATTTGGGACTGGAGAGGTTACCGCGTCCAAAGCCCAAAGGTTCATAGTATTTGTCGGTAGGTATACAATCGAACTCATCAGAGCTATACCAACCAGGTCGTTAGGCAATTTACCGTACTCTGCGACTACAGAGTCTATTCAGAAGCATTTCGTCAAGCTACAACCTAGTGCTGTTCGACACCGTACCGATAGGACCACGGGAAAATCTAAAGGCTTTGCCTTCTTGGAGTTTGAAAGATATGATCGTATGAAAACATGCCTGAAGCTATATCATCACACAAATTTTGATGACGGTCTTTCACCCGCACGGAAGATCAATGTCGAACTAACGTAAGCTATCATTCTGGGAACCGACCAGGGGACTTCACAGTTATGCTAACCTAATTATTCTCATAGCGCTGGTGGAGGAGGTGGCAAGAGCGAGTACCGCAAGTCGAAACTCAAAACCAAGAATGAGAAGCTGAATGAGCAACGGAAACGACGAGCCCAGGAAGAGGAAAAAGCAGAGAAAAAGAAGGCCAAGACGCAGAGTCCTAAATCTGGAGACTCTCAAGCAGAAGTATCGGGTCCGGATGCCATGGATAAAGTTGAACTTGAGGATAGCGGCATCCATCCGAGCCGGAGAGCTCAGATGCTTCGCTGAAGCTTGCTCATCAAAACTTAGGACTCTAGACATTTTCTGATTCCAGTACGGATGGCTGATCTTGCGATTTACTACCTGTCGTCATTACTAAACCCTGCGACTATCATGGTTGCGCAGAGATACACGGAGTACTACTTCTACCAGTTATACGCCTTTCGTCTTTTGCTGCGGACGTTTTCTGTTTGCTTATCTTCCACTAGGATGAAGTTTTTTTACAACTACCCTTTCCATCAACTCCCGGATCTCGACTACTCACTAAAGGAACATTGGAAACTAACTCTCCAGTGCCATGGACTTGAATGTCTCAAAAGATATTTAGCAACTTCTCATTACCACCTAGTATCCTCCTTTGTTGCACCTCGGCCTCTACCTTAGCATCTGCTTTGCTTCCGTCGTTCCACAATCTGTACTTGTGGTCCCCTACTTTCAGTTAGTGGCGGAATGACCTTCGCTTCCCTACGGTTTATATGTAAGACTACAGGCCGATATCAGTTGACGTGATACTGGACACCGCATCTAGATACCTTACGTGGCGACGCCAGCCACAGGAAAATCGACAAACTCTTTCCGGTTATAGGAGCGAATCAAATTATCATGATAAACTTTCTCGTGTCTGCCGTCGACATTCTTGACATCGTTACGTGGACGGCTCTTTGAACTAATTCGGTCCCCTCGCGATGAGACGACTCTTTAACGAATCATTTTGGATTACTGAACAGATGATGGCTATGCCATGTTGCGGGCCTCAGCAGCTAGTACTTCCAAGTCTAAGACAATGGCATGAAATGGGATGTTAAGCATCAGTCTCGGTACCTCTTCATTTCAGAAATGCCCTCCCATCATTTCGACCCGCCGATCGCAGGTTTCAGTTTATGATTTCGAGTTCATTACTTCACACCGCAACACTCTATGCTTGTGTGATACTGATGCGAATGCTCGTCATCTGCTTCTACCAACTGTTCTTATTCCATAGACAGTTGTCCATCATTATCAGTAATGTACTGGGAAGGTACTGATCAACAGAGATTGTGATATCTATGTGATAAAATCATACCTCTTGCTGATTCCTCTCCAAACGACCTGCAAAACAACGACTCTGCAAAGGGTGCAGCTCTTCATAAATTACTAAAGTGTTTCGCCCGCAGACAACTGTGATTACCCTTTAGTCTACCTCTCACACGAAAACCATACGCTTTTACTACCAAATGATGCCTTTCATTACCGACTTCGATTATTCTTCATTTTTAGAATTCGGAATAACTACAAGGCAACAGAAGGGGCTACAAGTGATACCCCTGGCCACTCAATCGTGATTCCTATAGTAGGGTCCCGGCCAAAGCTTACGACAACATGGCAGACCCGAGCAACTAAGCTCTTCCACGATACCTAAGCATGAAAGGCGTGTGAAAAAGATCATATCAAAATTTCGAACGATACAAGACCTATTCGTCCAATAGCCAGTTGATTAAACTTGACCGTGACAAGGTAGGCATGATGATCGAACTTTCTTTAAGCTCATAAGTCATTAGTAGTTATGAAATGGTCCATTCCATTTGTTTGGTTATCGTCGTTCACAGCCTCTCATCCAAGTTTTGTGGTACCTCTGCCTCCATGGCTTTCTCTTAATGTTCGCGAATTTAAAATATGTCTCAACAACTGGACGTTTTCCTAGAATTGTTAACCAATATTATGAATCTTAACTACACTTGAAGAAAAGAACACATACGTCTTGATAAATGCAGTAGTTTAAGAAGAAGGCAATATGATCTTCGGTGATTTCTTGCTCTTTAGGTCTGTACGAAAAATGGTTGGTATAACTTATCGGCGAGATCCCCTTAGTATACTCACCGACAATAGTAAGCTTAGTCACACCACAACAACCACACCTGTATATTTAACTTCCTGTATTACTTATGAACTTTGATTTAATTTGTTGATTCAAAATGGAAACATTGTTTTGGGCCACAATTTATGGAATCCTTGTGCCTTATAACCTGTTCTGTGAACCTGTTATTTATCACTTTCGGTTTAGGGAAGTGGCGCGTGGACCCGTAATTAGATATCCTACATGAGTGCATACTTCCCCAGATTTTGAAGAACAGCTGACGACTCTCTAATAGTACGCGTGAATTGAATATGATCATTATAACCCCCACGGGCGCGAACCATCTACATTTCTCCCTTATTACCGTATTACCACATATCCCTTCTGAAGCTCACCGTAAAAGATTATGATAGTGCAAAGCAAACTTATGATGGAAAAGTTCCGCTCAAGAGCAGTGTTTTATATCTCCGTGGAGTATTGTCTGAACCAGCTTTTCAACCCTACCGTGATTCGAGAGGAACATTTCCCCTGTGCAAAGGAGGCGATTAATCATTGACAATCTTCTTCCTATCCCAATCAATGATTAGAAACTCTACGGTACTTGAAAATCTCAGTTTGTTCTGAATGAATTGTGGTGGCGTCTCAGCTGAGGAAAATATTGCTGGGGGGAACATTATCTTTTCATCCTGGTTGCGGAATGGAGTATTGAGAAAGAGGCAGCTTACACCTTAATACCGCATCTCCTTCCAAATCAGGTAATCAAAAGTGCCATAACCACGCGCAAAACCATTGCTTATGGACGGGATATGACAGCTGTTGTCCAAAAGAATATGAGACGCAAATGCAAAGTATCACAAGGTGATATTTACCAGGTTCGAGGTGAGATTCACCGTCCGCTAAGCGTGGACGAAGACCCTCTATCGTGGGGGTGGAAAATTTTCTCCAATCGATATTCAGATTGCGCGGTGACAATATGTTCTCGAGCAGGTATTTAAGGCCATCCAATTCCTTCGATTTCTTGGATCAGCACAGCATAACAAGTCTTCAGTTTCTTATCAATTGACTCTCAAAAATCAATCCGTATCCATCAACATGCGTTTCTCGGTCTCTTCATTCTTGGCTTTCATGCCTTTTACTACAGTCCTTGCAGCTCCTCTTGAGGCTACGAAAACAAATGTTTCCAATGCCACTCATGTAGAAGTTGCGCGCCAAGCTCATACACAAGGGACTGCAACCTTCTTCTTCCAAAATGGGGGTATCGGCTCCTGCGGCGAGCAGCATAGCGACAATGAGTTCCTAGTCGCTATGGCATCCAGCTTCAACAATGAGTTTTGCGGCCGCGGTATTATTGTCACCAATATCAATGGCGGGCAAGGCAATGGAAACCAGGTCTCTGCTAGGATTGTGGATACCTGTCCAAGTTGTGCTTCGAATGACCTTGGTGAGTGGTGTTGCTAGGAGTCAATTTTCCGTCAGACTGACCTGAGATCCAGATTTGAGCGTTGGCGCTTTCAGTGCGCTTACCAATGGGGATCTTGATCTCGGTGTCATTGCGATTGACTGGTAAGTTCAGCCCCATGCACAAATTGTGAGTTAAAGCTAATGTGCATAGGTTCATCCCCTAGTTTTTTCAGATAGACTACACCTTACGATCGTTCAAGCATTTTCATGCCAGTTGTGTGATGGAAAGTTGTATTTCTGGCTAACTCAATAAATTTGCAAAGGTTTTGTTACTCTGAGTTTGTAGGAGGTAGTACCTTGGTACAATTCGCGGTCATTGTCAATAGCAAATCTTGGCTGATAGAATAGTTAACCTGGAATATAAGTACCGGTTGCAATATGAACATGGTGAAATGCTCAAAGAGTCCCTATTACGAAATCGAACATTACAGTATGTGTCAGTACCGTATTGTCTCAATTTATGGGATAATCCGTCGCATATAGGTTACATCAGCATGCTATATACTCACATAGACTTGTTGTTAACTGCACAGACGGTATGCCTCAGGGCCCCGCAGCAAGAACTCTGGGTATATGAGAAAGCTTGCATGTAGAGATATCTCTGGCGCTTTGAAGTTGAAGGATGTATCCTGGAAACCAGCTAGGGTTCCGCTAAGGCGAGAAATGTGACCTGGTCCACTGTTTCATTGGCAACCTGTTGACTATCTGTTGGAGAGTATTTCGCAACGCTGAGATGTGCTTGCAGCCTCTTGTGACCTACCAAATAAACGTATACGTAAAAGATATTAATGAGACATGTCTAGCGGCATTTACTTTCCTGATGACTTTGACACCCAGGGGGGGCTTCCTTTTACTACCCGGGACTTTGGCATCTAGTGCCGTACGAATGTAATCCTGGCGTCGCCTGTGGGAACCACGACGGATGTGACCCTTGCGAAGATCCTCCAGGCATTCGCCTTTTCTTTCCCGTAATTGAGATCATCGATAACGCACGAATTCGCTAGTTTGATTTGTACATGCGGGGACTTTGCCGGCTTGGAATTCTACACCAACATACTAGTAGTTATGCGGCACGCCGGCACGTGTACAGTAGCTTGTGTGCTTAAGGTACGTACCTACATGGCCGAACGGATCATTCGGTACTTTCAGAGGAGAGCCGCCTCGCATAGTTTTCTCTACATCTGAGTAGCATCTCTCCCGCTTCTTGGTTCTGCTCTGAGATTCATGAGTTGCGTCGACTATCATAGTATCAAAGGTGCCTGTGATAACTTACAGTACGGTACATATAGCATGAATGCATTGGATGGTCTAATCTCACAGTTTTCTCTTATCTGTTATTTATAGTTTAAAGTATATCGGGCGCATGTCAGTAAATGAATGGAGGTTAAGGTTGGGGTAAGATATCCGTAGTTCTAAGATGTTCGCTTAAATCGAAGGATCTAACCGTCTGAAGGCTAGCACCAAAGGGGACGCCACAAGCTTATCAGGAACCTAACCTTTATTAAACACCTGAATCGAACCCCATACTCCAACTTATAACCATAATTCTGGCTATATTATTATCCCTCGACACGCAGGGCAGCGTTAACAACATCAGCCTGAAGAGTCGACCGAATTCACCGAAGGTCGTCTTGGGTCCTAGACGCGAAATATTATCGGCTTCGATTCATCTCTTCTTATCGTCGAGGGCGAAATACCGGTATCAAAGATTAAGTATAGAGCTTTCCAATTTCGTTATGCAGCTTGTGATGTAGAATAATCTATATCTTAAATATCACTGCTACCAATGATAGTCAACACTTCCTTTCTATAACTATTTTATACCTATCAGACGTGGTCTGGTAGAAATTGCCTGCAAATGAAGCTTTTCGGGAAAGCAAAGCTTAGGGATCCGTCTAACCTTGCCTATAAAAATTTGGCTTGGGTCACAGTCCCTGACTCCCTGTTCTTTCTTAAACAAGGTCTACATACTTTCGTTGCATACCGTCCTACCTTACGCAAGTTCAAGGGTGTCAAACTCCTTTCCACATTTTACACGTCTTGGTAGGAGGTTAGGTAGCTACGGTAATTGCCAGAATTTCCGGAAATGGTTCTTCCGCCTTTCACAAGCGTTGCTGTGGAAGAGAAATCAATGACTTGGCGCATAGAGAATCAGACGCTCTACCCACGCGAGTAGCATATTTTCTAGGGTAACTGCATATACTGGCATCTAACCCCTCGCAAGCACTATGGTTCCTGCGATTATGACAGAGGTGGCTGAAAAAAAAGTATTCTAGGAACTAAAAGAAGCGTGGTAGATATCTAGTTGACCGCAGATGGGGAGAAACTTGGAGAACCATGGCTCCGGAGCAGAATAAATAGCAGCGATGGGTAGTAAGAAAATCAATACTTTCTGGAGCAAGCCTGAACTATCAGTAAAGTCCTGTTCCAGAGCAGTCCTTCAGTGGTGATCAATCATCATGTCGTTCATTGACGGTCTGACACATTCTCTCAATCTGACAAACACCCTCTCCCAGGTTGTAACAAATGGTATACAAGTAGATAGCTCTAGGCGTATCTATAACTGACATTCCTTCCAGGTCTCTCGGTCCTTGGAACACTTGATGCCCCATACTTGCCAAAATACCTTTCTCAAATTGTACGAGACCTCTTTCCAAATCTCCAGCGCCTGTTAATGTGTATAAGCCACTTATAGGATACCCATGGGGCAACCGTAATGTCTCAAATACGAACCCTTTCGAGGAATATCCTGACACTGGAGTTGTCCGCACGTATGACTTTACCGTATCCCGCGGAAAGCTTGCACCAGATGGTGTCGAGAAAAATGTAATGCTCATCAATGGAGCATTCCCTGGCCCCTTGATTGAAGCGAATTGGGGTGATACGATCCAAGTCACCGTGCACAACAATCTGGGTGAAGAAGAGGAGGGAACATCTATGCACTGGCATGGATTAACGCAAAAGGAATCCCAGTGGTTTGACGGTGTACCCGGGGTCACGCAATGTCCTATCGCACCGAACAAGAAAATGACCTATTCCTTCAAAGCTGATATGTATGGCACAAGCTGGTATCATAGGTATGTCCCATCACTGTGTGCGTGTTCCATCTGTTGACAGCAAAAGTCATTACTCTGCGCAGTATGCCGATGGAATCTTTGGCCCTATGGTTATCTATGGTCCTTCAGCACTTCCGTATGACATTGATATTGGACCTGTTATGTTACATGATCATTATCACTCCGATTACTATAGCCTTGTGCAGGGGATCATGACTCCTGTCACTGGCGTGCTGCCACCACCGTCTAATAACAACCTCATCAACGGGAAAATGAATGCGGACTGCTCCGCCGTCTTAGCTCCCCTGACTTGCAGGTCCAACGCGGGTCTCTCAAAGTTCAAATTCGAAAAAGGAAAGGTCCATCGTCTGAGATTGATCAATTCTGGAGCGGAAGGTATCCAAAAGTTCTCGATCGATGGACATACCATGAAGGTCATTGCTAACGATTTTGTGCCTGTTAAACCTTATGATACGAACGTTGTTACTCTGGGCATTGGACAGCGAACCGATGTACTAGTCACTGCTAATGGGGAACGTACTGATGCAGTTTGGATGCGATCCCAGATCAATCTTCCCTGCGGTGTTAGCCTGCAAGGTACTTCATTGGCAGCCATTTACTACGACGATGCAGATACAAATAAGGCTCCTACGACGTCTTTACCTCAAGTCTTCAACCCAATTGCTTGCCAGAACGTAAGCTATACTCCTTTCCAATTATGCTATAGAATATCAAACTCATTCATCTTAGGATGACCTATTGACAACTGAACCGTACTACGAGTTTGGAGCCCAACCGGAACCTGAGACCGTGGAAACGATCAATATAGATTTTGCTGTAAATGCCACTGGTCACGCTCTGTTCTTCATGGATGGATCTTCTTTTCGTGTCAATTATGAGTAAGATTATGTCCTTGATGTCAGGATTCTATAAATTTCTAACTTCTCTAGTCATCCTGTGCTTCTTCTTTCAAATGCGGGCAATAACAGTTACCCTCACGATCCCCAGTGGAATGTGTACAATTTTGGCTCTAATTCTTCGATCCGTATTGTCATAAATAACCGATTCCCACTTTCTCATCCTATGGTACGTCAAGAAAATGTCGACTTACGGACACTGGGCTAACTATATTAGCACCTTCACGGCCACAACTTCTTCGTCCTCGCCGAGGGCCTTGGAGTGTGGGATGGCATTGTGAGGAGGCCAAATAACCCGCAACGACGTGATGTTCAACTAGTGCAAGGCTTAGGCTATATCGTTCTCCAAATCAATGCTGACAATCCCGGAGTCTGGCCTCTACATTGTACGTTTTCCATCCCTAAGATTGCAGTCGGATCACGTTATCTAATTGATATTCTTCAAGGTCATATTGCTTGGCATGTTAGTTCAGGATTGTACGTCAACGTCGTCGAGAGACCAGATGATATTCGAGACTTGGCGATCCCCGAGAGTGTTAGACAAGGCTGTCGGGATTGGTGGGATTTCAGCGGTACAGAGTATGTTAACCAGATCGACTCTGGCCTTCGACGACCTCGACGGGAGATCAAACTGTAGGCTCACCTGAGGTTATCATTTTCATTCATAATCACTACCCCCTCGATACTCTTTAGTAAGAAGCTGTCACCTTTTATGACACGCTTCTTCTTTTGATAGTAATATTGTATGTTTGCTTTATTTTAGCATTCTACACGTCAGATCAACTTTTCGCGATAAGTAGCACGATAAGTCTACCAGAGTACAATGAATCCAGGCCGTCGGTTTACGTATACCCCCTAATCGATACACCTATAACCCCTCTGTTTTGATACATGCGCACCCCTTCCTTAAAAATCGGGTCATGTATCGGTAATAGTCTAATTCAGTCACACTTACAACATGCTTTACCAGCCCACCTCATTATTCATACTATCAGTCCGCTCCATGGATTGCTCGAAAGCCTAGTTCTAAGGCGGGGCTGTAATTGTACAGTTCAAGGTTTTGGCGTAGCTCTCAGCGTTATACATGACCATATTAATTAAGAGAGGCGTGTACGTATACCAAAACGGGGTGATGTATGTGTATTGATTAAGGGGTCCACACAAACTGGCGACTCAAAATCTGTTAAGGTGCTTTATTTCTTCAACTAAAGGGGGTATGTTTTCTAATGATCTGGCTAAACCAGAAGTAGAAGCTCTGTTCACTTCTTCGTCTTTGCCTTTTTGGCTTTGCCTCCAACAGTAGGCCTTGGGTTACGAGCTCTCTTATTTCCCTTCGGTTCTGGTACCGGCTCAGCTGCTTCTCCTTCCTCAACGACGCTCTTCTCTTTCTCGGTCTCTTTCTCCGTTTCCTTGCAATTCGGGCTTCCGCACTTGCATCCACCACCTGGGAATTTGTAATAGCGGCCGTAGTCACACCACAACTCCGTTCCAGCGGGGATGCGCTCCACCGCCTTCAAGGCTTCACTAATCCCATCACCGACCCGTTCAACCCTGAATTCTACATTAGGATCACAGCAGTGGTTGATGAATCTGGTCCAGTTACCCTCGTACCGGGCATCAAGGCACATCAGGAAATCTCCCGGTCCGGCCTCATCGTCGCTGGAAAGAGAACGTGCTTCCCAAGCCACGGCTGGTTGCGCAGTTGCCTCTGAGGCCTTTGCAACGGCGCGAAGAGCTTTCACCGGCCGAGTCCGCGTCCGCTTCTTTAAGATTTGAGGTTCGGGCACTGGAACCATTTTCGCACTCTTCAGGAACAACTTGATCATGAATCCGTAGTCGTTTTTTGCGTCCTTTTCTACGTCATCGTCACTGATTGGTCTAAGCTGGCCGAAATACTCCCCGAGCCAGGACCCCTTTTTGATGTCTTTTTTGGTAAAAACACCCCAGCCGCCGAGGTCCTCGCGTTTTCGGAACTCCAGGTGTTCTTCGAACCAGGCCTCGCTGTTCTTCCCGCTCCAGACCGCTTCGGTACACGTGCACGACATGGTTTTGGCGCTCGGGGAGGGGCATTGGAAGCCACGGCATAGTTTCGTTCTAATGGTCTCATCTTCACGACGGTAGACGGAGAGGATATCTTCGGGGAAACGGAGGGAAGAAGGCCACCAGGACGGCTTTACCATTTCGATCCATTCGGCAGAATGGGGGTAGATCTTCTGGGTGAAGATCATAGTAGGTGCAAAGCCCTTTTCTCCTTCTCCGGGAAGGGGACGGTTCCTCGCGACCTCCTCCTCATTGTTAACTTTAATTAAGAAGTGCTTGACGACGGTAATAACCATATTGACGTAAGGAAGAGTACATAGACCTGCTATGGAGAAAGTATTTGAAGTGATAGAATTGCAGCCGAGTTGCGAGTGAGATTCTCAGGGGAAGATAAATGATAGCGTGGAGAGGGTGGAAAATATAAAGCGGAGAATAATTACAATCGAAATCTCCTAAGATGAGATCCATGATACTGTGGTACGTACAATAGCTATTGATTGTTGAAAATATGGTTGTTCTATTGTTATCCTATCGTTGCTTCGACACTATGATATCAAAGGCAAAGAGAAACAAAGACAAAGGGAGCGGGTTTTGATAAAGGACTGAATTAAGCGACACAACAAAGTTGTAGCGCCACCAGATTATAATAATAAGAGATGGAAAAAGAATATAAAGGGATTATATCACCGTGTATCTTAAGATCTCTATTTTTAAGAGTATTTGGTATTCTCTTTTGTTTTTTAGGAGAAAAGTTTTTTTTTTTTTGAATTTGTCAAGTTCTTGTGTATACTTAAAAGAAAATACCAATGTTGATATAGTACTAGCTTCACTCCTTTCCTCAGTCTTGCGTCGTACTACTGAATACAATTCTAAAAGAAATAGAGTGACAGAAACAAAAAGCAAAAGAAATCTATCTTCTCCGGAGGGATAAGAAAGATCTTTAAGATTTTCCATTGTTCGGCAGTATTCGAAGTTGACGTGGCTCTAACCTTCAATCCTAAAATGACTGAGGAAATATGACAAAGGAAATTATATGATACAATCCAGGTTATTGCCCATGCACAACTCACCTTTCCAGCCAGAACTGAGGATAGAGTAGCTGAGACGGGACATGAGAATGTATTCACCAGCGATGACAATTGTGTTGGGTTTCCCTTTGAATAGATGGTTTAGATTGCACGTGCCAAATTGAAAGACAAACTTTGACTGTGCAAGGTGTACCACATCTAGCGAAAACTTCAAAGAAAAAGTTGAAAGACAAAGGGTGAGTATGTCGAACACACAACAATCAGACGCTGCGCGATACAACATAGCAGGAGATATAATAAAGTGTACTATGCCACACTCGGGGTTTATCCGGAGTTCTCTATCAATGAGGGTACTTATGGCTGGCTGTACGCATTTTGATGAAAAAGCTCCGACTCAGTGGTACATGCCGACGGAATTCCGTCATGAGCAGAAGTCAACGGTTAGCGAGCGTGAGTACAGTAAATACACTAGGACGTGCTTGTAGTCCGGAAATGAGAGACAAAATACCAGCAATATGTCCCATATATCCAGAGTTGAAGATTCCTCACCTTAAATATTGTTTACATTGTTCGAGTATCCGTTACGAAAATACTTGGCTTTGCGTCCTCGTTTTGTATCAGGGACGTCCCTTACTTCCCAATCCCCAAGTCTTCCTTTATCAAATCTGCCGCTTTCTCCGCAATAGCATAAACGCTCGTCTGCGTATTACCTCTTGTATTTATCGGAATGACGCTAGCATCCACAACTCTCAGCCCCTTTACCCCATGTACCCGCAGCCTAGAGTCTACGACACCACCCATCTCCCTTGGTATCATAGCACACGTGCTCGTTGGGTGAAACGTCGTCAGTGCCGCAGACTTCACATATTCCTTTACTTCATCCAGTGACGCCTTTCGCAAGTCATTTTGCGGAACCCCGAGATTTCGCCTGCCAACACCCAAGGGTTTGAGGAGGTTGGAAAATGGAGGCGTGGAGGCGATGGTCTCGATATAGCGTACATGGCGGGCGAGCACTTCGACATCGAGAGGGTGAGCGAGGTATTGAGGGTCGATCGCTGGTGGTTCTGAGGGGTCCGCGGACTGGATGTGGACCGTTCCGCGCGAGAGAGGATGGAGCAGGGACACCGCAATGGTCACATAGTTTCCGGGTAGTTTGGTGCTTTGAGCGTCTGCGCCTGTTCCCGAGCCGCGGAAATTAGATTGGGCAGCATAGGTGAAGTAACCCGCGGATGCTTCGGCAGGGTTCCGCAGGAGCTCTTTGATAAAGGCCGTATGGGCTCGGTCGAAGGCAGCTGCGCCAGGATCTTTGGGTGCCGGTGAACTCCATGAAGACGGTATAGTAAGTAGAGATTCCAATTCAGTTTTACCCTCAGACGTAAGGAAATCAGGTACAGGAAGCAAGGCTGAGGAAAAGTTTCCGCCGACGGTAAAGGGACCTTTACGGTGCTTGGTATATGCTTCCATTGCTGCTCCTAATGCCGCTCTGTCTTGACGAGACATATCATCTTTAGTTGCTACGCCATCCACCACCTCAAAACTTAAGCCGCCAAGTGTATGGTCTTGCAAATGTGCGCCGACATTGGGATTGTCAACAAAGACGGGGATACCGTAAGAGCTCAAGAGCTCTGCATCACCAATACCTGAAAGTTCAAGGATCTTAGGAGAATTATATGTGCCACCTGACACGATGACCTCTCTCTTTGCTTTGGCAGTGATAGAAGTCGCATCCTTAGTATACTGAACTCCAGTTGCGATAACATTGCCGCTGTCGTCCTTCTCAAGTTCAACTTTCTCAACCAGAGCACTTGTTACTACCTTCAAGTTTGGCCTTGAGTCCTTGATAGGGGCATAGTATGCGTTAGCTGAATAACTTCGAGTTCTATCTGGGTTAATGCTAGCAGAATTGGTATACGCGCCAAAAGCGACTCCAGAGAATGGATCTCCTGAAATCGAATAGCCTAATTCTTTGAAAGTATCGAGCCATGCCTTGGGGATTGGATCATTGAGGTCGTCTGGAAAAGATGTCTGTATCGGGCCAGACGTACCCTTGATATGGTCCTCCATATAATCTAATGCAAGTTGGGTACGGACGGCGTCGTCTTCCGGTAGGTTGACCGTGTAAGTCTTCTGGTAGTATGGAGCCATTTTTTCCCAGTCCCATCCCGGATTCCCAAGCGCCGCCCACGCATCAACATTGAGTTTAGATGTAGCTACAAATGCCATCCCGTTTAATGCGCTTGTTCCCCCGAGCATGCGACCATGTGGCTGTCCGATTTGCTTCCCGCCCAGCGCTTCTTGCGGCACTGTCTTGTCGTTCCAGTCGCAATCCGTAGCCAGCAGTGATGGCCACAGCGCTGGTGTATTCACGCGGAAGTTGTTCAGCTGACTCTCTCCTGCTTCGAGTACTAGAACCTCCTTCGATGGGTCTTCTGACAGACGTGTAGCCAGCGCCAGTCCAGCTGTGCCGCCGCCAACGATGATGAAGTCTGGCTCGCTCGACATCTTTCAATAGTCCGTTTCTTTAGTTGCTTTACTTGTTTGCTGTTTGACTCTGGGAGCAGTTACACCATGGACTCTATGAGAGGGATCAGTTTCGAAAGAGTGGTCTGGTTGGAGATATATACTAACATATGACAGGTCTAGCTTCTGTACTAGATGGGAACAGCTTCAGGTAGAAGTACTTACGCTCCATCAGTGTCTCCATAATCAATACCTTAATGAACCATCAGTATGACCTTGTAAGCAAGCATACAACTTGACGCGATGCATATATGCATGACTGTATGCCTGCAACGTCTTACACGTATACCCACCCTGTACCATGCCGCTCGCCTGAATTGACGAAATGATCACGCTGATAAACTATCGAAGTCTCGAAGAAGTTGACGGAACTGTGCCATCTTCTGCGGAAGATTAAGTGACCCTTGTAACCTGCAACCCCGCGAGGAGAACGTGCAGATCCCGGAGCTGGAAACGTCCATCTCCGACGAAACATTACCTTACATCTCGTATCGAATGTATTGTAGGAAAAGAATTCGGTATTATTGAAACTCTGACCAGCAGAAAGTTGCAATGACGCGTCTATCTCTAAGTGAGTCTATCAGAACGGCTCAACACCATCTCCTGTTACGGCATCTCACCACCTCCTTAGATACAAGCGCAGTATTCCACCACTATATACAAGGACCGCCAAAACACTAGGATACTTGCGAGAGATTTCGTCTCTTTGCGTCGTGCTCTGTCGCGCCAGCATCCTCCTCATTCCGTTCGCGCTTCATACGCGGTGTGTGATCTTTCATCACATACATCTGACCATACATCTCCACGGCATTGAAGAAAACATTCACCCCATTTAGCACAGCTTCACTGACCAAAGGAGATAGTGACTGTTGTATGATGGAACCTATCGTCATTTTCTCATACCTGGCAAGAGATAACAGTTGCTGTTTTGGGTCGTCAGCAATGATCAATGAAGAGCCTTGATACCATTGCAGTGAGAGGAAATCCGCAGTATTGATGTTTCCTTCCTCCATGTCTCTAGTGATTGAGCCGTAATCGTTGTACAGTCTTGACAGTATAGACATGTGATGGGCCAGATCTTCAGAGACGTATTGGGACAGTGTTGTTGCGAATGGTTCGTGTCCGTACTGAGCGTGCATCAAACATGTAAAGAAGGCAAATGCGATGTTTCCACCTGTATGCGGACCAGATGTACTACCTAACCAGCGCAGAATAGATCCATGTGTATCGTAAAGCCATTCATGGCTCTTTGTGACTTTACAATTGCCATTGTGTTGTGGTTGTGCTCGTCTTATATTGTCTTCTAACTGAGCGAGATGCCCGAGAAGATAATCAAGGAGATGAATTGTAACTTGGCGTTTCTCATGGCGACTCGCCCGTCTAACATTTGGATGGTCCCAAAGAAAGAGTATGAAGCGCTTTATCGGATCGTCAATCTTGGACTCAGCCAGATGTTCGGAGATGTGATCCATATTCCTGAATATCGAAAGAACACTCTGGCGTATTGTGAACCGATCATCTCGCGACAATTGCATGACAACAGACTCCATGTAATGATCCATTGCATAAAGTAAAGCTGAGAAAGTCATCATATCGAGTAGACAACTGGCACTCAATCCGGAGTTTGAGATATGGTTAGACACGGTCCAAGTAAATGGGATGAATTTCAAGTGCTTTCCTCCAACCTTACTTTCCGGTAAAATTTGTTGACATATTTCGGCAAGTTGTGTTGTAAACAAATCCCCTTCCGTTAACGATGCGGTAAGAAGCCAACATGGAGTTTCGAAAAGCAGAGGCAAATGGCTGTACTTGCCCACTAGTTGTTTCTGAATGAGGTTACAATCATTCGATAAGCATGTTTGTGTTAATTCGCAACCTGGTGCTTTCAACGCCGCAATCGCGTATACTTGTGCAAGAATGTTTGACTTGTAGGTAACTTTCTCAATCCAAACGTAGGTGGCTTGAAACTCGTTCTCAGTCTTTGCGGTGATGAAAACTTGAGCTCCTTTAATCGCGCCATTAATCTCTCTGGATAATGTTTGGGCTGACTCTAGATATGTTAGAGACTGGAGTGCCAGAGTCGCATAAGCGGTAGGTTCCGGTGAGTCCTCCCAAGAACCGTCTTCACGTCTTGCCCTCAATAACCGAATCAAGATTTGGAAAAGAATGATGGACATTTGACCTTTTAGATTTCTGTCTAAAAGAAGCGGTCGGTTCTTGGTTCGTGATGCGTTTATGGCCTTTGTAAAAGCTTGACACAAAAGCATGATTGGATAATAAGATGATAAATTCTGGAATTGTTAGCCTCCTTCTAAAAGATGTATTTCATGGCCTCACCCATTGATCGGTAAACTTATCGTGGTTCTTCCACACTATTCCACATAGAAACCGGATCACCTTCTCGATGTGTTGACGGTAGTGGTTTGCATCGCCAGATAGTAAAGCAAGTAAAACGTTACAGTTTGTGCTAATTTTAGCATTTCTTTCGTGGTGAAATGTCTCGAAGGAGACTTCGCCACCGAACTCTTGAATAAGCTTGTCTGGAGTGACTCTTATGCCAAGCGCAGAGAGTGCGCAAATGCATTTTGCTGTATCATCACCATCGGGCTCAAGGTAAGATGCTATAGACATTAGCAAAGACCGGCATTTTGATAGGTGTACTCATATTCGTACCAAATCCAATCAAGCCAGAACCTCGCTCAAGCTCGCTTTTCAGCATTGAACCTATTGTGGATGTGATGTCCATCCCTAACTCTTCTCTCGTAAAACCAACGTCTAGGAGCGTAGTTACAACCTGGAGTATTATAAGATTAGTTTTAGTGAAATTCTGTTGGCTAGTGCATTTACTAACCCATGATAACTCGAAAAAGTGAGACGGGAATGCGCTGGGTACACCCCCAATGCCACGGTCCTTCGCTCCCTTTACGACACGATGAAGATACATCTCAGATTCCTCGTCCCAGGTACTAGACTCCATAAGGTACGCTGCAGTCGATGAAGGAGAAGCCATCATACTTCCGAAAACCTTATGATGACGTATTCTATCGAAGTTGATTTTCCCGATAAACGCCTCAAGGGAGTGCAACGCCGTTGTTCTTTCAGAGGAATACAAAATCTCTGGTGATAGTTTGGCAAGCTTTGCACTCCGGATCTTCATTAAAGGGTCCTTGCCTCTGAACTCGAAAGCAATACCTTCAACCTCCAAGAAATCCAACATTGCGGGTACTAATACTTCGAATCCAACATGAGTTGACGCTGGGACATCCCAGACTTCCAATTTCTCCTGTAATGAAAGCTTTGCTTTCGTGAGACGGGACTGAAGATCTTGCACATCTAAATCTAGTTGGTGAGGATTCTTGATATGTTTGCATAGAGACAAGAGAGCTGCGGAAGTATTCAAGATCCCATCGGTTTGCGAAGCGTATGTCGGCCATGCTCCTGAAGTTTCTTGTGTATCTAGCAAATAGTTGAAGCTTTCCGGAAAGAGCCATTGTGGGGACCCATCTATAGTCTTTATGATCAAAGAGATCCAAGCTGTGTCGTAAACAGACGCTGACATGGAACTACCTCCGAGAACCTCGTCATAGCTGTTTAACATCCCTTCCAGAAGGTTAGTCGCTCGCGTGGTAAGGCTATCCTTAGTCTCCATCTTATCACTGGGCGCGAGTAAAGTTACTTTATCCACTCCCCCCGTACGATACATTGACGGACATAATGAGGAGAAACGTCTATCGGAATAAGGAAGCAATTGGAGATTGTAAGGGACAGAGATGCTTGAATGTGGCCCTTGTCCGAATATCGATTTTGATTGAGATCCGTTGTCTAACTGCATAGCGGACTATGTCGTTATGTACCCTAGGTACCTCACTTAAGCATGGGAAGAAGAATAGGTTTGCGTGCGGCGTCTTGTCCTTAAAGTCAAGTGGACTTCTGCGCCTAACCAGAGCTACCAAGAGCGATAGCCAGACATGGAAGCCTGGAAGGCCTTTTAGGCCTGGCTCCATTATTAGTACTTTTAGTGTTGATGGTTTGGAGTAGAGGTGCTTGGATGTTGAAAAAGCTAGTGAGGGGATGATGAAAATTGATATCAAGTAAAAATAACCGTTGTAAGCCGAACGTAACAGGTTTGACAATCCTGATCCATCCGTGTAACCGTAACGTAAGCTGAAAAGAGGCCCCATAAGCCCCAACACCAGCTGAACAGGAAGGGGGTAAAGGGGGGGGGTGTTACTTCTCGGATTTCGGTGAATATCGTAGCTGTGTTATCCATTGCATTACGGTAGTCTTCTAAGCCTCCCAAAGGTAAGGATACGGTAGGCTGAAGAACCGAGCAGTCCCGTTACCACCACCGTATGCAACTGGAATCCTTCAAAACAATTCACCGAGAAACTTACTTTTAACCCCCGCAGTCTTATAACGAATGTTAGCACCAACACCGCCGCTCATCTTTCAATTGTCCTTCCGGCTAAGATTCTAAGGATGAATATTGTTGTACAGCGGCGTAAAGGCTGAATTCGAGGTCTTAGCCCTACCAGTCTAGTTCTAGTGTCTGTGTTGGCAACCTCAAAAAATGTTCCACGCCTCCAAGTTCACCTTGGTCTCTAACATCCAGGCCCACCTAAACGACATTACATCAGGAAAAGGTCTTCTGATTGTCCTATTAAAGAGCTAGGAACATGTTTGCGTATAATTCCTTTTGGCCCAAATCACAGATTTCGCAAGGAAATTTTTCATTGATAATTGATCAAGTGCAGTCCGTTACAGTAGCAGGTACATAAGAGGAAAATGGGCCAATTGCATTCCCATAGCCAAGTTCTCGATCCGAATGCCAATTTTGATATTTCTAGAATTATGAGCATTTAAATCATGCAGGTCACTCGGCACATGGATGTGATCTCCACCCCAGCACACATCAGTTATGTCTCTCATCAATTCATGATATCCATGATACCTTTCACACTGTAATTCCTTGATCCAGCCTTCCGACCATCACTCAGCCCTGAAGCCTTGAGGGAGGAGTTGGTAAAAGTTGGGTTCGTGACAGCATATCCGAGCATTCACTGGTTCGGCTTACCATTTTAGCGTCCAAGGAGTCCAACCGCAGCCCCTAAACTCACAATTTATATTATCCTTCCAGGCACCTACTACCTATCAATATTCCAACATCGTGATAAGTCGGACTAAAATATCGTTCACCGTTTTTAATATGTGTGTTCCCGGCGATTTTCCTTGCATGATGATCCGTTGACAGGCCGATCCTAGCCTAACCAATTATGTATAGAATGACGATATATGCTGTGAGTCTCATCGTACCACGAGGATTTGAAATGAACTGCTTAAAACACAGACTGACTATACGAATAGCTGTGAGTCTTTGAACTGAAAGAGCTCGAGGTTCCCACCCTTTAGCGTACAATTCCTCTGACCAAGATTCGGTACAGCACTTCAAGATGTTCAATTCACTATTGGATAGGGTCCCTATATCGTTCTCGGAATTGTTCATAGTGTGTTGCTTTTCTACGTTCTTAGTAAGTTGATATTTCCATACTTCAAAATATGTTGCAATAACTAACTAAAGCAGTACTTCATCATCTCCTCAACCTACAATGTCTATTTTCATCCACTTGCCCGATTCCCAGGGCCGCGGTTGTGGATTTTTACACGTCTGTGTTATGCAAACTCGCTTCGACGCGGCGATCTGCATCTGAAGATCCTCGAGTTTCATGAGAAATATGGGGAAATCGTAAGAGTAGCACCGAATGAACTATCGTTCACCAGCCCATCGGCGTGGAAAGACATGTGCACTGGCTCAACAAAGAATAAGGGACTACCACGTAACACTATCGTTTTCGGTGCACAAGGATTCAAAAGCTTCCTCGATGGTTCAGATGAGCAACATACTATGTTCCGTAGAATGCTCGCTCCCTCATTCTCTGTATCTGCTATGAACAGAGCCGAGCCCACAATTCAAAGCTACATTAGCTTGTTGATTACTCAACTCAACAAAGAAGTTACAGAAAAGCAGCCTGTTAATATATGCGAATGGTATAACTACTTTACATTCGATATCACAGGAGAACTGGCTTTCAGCGAGTCTTTTGGACAACTCGAACGCAAGGCTTACCATCAATGGGTAAAATTGATCTTCAGCCATTTAAAATATTCCGCATTGAGCATCTGTCTTCGGTTCTGGCCACCTCTCGATGTACTCATGCCAAAACTGGCACCCGCCAGCCTTCATAAACTCAAGCATCTGTTCTGTCAATTATCTCGTCAGAAGGTTGCCTACCGAATCAATCGTCCTGATGCTTCCCAGCTACAGGACTGGGTGAGTCCGTGCTTGACTACCAAAGATCCAAGGGAAAAGATGGAACTCGAGGAGATCATGGATACCTTTACGATTTTTATCATCGCAGGTTCGGAGACAACCGCTACGCTTCTATCAGGCCTGACGAATCATCTCTGCCAAAACAAGCGCGTATTGAAGCTTCTTTCAGATGAAATTCGTGGAACGTTCAAGAGTGAAGATGAGATCACACAAGCTGCTGCAGCGAAGCTCCCATATCTAAATGCTGTGTTGAATGAGGCACTCAGAATGTGCACCCCAATACCATGCGCGCTGGGCCGGATTGTACCGAAAGGTGGTTCGGTAATTAGCGGAGAACATATTCCTACCAATGTGAGTGACTTCTTCCTTCCCGTCCCGTCTTCTACTAATCATTTCCGTGCAGACATACGTCGGAATCCCCCATTTTGCGGCTTACCATGACGCAACACATTTCGCGTCACCGTTTCGGTTCACTCCGGAGCGTTGGTTAGGTGATGCAGCATTTGAGAAGGATCTGCACCCCGTTTTCCAACCATTCTCCATGGGCGGGCGTAATTGTATAGGACAAGCGCTAGCTTGGGTTGAAATGAGACTCGTCATTGCACGACTGATCTATAACTTCGATATGAAAAAGGCGGAGGGTCCAGATTGGATCGAACAAAGGACGTACATGCTGTGGGAGAAGCAGCCTTTCAGCGTACACTTAACGCCGGTACAGCGGGATGAGGCCGTTGAGCTCCCATCTTAGGATCACCTAGGATATCGGTTTGCCATAGATTTCTGGATATGTGATAAGTCCAACATTGGTGTCTTCAATCGCTTGCATTTTCTTCTTTTGTCTTTCTTTTGAGTTCGTACGGATTCTGGGGCTCGGGATATGATTCGGTTTAGCACAAGATACCCTCCCCGAAAGTTCTGTCGTAATGGTAGCGTTTCAGCGTTGAGCGGGCGTTCTGGACAAACCTTCAGGAAGCCAGATATCTATTGTGCGAGTTCCTGGTGTTATATATGGACAGAGTACCTTGGACCATAAGCATCACCGCTTTTTCACAATCGAATATGTACAAGTACATGTACTTTGTATTGTAGTCTGTGCCGTACTCGTACAGAGACAGCACAACAGATCTCTACCTTTAAAATGAGACCAATGTGTCGGTAGTTTGATTATTACACGACTTGAAGGGACCCCACGACAATTTTAGCCCCCACTGGATAATCCCCGGATCATCTCCAAAATCGGAATCCTGATTTAGCGATAGAGTTATTTATCGCGGCGCCACGGCCCGTTCCCGTTCCTTAAATTTATCCTCCCTCGTTAGATTTGGCTAGAAGCTTGCGTGGAGTTCCTCGGAACTTCCGTTCACTAAATCGTGGAAAGAATCGATAGATGCAATATCTATCCTGACTTTTTTTTCTGTATCCACTGCATCACCGTCGTTCTTTTTGTCTCAGCACCATGCCACAAGATAAGCGGACTGTGGTGCTTGGAAGCAGTGCATACAGCCCACAGATCTTTCACTACTATATGCTGCAGGATTGTGGATCGATACCATGAACTGGGAAGCTTGGAGGATTCAACGTCGTTAGAACTATCCCTTGGACTGTACCCTGATCCCTCCTACTACAGTACTCGTACGAGATGTAACATTCTGATCTCCAGTTCTACACAGTAAACCCAAAACTGCCACTCCCACACGTCGGTTCCGATCACATGACTACCCTTTGTTTAGGTCTATACTGTACTTCTCGATGTTCGGAATCCGTGAGGGCCGAAAATATCTCCCCTCTATATCGGCTCAAAAGACGCAATAGAAATCAATGCGCGTTCCAGCCGCAAAGTGGTCTGAACAGCTCGTAATATTAATCAATCGCAATATAATGTCAATCTATCAGTCCGACACTAACCAATCATGACTAACAACCGGTCTCTAGTGCTCTAATTGCCGAGTTCCCGAGACTCTTGACGTGCATATTGAGGGGTTTTTGATGGACCTTTCCCATACATAGGCTTGTTTCTCTTACCCGCCATCAAACACCACCTTTTGAACCTTTTCTGCTTTTTCTTTCCAACTCTCTGGCCCTTGCGCGTCCCATGGCGTCTTTGGAATCCTGCGCTCCGTTCAAGGTGTGATCGCAGGAATTAGAGCCAACAAATGGGGATACTGCGGCACGGAGTTTGGGTAAAGCGATCCCTGTTGTCATATATGCCATCCTTGACCACAAACCTTTCTCTACCACACCCTTCGCCATTCTCTCCGTGTTCTTCCACCTTTCTCATCAACTTCATATGCGCCGCTCTGCGGTTCAGATGCAGCTTACTCGATTCTGAAGGGAATCCTTCGTGATCCGAGTTTCTGGCCTGGAAAAGCGAAAGCTTTCGGCCTATTGTCAGATATATTTTCCAATACACGACCAATCAACTCACTGCTGGTCTTGCTTGTCATTCTGTCAATGTTACCAAGAAACTTCTTTGTTCTTAAAGGTATGGTCCGTAGCTATGAGTGTCGTGATGTCCCCCGATCCCTCCCCTCTTTGCATCCATGCTCTCCGGTATATACGGGAATGGTGTAGTATCCGTCCCGGGACGTCAGATTTCAAAGAAGTCTTGTCTGATTTTCGATATCCCTTGCTTGCCATTTCTTTGCCTGTCTTTCACTCCATCTTCATTTCACATCTGCGATACCCGTCCATGCAAGTCGCTCCAGCACACTGGAACACTGATATCCGCCGGAATCTTGTCTTGGGATCTTTTACCTAAGCGAGTTCACTTTCATTCTACGATAGGAGTGTCTACCAAATCCAGCTTTATTCCCATTTCTGCAGTACTGTGCCGCAAAAAAACAAGAACCCCGCAAGTTCTCAAGTCGTACAATTTGAGCTTCGTATCCCCACGTGGAGTGGCGCCTCCACCTCGCCTTTCTGCATCTCTAACCCGAAGACGGCGATCTCTCTTTTATTTCGCCCTTTCCATTTCTTTCCCGTGCTGTCCTCCTCACTGTCCTTTCTTGTGATACCGTCTCATCGTTCCTGGAGTTTTATGGTGCTACGACCGTCCGATTGAGCACAGTCGGGCCATATTGTTTACCTCGACTCTTTCACGATTCAGTCGCATGGTTGTATAATACTACTTTTTTTTTTTCGAGACTTTGATTGATTCTGTATCGGACTGCAACGATGTCTCTCCCGCCAGGGGTCGATCTGAGCAAAATCCCAATCGGAAAGCCGCCGCCAGGCGTGACGCCGAATTTCGTCGACCCGGAAGACAAGGCGTACCAGTACTATATCGTCGGCGGTATAGGAACGACATTGATGGTGATCTTCGTGTTACTGAGGTTCCATGTACGATTTGTCAAGACTAGGACCGGTTGGTGGGATGATGGTATGTTGGACTATCTGATTTTTAGCGGTTGAATACAAAGCTAATTGTATATCAATAGCTGCTTGTTTACTAGCACTGGTGAGAACATACAAGTAAAGGGGTAGTTAAAACCCATTACTCACACGGAATCTAGTTATCTCAAGCTGCCTACACAGGTGTAATCATGCGATGTACGTCTATCACACCCCCAAACTCCCCTTATATCCCACTAATCCCCTCCAGTATGTAAAATCGCAATCGGCCGACACGCCTGGGACGTCTCAGCGATCATAGCCTCCGAATTCAAAACCCTCGCCAAAACCTCCGCCATCCTCACGGCACCAGCAATCTACTTCACCAAACTCGCCCTCCTCCTCCTCTACATGAAGCTCTTCACGCAGAACCGTCTCGTCAACAACCTCATCTGGGCCGCCATCGTCGTCTGCACAATCTACTACACCGCCGTGATGTTCCTCTACATCTTCCTCAAAGCCGTCTCAGCCCAATACACCCTCACCGAGTCCGTCGCCGCCTTCGGCGTCGTCTCTGACGTCTACATCATCTGCCTGCCCCTGCTCGCCATCTCGCGACTAAACCTAACCCGCAAGAAGAAGTGGGCACTCCTCGCCGTCTTCCTCACCGGTGCCGTGGCCGTCGTGATGTCCTTCGTCGGCTGCGCTTACCGCTTCCACTTCGTCGAAGACTCCAAGCGCGACAACACCCGCGCCCTCCTCCGCGTCTACCTTGTCAACACCGTCGAGGTCGACATAGGGGTTATATGCGCCTGTCTCCCGCTCCTCGCGAAGCTCATCCGCCCTACCTCCCGCGGAGACGAGGATCGCCCCTGGTGGCTCAGCACGCTGCGCTCCATCGGCGCCCACCTGCTGGATACGCTGCGCTCGCTGTCGCCCACGTCATCGAGGCATAGTGCCGAGTCGAGGCGCAAGGGGGATAAGTTCAACGAGAAGGCGCTGGGCAGCGATACCGTGGAGTTGGAGCGGGAGAGGGATGTCGAGGTTGGACGCGCGGGCGCCATGAGGGGCAAGGGCGGGGATGTCACGGTCGATACGCTGGATACCGTTGATAGGGCCTATATGGCGCAGGACCTCGCGAGGGAGGAGCGCGAGGCGAGGAGTAGCGGGTCGGGGACGAAGTGAGGGGGATAAAGAATAGCGGGAGTCGGGGTGTTGTTTCGGGGGGATCGGGCAGATACCATGGGCTAAGGAGTTTTTCATTTTTTTTTTTTGGGAGGCGGTGGATTTTTACGAAAGATATGATGGTCAAAAAGTGTGCTGGGACATGCACATGTTTCCTTAATGTGGTGTAGGATACCCGGGTCCGACTCTTAAACTGCAATGCTGCTTGTTCTTAATTTCCGTATAGATTCGGAGTATCATATTAGCTACGAGAGTTTGATTCTCTTCATACCCAGTTACCAGTATACAGTCATAAGACACATCCGATCCGATCAGATCCTCATACCCGCCTCGCCCCTGTCCTCCCCAAACTCCTCCTCAGCCTTCCTCCTCGTGTCCAGATACCTCTGCGCCCAGTCCTCACTGACGCCCTCGTCCCCCCTCACCCTCGCCACAATACTCTTCTTCATCAAACACTCACATTGCCCCTCCACATCCTCCAGATGCGTATAACACTCCAGCGCATTATCAAGGAAGAATTCCGCGCGGGAGAGGTGCGTAAGGACCGGCGGGGAAAAATCAGGAGTCGTGGCTCTAGACGGAGTGGAGGGAGAAGATGAAGGGATGGATATGTATTTGCCGGCGAGGCCGATATGCGCGGTAGCCATATGCCCATGCAAATGCGCGACGAGGGCGAGATCTCCGCACTCGATGGCGTGCGGAATCGTACTGGCTAATATGCCCCTGGCGGCCTCGCACTCGCCCATCTCGTTCAGTATCCCCACTACCAGACCCAGCGCCTCCCATAGCGCGGGGAGGATCCTGCTTCGCCAGCTCAGCGCTGCGGCTCGCATGGCGAGGCTGAAGCCTAGCTCTGGTCTGTCGACTTTGGCCCAGAGCTGGGCTTTGAGGATCAGCAGGTGGATGCGCTGGTAGATGTCTGTATCTGCGTTTTCGAGGTCTGCGTTCACGTCTTCTATTTTCCGTAGCGCAAGGGGGAAGTCCTGTTGACGGAGGCGGTGTTCTATTTCTAGGAGTGAGAACTGGAATAAAAGATCAGGGTCTGAGGCGCAGCCGGCGCGGAGGGAGAGTAGGAGATGCGATATGGCGGTGATGTCGGAGCGGCGGAGTGCACGGCGAAGCTTGAGGAGGCCGGAAAAGGAGATGAGGTATTGGTGAAATTTGAGTGTGCGGTGAACATCCGGGTCTATGGATTGGAAGATGGACATGGCTTGAGTGAACCGGCCAGCTTGGGCGGCTGTGAAGGCATTTCTGCAAATGGCTCGGAGGGCTTCTTCGACAGGGGAGTGATCTCTGTAGCAGTCGAGAATGAGATCACAATAGGAGGTTGAGAGATGTTGGAGTCCTATGTCTGCATTAGTGGATTAGGGTCAAGGTATTGGCTTCACCTAACTAACCAATTCGACCATAGAGTGCAGAAAGCATCAATAGTTGGGTACCAAAATTGTTCGTTATTCGGTGCGTGATGTTAAGATGGGAAGACTGGAACAGTTGTTCAAGAGCTTTCGGAGCTGTGTCCCCCTGAAACCAGTTAGAGTTATCAAGTGTATGAGGGAAATTGCGTACATTTGATAGCCTCAATTTTGCCTCACTTAAGAGGGTCGAGCTGAGTAGAGCGTAATTTTTGCTCTCCCGTGCTTTCGCTTTCAGGAACGCAATTCCCTCCCGTTCCGAACCTATCATGCCGCCATACTCAGTGCCCTTCATCCTCTTCGGGTAAGCCTTATTCAGGTGATTTAGCCAGCTTAGACTGAAGTTCAGACAGTTCAAGTCTTGATTCTCTCGAGCGGTGGCTATAGTCTCACTCATTGTAGCGATTGCTTCATCGAAGCATCCAAAATCTGCATGAAGAATAGCCATATGGAGTAGTGCGTAATGATAGTACGACTTGTCACGGTTATGCATTGTGTAATCAAAGTAACGATGCAAGTTATCGAACGCTGAGGTATAGTCTCCAGCTCGCCATGCATCGAAGAAACTATGCTGGTCAGGCAATTGTCTTATAATGGTTGGCTCCAACTTACCGGACGAAATGTAGTAGACTCGGTGTAGCAACAGAAGGTGTTAGCATCTTACGGAACTGAGACTTCATCTCGTCTGGTATTCTGTTCCCAAGTCCTAGAGACATTTTAGAATTCCTTCAACGAGAGTAAAGGAGAAGAATCGTACTCTGTAACCGCTGTACCTGAAAATCCAATATAGCTTCGATATCGTCTGCAGCAACCAGTCCAGTCTGATCATCATCAATATCAAGATTCGCCATTGCAATGGAGAATAGATCATGACTATTATCCAGATCTTGGATGCTGGCATCATTTACTGAAGTACGAGTGCCAGGATGTCTCCTTTTCCAGGCTGTCGTTGTTGGCTCCCTATATTTGAAGAATGCGGCCCACAACTTGATTGCGTCATCGAATTGAAGGCGGGTGAATTCTAACTGCGCTCTTCGAACATAAGCACCGCAAGGTGATGTCCGTGACAGTAGTATCCGATCTCTGTTCGATAACTCGCTATTATCAACATCGTGAGGTACATTCCTACCTTTCGCAAGGTATTGTTCGAGATCGTCGAAAAAACTGTGTAAAGAATCAAGAGAGTTGATGGACCATAACTTATTTAAAAATAAATCGAAGAGAGTTCGACCAGGAACACTGGAAGAATGAGCCATCGTGAGATTTTCGAAATCTCGTATCGGAATGAAGAATCCATATCCTATTACGCGTTCCTTGCTCTTTCCGCTCGAAAACTGCGCGACTTCAAGATGGGAGAGAATAAAAGAGAGTACTGGAATGACAGAAACACTAGGTACTACTCCATCACAATATAGACTGATCAAGCAAAGCAGTCCTATCTTTTGAGGTGTCAGATATCGCGTCATGATTTCAGCGATACGTAAAACACGCGCATCTCAACGCGTTTTTTCGTAGTTCGAAGTTCTAGTGTGGGAGAAATGTTGAAGTTTATGTTGTAGACGGGAATTATAAGTCTCTTACTATTTCATCAGGCAAGTAAGAAACGAAGCAAAGTGGGGTGTGAATTCTTAGGAGATAATCAACTTTCTCGTGGAGTTCTCGAGATGCAATCATAGTTCATTATTTTCCATCTTAAAATGGAAACCTAGGGTTTAATAGTTACAATGCGAGATACCAGCTATCTACAGACGCTCCATGCTTTGGTCCCCACTCGTGAAGCAGACCAGCTAAACGCGCATTTTAATCCGTAGAAGAATCACGAACTCAATGGTTCAAACCGACACATAACACAAAACCTTTCTTCCTCTGCTCTAGTGCTTCTCAGGCTTGAGACTTTTGCTCGAGCTGGGAAAATCTTTCGACCAATCATCCTCCTGCGCATCCTGTTCCGATAGTCCATTTGTAGCCCATATCCGACTGACACTCAAGTCGAACGCGCCCGGTGTGCGATCAATTAGGCTGACGCCTATTGTTCGTACTCTTTGCCGCAGCAGTTCCATCTGTGGTTCTACAACTTCCCCGTGATTCGTACGTACGAAATCATTCCAGTTGATAAGGATAGTTTCCCATTCTCCGGGTTTTCTAGTATACAATCGATGTTGATGTAAGTCTGTGGGTACAATTGACTCCGTCTGTAGGTTGACAAAGTATTTACGACCATCGGATTTTATTCTCATAGCGAGATATGTGTAAGGGTCAATATCCCATAAGGATCTACCAAATACAGTGGATCCACGGTACAGTGTTCGCCATCCTGCATAGCCACTCCTCTGTAAATTCGGGCGGTTTTTGGGTAGTTCAATTGAGATGTTTCCGTGAAATCGCAGATGAGGTGGCTCGGTTTCTGAACCTGATACATAATCGATTTGGGCGTGCGAGAAACCACCAATATCGGCGTCTGACATTGCCTTACATCTCGTTATCGAATCGGGATCGGAGAAGGTAATAAGCTGGTAGGGCCTGGTCGGAATTGAGACCGTCTCGAACCGCAAAGCTATTGGCAATCAGAAAAGTGTGGAATGAGAGGGAGAGCAGCGGTCTATGTACCTGTGCCAGATAGTCTCTTGAACTCTTCTAGACTCCGTTTCAAAAAGCCGGGAGCGAAGCATCTTGCTGTACAGTGCATCTTCGTATCCCCAAGTTAATGTGAGGTATGCTGGGAGATGATGTAATGTTCAATGCGTCCCTCGTGTCTTGTACCTTTCAATTGAATGCGGAGGGGTGAAAAGGCTGTCAGGATGACAGCTATGGTAAGGGTTGAATTGTCTTCAAATAGAGTTGGGTCAAGAGATAATACAAAATTCTGATCTATCAAGTATCACGAAAGCAAGCCGTGAGTGACGGCAGCTTGAGATCAAGGGGACGTCCCGCGGCCCGCTTGTGCAGGCCCTTTGCCGTCACCGCCCAAGGACTCCCGGAAGTGGTGGCAGAAAATCACGGCTTCGGCGTGACTGCGCGAAACTCAGGGTTCTTTTCTGTATAATCTTTCCAGAACCTTTTCGTCATCGTATACTCTTCAACTATTCATCTCTGCATACACAAACACATTACACCCTTAGGTCTATTGATGCTTAGAGTTTTTACCTTTGTTAATTTATTCCTTAGTTGATTGTAGCTCTCAGGAGATCCCAATCGCCACAGAGCGATTACAACACCATTACATGACCTTCACATCCGCATCCACATCAGCCTCAGATGCCCGACGGCTAGCTGAACAGCAGTCCTATCTACAGAATCGCTTACCACAGTCGCGAGAACTCGGAGATGCAACACCAGAATCAGGCCGCAATGCGGTAGCGACGAAGCAGTCGCCGTTCGCGAAGTCATGGGCTCATTTCATCGCGGGAGCGTACGCAATACCAGACGATTCAAACCATCCCTTCACATTATGCTGATCGTAACAGCGCCGGAGGAATGACGTCGTCTGTTCTAACAGCCCCCTTGGATGTCCTAAAGACGCGGCTTCAGTCAGATTTCTATCAGGCTCAACTCATAGCCTCGCGCAAAGCACGAGGAATCCCACCCCCTTCCACTATGTCAATACCTCGAAGCGCCCTTCTTCACGTCCGAGAAACGTTCCAGATTCTAGCGTCCGTACCTCGAATGGAAGGTTGGCGCGCCCTATTCAAGGGTGTTGGTCCAACTCTCGTTGGCGTCGTTCCAGCCCGCGCCATCAACTTCTACACGTACGGCAACGGCAAAAGGCTTATCAGCACATACTTCAATAACGGGCATGAAGCTGCCTGGGTACATTTGTACGCAGCAGCTTGTGCTGGTATAGCCACAGGCACAGCGACAAACCCGATCTGGGTAGTAAAGACTCGATTACAGCTAGACAAGTCGCACTCGCACAATCCAGCTGAAAGACAGTACAAGAATGCTTTCGATTGTACGATGCAGATTTTGAGGCAGGAAGGTGTCAAGGGGCTCTATAGAGGATTAAGCGCAAGCTACCTCGGGGTCACTGAAAGTACATTGCAGTGGGTGATGTATGAGCAGATGAAGGGCGCACTCGCACGACGAGAGGAAAGAGTTGCACTTTCCGGACGAGCACCAACAACATGGGATGTCGCAATTTCGTGGACTGGGAAACTTTTCGCAGCGGGCAGCGCCAAATTCGTCGCTGCTCTACTTACATATCCGCATGAGGTGAGCTCATTCTCGGCGTGTTCGAAACTGAAACTTACAAATTCTAGGTTGTACGAACACGATTACGACTGGGTCCTGCCGAGAACGGTCGGCTCAAATATACCGGTCTGCTACAATGTTTCAAGCTCATCTGGAAAGAGGAGAGACTTATCGGCCTCTATGGAGGCCTAACACCGCATATGATGAGAGTCGTCCCAAGCGCAGCTATCATGTTCGGAACGTACGAGGTAGTCCTAAAGATGCTCGGTGCTTCCTCGAACATGTAGCTGAACGATGGAGGAGTGTGATTGTATGATACGGGTTTTGCGTAGTAGAGGTGTCAACAATAGCATAATAAGGAAGGCGCTGGGGTTGTAAAATGTACTATACGCGGGCGTCTTAATATCAGTCACGGTCTGTATCATGTTAGGCATAACTCTGCTCTGGCGGAATGCCGCTTGCAGTTGATCATAGTTCACTGTACTATATTCAAGGAAGACTTGTTACACTTCATTCCCCTTCTATTTTATGCTACACCTACCATACACTGACGTTTAACCCGACCTCGAACTCAAGCATAGAAGTCAAGGGGACCACAGCACGCATTCAGCCGGAAGATCAATCGTTATATGTACTGCAAGTGAACATCATCCAAGCAACACGCGGCCATTACGTCCATTCACATAACACTCTCGTTGGGGGAGACGTTGGGACGGGATGGAGTCGAGGTTTCGCTGGTGTCGACACGGGTCCAACTTGACCAGGGGTTCAAGACATAGTATATATACTGTACACACTAAACGAAACAGAAACGTACTTTCAGATTCTACTACCAAAAAGGGAAGATGAGAAGGATTAGATATACCGACTTCCACCTGGTACGAATCTCAATATCGTTTTCAAGATCTCAACTGTCAACATCCCCACCCTTTTCACCCACCGCGGTCATCCCCCCTTCCCCCTTTCCCTCCTATCTCACCTCTACTCTCTCGCAAAACTCCTCATCCATTACCTCCTGCATAACGCATTTCAAAAGAACTTCCCCGCCTTTCCGTCCCCGGCAACCTGCTCACGCCCGACAAAACTCTGATCATCATCCCGATCCTGATGTGCAAAACTAACCGTATGCACCGGACGATCGAAAACATTGAACCTGCGTCCCCTCGTTCGAGAAAGGACGTACAATACCGCAACACGCGTACCGAAAGCAGCAAATGCCCATAGGAGACCGCCAATAGGAGCGGCTACGAAAGCGCCTGGAGGAATGTTAATAGTGGTTAGGGGGTTGAGCCAAGGGGCGGGGGGAAACAAGATAGGGGACTTACCAAAGGCGCTCCAATCATTCGCGTATAACCCGCCCTCGAGGATGATAAGATTTCCTGCTTTTCTCGCATCGCCGTCGAAGTACACGAGCCCGAACAGAAAGACCGTGAAGATACCCCCGAGGCCACCGACGACGACCTCGAAGCCGCGCCACCAGTAGAAGCGGTTCCATAGGCCGAGGACTAGCACTGGTATTAATGCAGCGCTGACTAAGTCGCTGATGAGGTAGATCTGGAGGATATCCGGACTCTTCAGCGCCACGACGACTACAGGGACAATAATCACCACAACCGCTGCTCTGATCCACCATAGGCCTAGCTTATTTCTGAAAATGTCGTTACTACCAGTGCTCACCATCGCCGACTGAAAGCTATCGAAAGCGGCAGTGCTCAAGCTGACAACCATACAAAGCACAATCCCCACAACCCACGCCGGCATCTGTCCCAACAGGAGAAAGAAAGAGAGATAGCCCGTATACGGATCCGTCTCCGGATTCCACGCGCCAGACCAAGTCGCCAACAACCCCGTGGTACCGACAAATGTCAAGATAATCGCAACAACCACGCACGCAATCGTAGTACCGATACGGAGATCAGCGTCTGTGCGGGAGGCAAAGGTGCGGAGCCAGAAGCCGGAGATGAAGAAGGCGTTTGTGAAGATGGCGACGGGGAAGATGTAGATGAGTTGCCAGCCGAGAAGGGAGGAATCCAGGAGTCCGGAGGGATCTACAAGACTTTTGTCGATTTTGGTCTCGACGCCCACGGTTATGATTCCTACCATGATGAGAAGGAGGACCATTGCGGCTTGAATGTTGTCGGTCAGGAAGGAGACTTTGAAACCGCCAAGTGCTATACAACATAATCAGTATATGCAGAGTCTACAGTTCGGGAATCGAGTTCATGGAACAAATGATTGTCGTAGTGTTACTCACAGGTATATATGGTAGTTACTACACCTTGAACTATAATCGCTGGAAGTCCATCGAGTCCGGTGAGGGCATTAATGATCTGCTGCATGGCAGACAGTTCGGCAACCATGTAAAGGAAAAGCGTAATCAACCTATCGCTGTGAGTATTATATTTAAGGGTTACTGGCCGGAGGCCGCATATCTCACGTACGTCATGATACTGAGATACAAAGCAGTCACCGCACCATATCTCTGCCGGGTCCATTCAGTCAACACGAAACCCTCAGGACATCTCTTCCGAATCTTAGGTCCCAAGAACCCGAAGATCAAGAGTGGAAGAGCGGAGGAGAGCGCATAGATTATGAGACCCTGTACACCCGCGATGGTAGCGATCTCTGGATAAGAAAAGAGTATTCCTGAACCAAGAGCTAATAGTGATTGAACTGAGTTAGCAATAGCCTGGATATATAGGGGAAGGGGGAAGAGCGGCAGCACATTCCCCACGCAAGCATTATCTTGATCGAGTATTTACGGTTCTTCTCAGCTTCGTCTCTCACATGCAGATTCTCTAGTCAGGCACAGATACAATGTGCAGCCTGAGCGAGAAATGTTCTGGAAGTGAGTGACTCGGCGCCCGTAGTGAAGCCGCGCAGTGGCATCTCCTTATTGTCATCAAACAAGACTAATGGACTTGTCGAGCCAGATAAGGAGAGCCGAACCTGCGGAATTTCTTTCATATACGAACCTCGATAACTGCTTAAGATGCTTTCAACACCTCTGAAATTCTGTGCAAACGACCAGCTCTCAACCATCCTCAGGGAACCGATAAACATCGCGTCAGATAAAAGAAAGCGTGCTGCCGTCTCTCGTAATCTATCGTCCTATTACACTCACCCGACGCTATAAAGTTTAGGGCAAGCGGAATACCTAGTTCGAAGTCAGTTCAGTCATCGACGGTTACAGTATCGCAAGAACATCTTCATAAGATGGCAGAAGTAGTCGTGAGAGGTGTATGTTTGCAGATAATATGTTTCTAACCCTTCTGTGTGCCATTGCTCGAAAGCCATTCAGTCTTCGATTGACGTCGAAGACGCCATGCTATGTATAAACCAATAGCCCTGCAGTTAATTAGCTATGATCGGAACCCAGTAAACATATTAATCGTATATGCGGCGCTACTGCGTCAACCTACAAGAAGGCTCCATATGTCAAATAGATGATAGCGTTCGACGCGGCGAATGATGGAACACCCATGTTCAGTAGAACTATGTACCGCACAATACTGCAGGAAAGTCTTGTAAGGTGCAATAGTTTCGTAGGAGATGCGGTTATGAATTGAAGTTTAAGGAAGTTTTTGCAAAGAAAAAAAAACTGATGAAAAGCGGGATGACTTCTTGGTTATACCACTAGTTAATAATGGTATTTCCTCCGTTCTACAGAGTGAGGTGGGGGTGAAAAGTGGCAAGAAGCTTTCTTAACTTAACATCTACAGCGAGAATATTCGCCGGAAATTGTATTTGATGCACCGGCATTGGGGAAATACAATGCGCTTAAATTGTATGGGTATAGATACGTGTAAGTTAGTGCCTATACTCTATAGTACTACTAGTTCTACGCTTACACCATAAATAGTTGAATACTTGGGAGACTTTGTCTAGAAGTTATATACATCTGGATACGATCCGCAGTAGGTCTAATTTCCGTCTTCGTAAGGTCATTTCTTTCCAAAGACGATTCTTCTCATTCAAAATCAATTTCTTTATAGTATGTTCTTCGACGAGCAAAGAAGCACCGGTGCATTCAGGCCAATACGGATGGGGTTGTGATGTAACCTCTGTAGAGAAGAGATACAGTGGAAGAGAAGAGGAGAATGGAAAAGGAAGGGAAAAAAAAGGATTATAAAGTATTTCTGAACCGATGTACAGTACATCCTGCGCTTCTGACTTACCATATGGCCCCATTCATCGACGACGACTCCGAGACCGGTTGAAGATAAGACTCGTAACAACATCGTAGCGACTACGGAAAAGCATTTGCCATGTGGACTTCTGGTTTGAACATATTTCGAGTTAAATAGTACTGGTCCTACTGTACCTGCAGCAAGCATACAGTGAACAAGGGGTAGGATACCTATATCTTCCCTGCAATACAGCGTTCGATTTTAGCAAACGAATAAAACTGCAAAAGACTCAAAGAGAAATACGTATTCCGGGCCTACTTCTATAGTCTGAGATTAGATACCATATCATAATGACTGACTACAAGGATGACCTCGTTCAGGAGGGAAGTAGCATAACAAGATGACCAACATATCTTCCCTTTCTCATCCATAACTCACGTGCAGCTTAACAGATCATACATCTGATAATATCGTTCAACGTCCATATATAATGTCGTAGTTAGAAAATACGCATTTTCCTTAGGATCTATATATTGACGTCATAGATTCTGTACTCACATTGATCAGCAGAATCTTAAAACTTTTATGGATAACGGAGATATGAAAAATTCAAACGTACATTCTTCGCTGGACAAGTCACCCTGATTCACTGTATCATCCTAGTTGAACCGGGTTCTGAAATATCTATACAGCACGGTGACATCAAGTTAGCATCCGACTACCGTACGCCATTACATATACAGCCACGATATAACACCCAGGAACCGCGTACCTGAACGAAAGAAGCCTGGGACCACTAGTCACCAACTCCAAACCTCCACACCACCATCAAGCATGTCCACCTCGACCGGTCCAAACAACTCGGGCCTGAAATCCTTCCTCGCCTCCCTCTCAACGGTCAAAGGCAACCTAAGCAACATAACCGCCCCTCCCTTCCTCTTAGCACCGCACTCCACGACCTCGCTCCCCCAATACCAAGCGAATCGGCCCTCCCTCTTCGTCGCTCCGGCCCTCGAGCCCCGCACCGATAAACGGGCCCTGCTGGTGCTCAAGCGCTTCCTAGCGTCGCTCAGGGGCCAACAGTACGCGGGCAGCGACGAATCAGACGGTGTGAAAAAGCCGCTCAACGCTTTTCTCGGGGAGCTATTCCTCGGTTCGTTCGAGGAGGACGGAGTCGGGGAAATCGAATTGGTGGTAGAACAAGTATCCCACCATCCGCCGGTCACGGCGTGCTATCTCTATAACGCGAGACACGGTGTCTCGTCGCAAGGGTTTGCGGCGCAGGAAGTGTCATTTTCGGGGAGCGTGAGCGTTAAGCAGAGGGGGTATACGATCGTGCGGCTTGAGAGGTTTGAGGAGGATTATTTGGTTCCGTTGCCGGATGTTAAGGTTAAGGGAGTTTTGGGCGGTGTTATGTATCCTGAGATCACGGGGGCGTATGCGATTGTGGGGTCGAGTGGTTTCGTGAGTGAGATTCAGTTTGGGGAGAAGGGGTTTTTAGGTGGGGGAGAGAGAAATGGGTTTGAGGCGAGGGTGTTTGCGGCGGAGAAGAGGGAGGATGTGTTGTTTACGGTAGAAGGGCGGTGGGATGAGAGATTTACTGTACGGGATGGAAGGACGGGGGAAACTATGGAGGTGTATGATACACGTACCGCTCTAACTACGCAGATTCGTGTTGCAGATATCGCTGAGCAAGATCCATGGGAGTCAAGAAGGGCGTGGGGATGTGTGATTGATGCCATGAAGCGAAGTGATATGCAGGCTACTGCCAACGAGAAGTCGATACTAGAGAATGGTCAAAGAGAAATGCGAAACCAGGAGCAAGCGGAGAACAGACAGTGGAAACCAGTCTTTTTCAAGAAGGTCAGTAAGGACCGGATCTATGAGAAACTTGCGGGTATGGCAAAGACGAATATTACAGTTGACCGTGAGGGTGGGATATGGAAGGTCGATCTGGAGGCAATTCTGAACGCAAGAAGACCTTTCCATGATGGTATGACACCAAGAAATCAAAGAAAAAGTAGCAACAACGAACAATCAAAGCTTGAAAGGAGTAAAAATTCAGAAACAGATTGTCAGAGTGTGATGTCAACATCAGATTTTGAGGAGACTCAAGACGAAGCTAAGGGAGATAACCCGAACCACAAAGAACAAAGAGAAGAGCAAAGCATGGACAAGATCAACCATGAGCGAGAACGAATCCAGATCGAGGAGTTCCTTAGGAACAAATATAGCTCCGCACATTGACTCGACGACTGCGTCAATACCCTGATTCCTGACGTGTCACAATCTGCACGCAAAGCAGAATATACAAACATGTCCAATTGGAAGCACTGACCCGTCCCCCGTGTAACAGAAGAGTCTTCCACGTCCGTGAGACGAAAGACAGATCCCATTCGAGGCCCTCCGGGGATCAAGAGGGTACAGATACTTCCAACTATACCTAAAAGAAGACCTCGCAGATTCGAACTTCGTCATTCGTAGCATCGGACCGAGCCGTCAGTATTCCGTTAGGAGATCGGAACTCTACTCGGGAAGTCTGACGGAGTCACTGACCCGAAGGAGGTACAGATATCGAGCTATTCCCAAAAAGAAGACCTTGCAGATTCAAAATTCATCGTTCGTCGCATCGGACCGATTCCGTCAGTCTCCCGTTAGGAGATCGGAACTCTACTCGGGCCAGATCCCCCTTCGAGTAGTACAGAGACTTCGAGCTATTCCCCAAGGAGACCTTGCATTCCGAAATTCATCGTTCGTCGCATCGGATCGAGCCGCCAGTCTTCCGTCAGGAAATCGGGAAGCGTGACGGTACCCAGATCCCTTTCGACTGGCACTATCCCAAAAGAAGACCTTGCATTTCAAAATCCATCGTTCGTCGCAGCGGGCAGAGCCCGTCTCCCATTGGAGAATCGAAGCCCACGCGGGAAAGTGTCGCGGTATACTTGAAGATTCCGGGTTCACTGTTGAGCATTCGACATACGATACCGGTATGATATCTCCGCAACCTTTCACCTCGCTCTTCACTGAATACCTCTCTTTTGATCATATATGAGTCGCCATTACGCTGTTTGTCTACAACGTCTTTTCTCGTTCTCATTCTCTTGTTATCGTGTTCGATACGACATGCCTGAAGCAAGGGACAGCCAAACCTCCCCTATCCTTGACGCCTTCTCGTCCTATCCTTCTAACGTCGATCATAGTCGCTAGAATGGCTTTCCTCTGATATATTCCGTGCTGCTCCACCAGAAGTTCGTTTGAGAGCGGCGGTAGGTGGAGGTTGTTGTCCTCTTACAACCGGCAGTCGCACTGGTGTCTTACACTTCAAGACCTGTCTTAGTCGGGGATCCGAGATCTCGAGGTTAGATATAGAATGTTCCGAAACAAATCAACTTCTAAAACAAAGAGAACTTCGCCGTACACGGAATCCAAATAACGTCGCCCCCGGATTTTGCAAAAGGAACATTCTCTCGTCGAACCGTAGAACCGTCGAACTAAGTGCAAGCCTATACGTGAGAACACGATATATGCCCACAACTGACACTCCAAACGCGCAAAACTGACTCCAAATGCCTCTTAGCCCAAGAGATGAACGACGAGCTCCCCCAGCAATCCACCCATTCAACTCCTCTCGCCCTCTAGCTACCTAAACCCCGATCCGGTTATTTTCTCGTATCGCAAAGAGTTGCATTTGTTGTTCATTCTGCAGCAAGAAACATCGTATCCCTCCCTCAGCGTCCAAGTTCTAATCATTCAGGTCGTAAGATCTGCGCTAGATATAGAATAGGGATTCATAGGACTACGCCTTACTACTCTCCCGAAGGGTTGTTATACCTTAGTAAATATCCCTGATAGATTGAGAGCGCGAGATCTAAGTTTGACGTGTGTTCCAGGCGCGGATGAAGGGAGGTGTACACGGTAAGAGATGTAGTTAAGATAGATCCAGAATCTAAATGTGATAACTATGCCACACCCGCCCAAGGATGGAGTCAAGGAGCATGGAGTTTGAAGATTGAGGATGTGGTGTGGATAGTCGCGGCACGGTGCTCCCCATCGGACATCCAGTACCATTGCCTTCTGTTTTCTGTAGATTGGAATAACAATGCGTGGTGAAATTCATATAGTTGACTCGATAGCTTCTAATATCAAACACGTCAAAATAAAAATGAGGATGTCGAGTGTTTCTACTAGCCACTTGGGAGTATCCGAGCTTCCTTAAATTTGTTTAGAAGATGAGGGCGACTCACACCACAACCTCACCACCCGACGACACACAAGGCACCAGGGCTTGAATACACCACTTCATTCATGCACGCAGTATCTAGGCTAACTACACCATTTTCCCTCCGCCCTTTGAGGCATTCCAAGCTCTTGAGCAATGGAATAGATACTACGCCGTCGTTCGCACCACAGCACATCTTCCGATTAGCAACATCCACGAGTTGTTATTATCAACTCTCGTAGCTAAACTCGGGAACCCCATGAAAATTCGGAAAGCATTGAGCAATAAAGTAAGAGAGAAAGCAAGAAAGGGAAGACCACCAAACTAACAAGTATGATTCTGAAGCAGCAGTAGACATCCAACGGAGAGTCCACAGCCAGGAGGGAAAGGAAGATGTGATGCAAGAAAAACCCCACTCGCCCATTCACAGAACATCAATATTAGAGCACTGGAAAGGGATAAATGCAACCCACAACTCGAGTAAACCTTGGCTCAAGGAAGGGTAAACAGAAGAGCCCGTACAGCATGAGAGAAACCAAATGGACCTAACCAGTGGATATTCGCAACCCAGCCGACATCAATGAGCTTACAACGCCGGATAATGCAAGAAACACAATCATGGGGATAGCAGAAAGCTAATAGTTGATAATTGGAGAAAAACAGAAGATATGATCCGAGAGACTCATGCCGTTGTTGTTAAGAGTCATAGTTTAGCATAGGAAGTCGCAGTGGTCCTGAACAAAGCCGATGCCGAAGAATAAGGAAGACATTGACCGAAAGCTACCGGATCATAGACACGATACCGAAGCTGTTTGGACGTGTTCAATCCTCGGTGAAAACGGTGCGAATAGTTCTACCGGATTTTAAGCCGTCCCCACCGGCCTTGAGACGATATTTGGCGACCGCAGCTGCGCGCCTCTGGCCCTTCACGCTCTTTACAACGCCATGCTTCATGCTCTGGGCTTTGCTCTTGACACTAGGGCTTATAGTCGGACGAGCGAGCTTCGAGCGTGTAGAACGAACCGGAGAATCAGCTAACAGGTCAACCCCTGGCTCGTCTTCTTCATCTCCATCCTCGTTTTTCTGGCGCTCCGGAGTTTGTCTGTCTGACGGAACATCCCAGATGAGAGGATCTGAGGTCTTCTCTTGAGGAGTCTTTGCTCCAAGTAGAGAACGACGAGATGTAATTCGTGCTTGTCGAGCTGTCTTAAGAAGATCTGTCTGATTCATGATTCCAGTAGCAAAACGACCCATAGAGTTTCGAGCACGGGAGGTTGCGGACTGACGACGAACGACGACACTAGAGGTACGGCGAATGGGGGCGATAACTCTGCGAGAACTGGTAGAAGGAAGTGAACGACGAGCGGCCCGGGCATCTCGAGTCTGCTTCTGGTTGTCCTCTTTGTCTAAAGATTTTGCTTTGGGCACCGTGACACTATCCGCAGAACCCTTCTTTGACTTTTGAACAGTGGTCTTCGCACCGGTAGCAGTTTTAATACGTTTATTACCTACCTCAGCATCCTTAGATGAACCTCCGCGGCCGAATGCCTGTTGGAGTTTGCGTTTAGCACCTCCGAGAACAGCTTCAACGGCTTGCTTCGCTCGGAATGACTCCTTGTTGGGTCTTGGACCAAGGAAACCACGGCAAGATTGAGCTCCACAGCGACAGACCTGTACATTCTTATCGGAAAAGGGACTAGGATCGGTTAGTACGCGGACAAGGGAGAAATTACAAAGGAACTTGACAGTATACAGGCGCCGAGAACAATATATATCAAGGTGAGGGGAATAATAATTATGGATGACTTACTCAAAGTTGTAATCGTATGTCAACTCCTCACCGGTCATGATACCCCGGTTGCCTGCGAAGAGGCCCATGCGAGGTTCACCATTGACAATCCACTTCTGCATTTCGCAGTTGGGTTCACAAGAATGGTTAACAAAGCGCGCCATAGAGCCAACCGTTCCATCGATGACGAAGCCTTTGTCGAGGGTCATCAAATAGTAGTGCTAAATGAACGTTAGCTATCAACCTACACTAGTAATAATAACTAGAGAAACTGGTATCGCAAGCAAAGTGATATCAAGGCTTCTCCACATAATGGATATAAACTTACAGGGTTATTCTTATATTCAGTCCTCATACGCCTCTCACATTCCTCCATGGTAATGATCTCGCCACAATATTCTGTAACGATCTGTCCTGGAGCAAATGGACGCATGGCACGAATGCCATATCCGCGGTTTTCAGTTTCCATAACTTCGATACCCACACTGAAATTAGAAGGAAGATCCTTCTTGATCTTCTCCTCTGATCCTTCAATCTTAGAGGGCTTCACTCCGTGGTGCTTGTGTGGCCCGATACGGCGTTTGAGATTAGCGAATTGACGGTTAGTACAAAGTTCTGGTCCTACAGCACAATTACTCCTATCACACTCGTAGCTCATCGCGCGATTAATGCAACGTTCGTCACATCCATCTTCATTGACACAATGACAGAGGGATTGGGCTAGGCGACCAGCCTTCTTCCACTCATTTTGTGCTTCACCAACAAACCGGTCTATTAAAGTCAGCAGGAGAACATTATGAACGTAACAGATGAAGCGAAGAACTCACTTTTGGACATCTTCTTCCAGTCTGGTACCTTCACCTTGTGAGGTTGAGGGTTGAATACATCGTACGGAAGCACAAAATTCTTGAATACATGTTCATAGTTGCCCTTGGTGTTGAGGAAGTCTCCCTTAGAAAACATAGGGAGGGGCAAAGTCCTGTTCACTTTAACCGTGGTTGATAATTTCGATGCACGTCGTGACTTGTTCCTTGCTTCAGTAAGGTTCGATTTGAAGTCTACCTCTTGTCCCAAGAATTGTCCTCTATCAACCCAACGTTTCTGCCTCTTTGGTGGGGGCGCAGGCTGGCATGCTTCCTCTTCGGCTTGTAAGGACAGATCGAGCATTGAGAACCTCGCCTTCTTTGCTTTGTTGTCTCGCTTTTCCGGACTGCTCATATTGCTAGTGGATTCCCTGGCCCTAAGATTCGGTTTCTTATCCTTGAGTACGTTCGTAAGCCCTGACGCTACAAGTGTAACAGCATCGAATGCTTTGGTCAAGGTATCCAGGCGCGTAGACTTGCGCCTTAAGAGACCCTGACTTTGACTTTGTTCGGCTTCATTTGCGGCGATCTCAGGTAGAGCGTTGAGAGACCAACTCATGTTCAGCACTTTTTCGCTATCCTTGAGTAGCTTTCCGTTATCATCATCATGGTCCCCGGCTGCTGTCTCCCCACCGACATTCTTGTCCTTCAAATACTTCACTGGTGTATGTTTCGCGTTACCGGTTAAAGCGGAAAGGTTGTACGTGGCGACTGAATGCCTCACGCGTGTAGAGCGACGTTCTATTGCCTTCTCATCTTTTGGCGCGTCAGAAGCGATACTGGCGCTCTCCTGGCTTGTCGGTGGAGTGGAACTCGTCGACGCGGGTACAGAATCGCGGGGTGTGCTGGCAGCGCTATCTTCCATGGTGTTGACGTTGATGTTAGAAAGCACTGAGGAAACGGTAGAATCGGAGTCTGCGGAGTCAGAGGTGGGAAGGGTCGTGAGGTAACGTGTAATGGACTGTTGTCCGGGTCCCTGGCGAACCCGAGCCATAGTGAGTTCTTTATTCCGTGCTTCCAGCAACACGATAAGGGTATATTTTGACGCGCTCGGCTAAGTATCGGTGGAATTCAAGAGTTATTCAAAGAAGATAAAGACCAAATACGCAAGGTGCAGGAGGAAAAGTTGAAGAAAGGGTTTCCTGATGGTGGTGGGAACAACACAGTAACGTTAACGCCTACCCTTACCCTAACGCCAGGTTGAATCCTCCTGATGAAAGGTAACGCGGAACGGCGAATGCGGCCCTCGTGGTTTAACACACTCCGTCCTCAAGAAGCAGAATCACGGTACAGGATGCAATTGAGAATTTGTGAAGGTTGCGAGGGGTGGGAGGAGGTTAGGTTTGCTCTGGACCGTCCAACGAGCTGGAAGGCGAGAACATTTATTAGAGCTATATGGGGTAAACAAAACTGCGGACCGCTGCACCAATAGGAATAGCGGCAATTATTGACAGCCACCATGCTTTCTAATTCGGCATCAAAATGTTATTCTAAGTTGGAGAAGAAGCTAAAGAGGGTATTTTATAGGGGTTCATACGGATCAAGGCGATTGTGGGCACATATACCTCCGTACTATCTATCTCTCTTTGTCACGGTGGATATTTCTTATTTGGTGTCTGCTTTGCTATTACCCATTCATATCATTGTAAGATTCAAGCAGTTGATATAGCGGAGTATAACGTCTCCTTGATTATATACACGCGGTAAAAGACAATACGCCGAGAAAGGAAAGATATTACAGAGACAAATCTTGATATTACCTCACCTATTTCCTCCCTGAGGTGTCTGTCCTGTCGAACCTAAACCTTACCCAAGGGGTATGCAGCGCTCCTCTTCCTAGACTTCCTTCTTCTCAAGTGAATCAACCTCAAGCCCCAAGTCCAGAGGAGCTTTCCATACAATTAGGTCACCCGACGTGATATGCAGTATTAAAAAATCGTGACGGCCATAAAATATGCAAGAAATAAAAAAGCGCTCAGCAAAAAGACACGCTACAAATGAGAGATGCAAGACTAAATTGAGCTTATTCCTTGTATCTGTAAAACGCTTTGCTAAAAGAGAGCATCATCCTTGTTGGACATCCACTCTTGGTGTTGAATTGATCACTGTTCCTTGACCCCTTCTCGGTCCTTGGAAACTTGGAGTTGCCCCAACTGCACTCACGTCTTGCATCTCGACACCTCCGTTTTGATGCTCTGGTTGTAAGGGAGCCGCCCGTTTTCCCCTCCGCGGTCCAAATCTCTGGTCCCCTTCCTCGTACTTGTGTTTGAAGCGTAGGAAGGTCGGAGATCGTGGTCTGAGTAACACCACAATTAAGTTCTTTAGAATATTGGCTTGCATAAAAGGACGATGCCTATCCTTCTTACTGAGCTTCTGTGAGTTAAGGTATTCACGAGTTGTTTCAGCCCGTGATACGAGGTAGAGATGGTAGCCGGTCAGTGACGCAGGATACCAGCTTAGGAGAATACTGTAAATGAACATAGCAAAAGGTACACGCCATTTGTCAACGGCCTCACTGAAGGTGGTATTCTCTCTATTCATCCATACGAGCAAATGTGCCAGACTTGCTCCAAGAAGAAGTAAGCCTAGAATCGTGCCCGAGGTGATGAAAGCGAAGAAGTAGCGATAGTTCCGCCGTCCAATACAGTTGTTGAGCCATACACAATGATGATCTTGTGTCTCGATGCAACTGTCACAGACCCGACAGTGATGAGCTCTTGGTGGCCGCCAATTATTGCAAGTCTTGCAATATTTCGTCGGCACTTCCATAGCAGCACTTTTGGAAGTTGCTGAAATGACTAACGTCCACTCCGTTAGTGGAGGACCTATGGCTAGAGGATCATCATTAGGATTACTTGGAGGAAATGGATGTAAATTTCGTGGATGGATCTGATAGAACACATTTAGCCTCGGGTTCCGATGTTGATATACTATTAATAATGTTCAACTTACTCCGGGATCAGATAGAGAGGCATGGAAAAAAGAGGACATGCAGATAAGAAATAGGTACGCAAACAAAATGGGTATCGCTGGTGAAACATGGCGCCATAACCAGGGAGCTCTAAATCATCATATTAGCAACCATGATTATATGAGAATTGGGAAACTGGATGCTCACGAGAACGCAAAGAAAAGAGCTGCTGGGACAACGATCAGAAGACCTGTGGCAACGACTATCGGTCGGTCTCGCGTGTTTTGTAGTCTACCACCCCAGCAAAAGACGGTATTACCAGAAAAGTACTCATAGTTTTTCCCGAGTTCATTTTTGACCTCCTCCTTAGTGGAAGCGGCGCCTGTTGCTAACCTAGGAGAAGATGCTGCGGAAGAAAGCTTTTCGTGTCCCTGAGGTCTACTGGTCCCGGGATTGCCTCCTCTACTAGGTAAAATGAAACTTGATCTGAATGACCTTGGTGACTTCTGTGGCGTAGGAAGAGCTCCTGAATTTCCTTTATATGCCATTGAAAGATCAAGATGCTGAGGGGTGGGCCGTTGAAGAGGAGTGACACTTTCACCACGACTACGGACCGTTTCTGCTCCTGTCGGGGTAGTATTTGCAGTGGTCCTATCAGGCATATCCGCTGTAATATCTGTCCCTCTTGACGGAGGTGGTCGTGCATCATAGTCATGATGGAGTCCAAGTAAAGGGCCTCCTCTTATTGTCGGATTAGAACCAGTACTTTCACGATTTGGGTTACTTCCGCCATCGGTGGAGCTGAATGCTGGGGATGCACGTCCGAAAGTTGAATTGGGTCTTTGCCCGCGCTGAGCTTGTAACCTCTGGGAGCTCATGGGTCTAAAAAATGCGTGAGAGGTGATGGATGGTACATGTGTCCTGCTAGCAGCTGTTGATGGTCTCGTACTGGAAGCTCCCACACTTCCAGCAATACTCGCACCCGGTGCGCCAGACGTACCAAGTCCCCGTCGCGATGGTGGAGGTGGTTGAGACCATGTTCCCCGCTTCGAAGATATACCCGTTACCGTAGAATCAGGCCGAGAAGGAGGTGATCCGTGTTCCCCACTCTTACCCGATACCTGTGTCCTGTCATTCGATTCCTGAACACCAACTGACGATTGCGCCGTTCCCGTAGCAGGGATTTCGTCGCCTCCCCGCAAGTCGGAATCGGTCATTCGAGAGGTTACCGGTGTGAATACGTTCGTATGCTGTGAATTTGGATTGTTATCATGGGTTGTGGTGTTTTTATTTGATTCCTCGGATGTCGGACCTTCCGGTTCGGTCATTGCGATACACTGGTATCCAAAATCGCGGTAGAATATTGCGTCTGAGACGCTCGATTCATGACCTGAGAGTCTATGGGAGAGTGAAGAATTGGGTTAGATAAGGGTGACGGTAGGTGGCAACAGAATTGATTGAAGTGGCCAAAAGAGATGCGACCGAGGAGTCTGAGGTCAGATGCGGGCTCGACAAAAGAAGGAAATATGAGCAAGAGAGTGTATGAATCGAAGTAGAGGGAGGAGACGCGATTGCGAGTGAGAGATTGTTATTAGGGCATAAGTACGGAGTATGCAGGAACGCGGAGACGAGATTATGATTATGGATTAAGGTAAGGTAGTGAGCTGCTCAAGTGCTGCTGTAGTGACTTCTTCCAGATGCTCTCGCCCCTGAGCTTGGCTGTCTCTTGCCGAATAGAGTACAGACGCTATGTCAATCATGCGCATTGAAGGCGAACTTTGCCAAGCCCTCTCAAGTAGCCCGGCACAGCTCTGTAGGTCACCTCATCGCCAGCCCGACCTCACCTTATTCCATAACAGCAAGTCTTTACCTGAATCGACCGGCAACGCAACTACAACAGGGCATTACGGACTCAATAACCGGCCAATTGCAATCACCATGTCTTCAATCATCGGACGATCTGCCTTTAGAGCTACTCGCGCCCTTCGTGATTCCGGTGTCAACGCCGGAGCCTCTTCAGAAAAGGAAGCGGGCAAATCAGCATTGAAAGAAGGAGCTAAGAAGGATCCCGAGCTTTATGTAAGTCTCGATGTGATATCATTTTCTATCTTTATTCCGTAGAATGGATGCTTGTTCAGTCTACTAACATTTCTGGATATACTAGGTCTTAGGCGGTATCATGAGTCTCATCTTCGGCTTCGCCGGTTACCATTTCGGTAAGCTTTTTGTCTGTCACATCAACCCTCACTTCAGACCATGGATGATGTCCTATCATGTTTGAATTTCACTTCTTCATCGGGCCTTATTCTCAAGCTCCCATTTGTTCCTCATGGCAGCGGCGCATTCTAATATGATTCCATACAGCTCGTTCTCCCACATCTTCCTCTTCCGAGAGTCCTGTTGCAAAAATCGGCCACTCTGAGCCTTGGAAAGAGGGTGGTGCAACTGAAGGCAAATACAGCTATCACCCTGGTGGCGATCCATCAAAAGGAAGACGTGAAGCTCCCTCGGCACTTAACGTTGTGGTCATACCCAATGTCAACTTACCAAAGCGCCTACATGAAGAATTCAATAAGTTTGATATAGACGAGAAAGACTGGTAGGTGGGGTTCTACGCCAGGAATACCATAGATGCCGCCTGGACTGAAAGATTTGATTGTAGATAAGGGTTCTCTGGGTGGGGTTTTCCAACAAATAAGCTGTTGTTTGTAGAACAGTGCAATTAGAGATGCTTCTTTTTGTCTACGTCAAGTGAGGATACTAACCATTTACAAAATGAAGTAGGAAACAAATCCACCAAACCTAGCTTGGATTTCGTAATGTAAATTACAGGTGTGGCTCTTCAAAGGTGCAAACACCTTACATTCCGTTTACCTTATCAAAATAGGACAATAGATACAGGTTTTTTAAGTTTGGTTATGATTTCTTTTTTTTCTTTTTTTTTTTTTGCAAGAGCATGGGTATATTTACTTCCAATAGTAGCAGATAATCGACTGAATTCCCACTAAAGGCCATTACCCAGTTGATTGATAAAACGACGGAATGCGAGTATTAGGACCTCAATGTTTGTGACTTTGGCAAGCAAGTCCAATTAACCTCATCGGGTGAAAAAAGCTGCACTCATCCGTCGCCCACTCAGGTTACGTCAACTCTTTCGTTTCCTTAAGTACCCGTCACGTAGTTTCTAGATTTTCTCATTTCCACCACCCCAACCTTTCATATCCATTTCCATCTTCAAAACTGAATCTCCATCCCTCCCATCAAGAGAGCATAGTACAGTATGCTTACGGCAACCTATGTCAGTGTACGGGAGTTTTTCTACCCTTTCGGCAATATACCTGCTACCAACCTATTGCGTGATACAGCGATAGACGATACTGGAGCAGAAATTGAACTACTGCTCCTTGGATGCGGTGACCCTCGTAACATTTTATTTTCGCTTTATTCCCAAGGTGATCAGTGTACGTACGATTTTTTAATAACCATTGAATTTTGAGACCTTATTAACGATCGCAATGCGGCAGGCCTAGCATCAAGTTATAACTTTACGTGTTGCGATAAGGAACCTGCTATCTTAGGTATGTACAATATCACACTCGTCAATGAATCGATGACGGTTGTTCTCTAATAACAATAGCGAGAAACATAATCCTTCTCACACTCATCGCTGATGGACACTCCAACACCACTACTGTTTCTTCTCGGAAACATAATTCCGTGAAACACTCGTCATTATGGAATATATTCTATCATGTTTTCATACCGGAGTCTGATCTGAAGCTTCTACAAGAACAATCCGCCAAGTTAGCAGAGTTAGCCGTCACATCGGCGTCGTGGGCTTCTTCGAATTACGGCAATTGGATCAAATTCTTGGATAACGATACTCTAGAACATGTACGATCCTTCTGGACGCAGTATGCAGAGACCCGCTACTTCACAACTGCGCATAAAGACGAGTTTGAGCGACAATACCGCCATGAATTCAAACAGACAGCAATTCGCACTAAATCAAGTTTAGTCCTTAGTGGAATTCGTTCCGCAGGCCCACACATTGAGGAAGCAGGAGAGCGCATGAGTGATTGTTTTAAAAAGTACTGGGCTACCGGCGTAGTAGCTGGAAATCGATCTGATGTCATGGCTCTGGGAAATGGAGGGAAAGGTCATGTTAATCCCTTGATTGCTTTTTCCTCTGCTGGGGATGGTTCTTTTACTCTCCACTATGGCCTCGATCCATTACTTGGATTTCATCTTGCTAATGCATTCGACAACCTTGGTTCAAATCCTTCCGAGACTATTGCTCGTACAGCTAAAGCTGAGTTTGGGGCTTGGTGCTCAACATTTGCCCAGTACCTGCACAACCAAAAAGTTCGACTTACTCTCCATGATGGAGAAGCTGTACGACTCTGCTTCGAGCTTCAAGCTCACATAACTTACCTCCCAAAACCTTCTGGTCGGACTCGATTGTACAAGACTGTATGGAGTTCAGCGCCCGCTGTTCTTACCAACACGGACAATGTCAATAGGATTGTCCCGTTTGATGTAATTGACACATCGAATATCATTGATCATATCGGCATACTTAATATCCTTCCGGCAGCGGTACCTTTACTAAAGTTATCGCATACAGCGACATTATACACGGACGGTTTCTTGCTTGCTGCTGAAGACCCCGAGAATTCTTTGCAGAGCTTACTCTGTTCCGATGTCAATGGTATGGGTATCATACTCGGTGTGGTCCCATTAGGATATATGTCCGGAATCACGACAGATTCAAATCTCGCAGACTCTATGCTCTTCGCAAGCGGAACTACAAATAGACGACACTTTCGTCTTCGCATCCCTTGGAGGCGGCCAATATCAGGGGACTCCGCAAGTCTACAGATTCCGAACGCTTGTTGGGAAAATAGCCGTAAGATCTGGATGGATCCGTTGGAGCTTGCATCATTCTTTTTCAATGTTTATCTCAACATGTTTGAGAACGAGTGTCTATCCAATGCATTGTCTAGGTTCCAGCGGCAGTTTACACGGCCACTAGCCAATGATCTTCGTTTTTATAACCGTCTTAGTCTGGTTAGATTGATGCAAACTGCGAAACTACGTATCGATACGGAATGGCAAAATTGCATGGGTCTTTTCAAGAAGCTTGTCATGGAGGATAAAACTCTTCTTATAGGCAGCAATAGCATCCAGGAACTACTTTTGCACATGCATACGTTCAACCTTATTCCCCAGGATGAAATCAATATGACACGATTAGAGTTCGCAAATCTACCCTCCAGCGACTATCAATACGAGCCATCTGTACCAGGGCTTCTGAGTACAAAAGACCTTCGAGGTTCAATCTTTCTTGTACTGAAAGTTCCTCGCTATAAGCTAAGCATCTTTACAGATGCTTCCCCACTGGATATTGTGACACCGGGACTTCACATGAATGTTCGTCATGGATTGAGGTGGGACAACGCGTTCCATTCAGTACAATGCTTCTTTGGGAACCTGGTAACTCGCGATACTGAAACATATGTCTGTGATGTGGATGAAGACATAGAAGGCTGGCGCGGTCAATCAGATCTTATCGCCGTTTGTGAAGCACCAATGTACAGTCTGGTAATGGGACCCTACAAGGAGGTGCGAGTGGGCTTAAGGGTCAATACTAGTCCATCTACGGCTCACTTCACTCAGAAGCTGGGGCTGAATATGGCCGTTTTCGAAACTGGCCTAAATGACAAGGAGCACCTGTGGGTTCTTAAGGAAGCACCCGGTTCACACTTAAACCTCCATTCAACAGTTGAATCACCGTCGGCCTCTTCACCAGCCGAGAATAATCCCGTACAAGCTTTAAGAGAGGGTGTCAAGTTCAAGTGGAGTGCTCTATTCAATAGTCAGAGCTCTCTAAAAAATGTCTGTACGAAGTTAGACTTACAAGCACCTTTTTCTCAAGCACTAGCAAGCGGTGCAAAGGTGGAATGTATCTTTAATTCGGCATGTACATTGAAGCTACTCATCAAAGGATGTCCAGAATTCGAAGTACCGTTCCCTTATCCGATTCAACAGACAACTCCAAAACTCCGGCTTGCCAGAAAGAGCGGCTGGGTTGAATGCATTGTACCGGTTGCTTCAGCTCTAACCTCGGGTGGATACGGGTGTAATCCGTTCTCTGTAACTCAGCAGGAGCTGCATGCGGGTTATTGTTACTCATGGGCCCTTCCTAGAATTAATCTAATACAGCAACCTCGATTGCCTGGTCAAAGATCACCGGAATGGGTCCGCACCTTCCTTCTTACCAGCCTCGCTACGAGAATTGGTATCCAATCGTCAAAGACCCCATTACAAGAATTTAAGGAATCAATATTGGTCGGATTCTCGGGGATTGATAAGAACTCACTTAGCCAGTACTTTCCTAAGCAATTCCAACTCACAAGAAAATTTGACCACAATTGTGATACCGTCTTATTTCTCTCCACCATTCGCTACGATATCGATGCGGGCTCCTTAGTGCTCGACGGGTACGTCTGTCCACTAACAAATTCCAATATCAAAATACTGGACGCTGGACTAGGGTATCTCTGGGGAGAAACAGTCACAAACATGAAGGTAAGTGACCAGGAGCAGGTTCTATGGAAGCAGATTCTGCCAGCTGCCGCAGAACGCTGCCGTACTTGGAGACATAAACGATGCTGCGAGTACGTCAAGCACAGAACTATTCCCCTCTCCACTAAACATGGAGAAAATCCTTTGTGCTCATGTGGGAGAGGCCAGATGTTGGAAGAGTTTCCTCAGGATCCAGAACTTCGTGTCTTCCGTGATCATGTCACTCGAATCGCTTTACCAGTTATTTCTAGTGTTCCTTATATCGACAAACACCTTTCCACAGCAGAGATGAATGCTGTAATAGAGTCCGTCAACGGCGAGCAGAAATGCAATAAATGTGGGAATCAGAAGAAGGATTTGAAGAAGTGTTCTCGATGTCTCAAGGTCAGATATTGCAATCAGGATTGCCAAAAAGCGGATTGGAGTGAACATAAGAAGGTTTGTAACAAGTAAAGGTCCTAGGTGTAGTGGATCAGGAGGGGTTTTTGAACAGATGAAGGGAACTACAAAGCTATGCAATAGGCTTTCCATAAACTCTCTTGTACTTGATGAAAATACTCCATTAGCACAACAGTCCACTAAATGTATTCCACTGTGTGGTTCTGACATTATTGTACTCATGAGGAGGACGTCACTAATCCTCAATTGATTAAGTCCTTCCGAACGCGCCGATTCCCTCGCTAATTAGGTCAAGCCTTATTCCGACTGTCAGCTCTTATCAGTTCTTCCCATTTCATTCATCTACTGCACTTTTGAGAAGAATTCAACGTGATTGATTGAACATTATGCAGGTCACTCTCATTCCTCTGGCGTTCATCCACTGGCACATCTCTGAGTTCTCCGTGGGGCGTAGGAAGCAATTGCGGCACATTCGGACGACATCTTTCGGACGTTCTCCGCATCAACAAACCCTTTATAGATAGGATTGCTCTGCCCAGGAACGCAGAAGAGATAAGGAAACACCCATGACTAGAATAGCTGGCTGCTTATCTGCTACTTGTGTAACAGTACACGACTACTTGAACATGTAAGCGGCAGCTTCCCCAGCTTTAATTTCACTTCCTTGTAGTTTCTCGCGGTCTTTTCCTAGCCCTATACGCACCATACCTGTTGGTGTCGAGGTAGTTGTACGTGTAAGGAGAATCAATGCTTCAGTGAGATCATTTTTCTTGCATTTGTTTTTCGTTATATCCTCCCAACATGATTGATACCGCCGTCCAACGCGCATGGGAAGCATGCTCCAAGACCGACACGGCCTTCATTCTCGTATGCAGCGTGTTCTGCTGGCCCATCATTCCCGCTGTCGGGTTGGGATACTCTGGCTACTCAACGAGACGTAGCGGGTTGGCTTCATTTATGCCTGCGATTCTCTCTGTCGGAGTATGCTCCATTCAATGGTGGCTCATCGGCTATTCTCTCGCATACGGCGAGGGCAACGGAGTGATAGGAGATCTGAAATATGCTTTCCATCGAGGTGTTCTCGCTGAACCTGTTGGAACTATTCCAGCTATTCTATTCAGCGAGTTCCAATTGATCTTCGAAGCTACTGTTTGTGCAATTGCAGTAGGAGGGGCTTGTGAAAGAGGGAGACTGTTACCCCTGATACCCTTTATATTTGTATGCAACCCAGTTTCTCTGAACTCGCATATGATAACTAACACAATTCTGTAGATGTGGGCAACATTCATTTATTGCCCTCTGGCGCATATGGTCTGGTCTGGTAATGGGTTCTTAGGGAACTTAGGAGCTCTTGATTTTGCTGGTGGAACGTAAGTTAGTATCATCGATTTGTATATCCAGTTATCTTACGTGGAAACAGTCCAGTCCATATCTGCAGTGGTGCTACGGCAACTGCTCTCAGTTTATATCTCTCCTATCCCATTGCGAGGTCCCGCAAATCCGCCATCCGCAATCCGTCACATCTCAAACTGCATAGACCGCACAACTCGATGTGTCAACTCCTTGCCATGGTCATCATCTGGGGCTCTTGGCTAGCATTCGACGCTGGCACGACTTTAAGTCTGAACTTCAAATCGGTCATGGCTCTCTGTGTGACAAACCTCTGCGCTTCCGCTGGAGCAATGACCTGGGCTTGCATTACTTACTATGAAACTGGAAAGTGGTCTCTGGATAGCACTTTTATGGGCGCAATTGCCGGACTAGTCTTTATCACCCCATCCGCTGGGTTCATTGATCTCACGACATCCTTTTTCTTCGGTGTGGCTGGCGTATTGATCTGCAGACAAGCTCTCCGCTTCAAGTTTACGGATTTCGCTAGACGTATCAAGTGGGTTGACAATGGCGATACTTTCGCTACCCATTGCGTTGGTGGCTTCTGCGGGACCATTTTCACCGGACTTTTTGCGCAGAAGAGCGTGGCGAGCTATGATGGCGTGACTGAAATCGCTGGAGGAGTCTTCTTCGATGGGAATTTTCGACAAATCGGGATTCAGCTTCTGGAAGCTGTTATTGGGTTCACATGGGCATTTGTGGGGACATTGATCATTGTTACTTTGATTGATAGTGTACCTGGATTTGAGTTCCTTGCTCCCGATAAGTATGTATGCCTCGTTCATACGACGGAACGCTGCTAACATTATACTACAGGGAGGTTATTGTAGGTATGGATGCTAGCCAGATGGACGAATCTTTGTATGAGGCTCAGTGGGAAGGCGAAGAGGATTATCACCCATTGGCAAAGCACATTGAATTGGATTGATCATAACTAATGATGTGAAAGGGGACTGAAATGGAGTAATTTCAAGGGATAATAGTAGGTCGGTGGTTGTCATTCCGAAGTCAATCTGTGAGCATAGCCATCATTCATCTTGAACATATTATCAACGCTATATTTTGTGCAAATCTTCAGACTTGACCTTTAGGATATACAATGATGTTCTAAATTATTCCAGATCGATGACCTGCATACAAGTTATTTTTACTCAAACAACTAATGCATACTACCACATTCGGCCTAGCCTTCTAGTAGTTCTACATCCGACATTACATTAACATATCGCGCTATTAATGTATGAATGCTACAAGTAATACCATATAGGCATAGACTCGAAGTCCTGCAGATGTAACGACATTTCAAACAAAAGAATATCATGCGCTGATTGCAAGTATGTGCAACAAAGCTTTCCCTTTTGCCACCACTGCGCAGTATATCGTCGAACAACTTCTGTAATGTTCTGGTAGACGTTGTATATTTTTATGGAATTTAAGGTTGTTCTAGAAGAGAATTTGTGTAACTTGAAGATTCATAAATAGGTTTCTCTGGTTTTCAAGCGCTGAGTTTCCATTCTTTGAAAAAGGATGAAAAAGGAATGGTTTGGGGTTGTTCTAGAAGAATGGTAAGGTAGAAGAGCTTGCCGCGTGGTCATTGCGTGTTTCATGTCCCTGAATCAGGAGCACCGAAGCTTCCTGTTGCCAAACTTGATTGGGCTGAATCAAGACGAATTCATCGCCGTATGCCCCTGAAGCAATCCCTTTTTGGGATTTTGACGATGAGGATGGATGGTCGTTGAGATTGTGGAGGAGAGGATTTTTCTCCCACATTGACACTTCATCTGCTTCCATTTCGGTGCAGCGCGCCTCGTCGGGTTATCAGGTTGTACCACAGCTTCAATTCTCTTCTCGCATTTCCAGTCAGTATCAATACGACCTGGATCAAATAATATCTTTCCTTTTTCCATCTTTTCTGTTATATGAGCGTTGACTAACTGCCCGCTCTCCCTCTTCTTTGGTCTCTTGACTGAATTGATCACTCCTCCGACGCGAACCCACGCGTCTCCCTAAGTCTCAATTACAGGAGAGATTGACAGTACAGTTATCGACACTCCAGTATCGCAATTATTCTCCATCGTCTCGCGCCCGTATGTTCGTTACAGATAAATCTAGGTACTTTAATTTCTCTCCACCTCTTCGGATATTTCATATGACGCGGAGCGAGCGCGTTGCTGACAGCTTTGACATTTCATGTACAGTTCTGTGGATCTGCCCCTTAAACTTCTTGCCTACCTGATCCGTTTGAACTTTGCATTCTGACATTTTTATGTGCGCGCCGTCAGTCAACTCGAGACACCCCTTGACTTAAACCCCAAGCGGCCGAGATCCCTCACCTAACTCGACTAAATTAACCGCGCGACTCCCGTCCGCTCATCTTTCCATTCAACATGCAGACTTCACCTTCCGCAATAAAACAAGACATACCACCTGACGACATCGGACAACCGAAAGAACACAAATTGTCACCTCCGCCGGCTAACGGTGGCAGTCGCGAAGTGCCGGGCCCAAGAAGGAGCAGCTTCAATTTCCTTAGACGACAAAAGTCTGGCGAGAAACCACAACCTGCTCAGCGCAGTGTATCTGGAGGAAAGATGAATAAGAAACAGAAGGCGCAAATGCAGGAGGAGCTCCTTCGTCAACAGCGCGAAGCAGCTGCCGTTCCAAAGCAACCTCCAAGACTCCCCTCTCACGCTCCTTTACCAACCATAAACACATTCGGTGGTGAGAACGCTCGTCAAGATTCATATGCAATCATGTCGAACAAAGCCCAACAAGCCGGCAACTTCAGCAGGCCGTCTGGAGATTACAGGGCAACCAGCGCGAGTCCTCCACATGTCCCGATTCCACCGATTCCCGGTAGCTCACCATACGGTCGTAACGGTGACTTTGATCCCTATGCTAGAACAGAGAGCATGACACATCGTGGGAGGTATAGTTATGCAAGTAGTGCGGTCAGCACTATCAACAGTCCTAGAAGGGTTAGACGGAGGAAGGACCCTACACCATTCAAGTGAGCATCCCCATCTATGAGTTTTTGAGCATCCGCTAACTTGGGTATACAGCATCCTCGTTATTGGCACAAAGAGTTGCGGCAAAACATCATTCATCAACTTTTTGCAGACAGCCCTAAAACTTCCAGCTCGAAAGCAACAACAACAATCACCTTCTCCACCTCGAACTGCCCTACCTGTAGACTCGCCTTTCACATCTCAATATTTAGAAACGGAAATGGATAATGAGAGGATAGGGGTTACACTGTGGGACTCCCGAGGACTCGAACGGAATATCGTGGATCTCCAATTGAAGGAAATGGCAACATTCCTCGAGTCGAAGTTCGAGGAGACCTTCAATGAAGAGCAAAGGATAGTCCGAGCACCTGGCGTTCGTGATACACACATCCACTGTGTTTTTCTCATCCTAGATCCTAGCCGTTTAGATGCCAACATTGCTGCAGCAACGGTGGCAAATGATGCCTCCGCAAAGAGTTTCAATTCCGCACGTGTGATCGGGGGTCTTGATGAGGATCTCGATCTTCAAGTTTTACGTACTCTACAAGGTAAAACTACCGTCATCCCAGTTATCAGCAAAGCGGATACGATAACTACCGCACATATGGCGTTCCTAAAGAAAAAGGTATGGGATAGTCTAAAACAATCCAAACTCGATCCTTTAGAGGCTTTGGACCTTGGAGATTCCGATGATGAGGACATCGATCGCCTTGATGAGCGTGACGAAGATGAATACAATCACTCTTCAGACAACGATGACAAGCACTCCGATATTCTCAACAATCTCATCGACCGTTCCAGTTCAGATGAAGAAGGCGAGGATTCTTCAAACACCTCATTCCACGGCTCCACTCCCGCCAAATCTCCCGCCGATCCTTCTAAACGTCCAGTAGAAGGCCACCGCCGCCGTGTTTCTGCCATGTCTGCCAGCATCAACCACGACTCCTCTAGGGACGAGCTTCCATATCTTCCGCTCAGCATCCTCTCCCCCGATATGTACGAACCGAACGTCATCGGTCGCCGCTTCCCCTGGGGTTTCGCGGATCCATATAACGTCGAGCATTGCGACTTCGTACGTCTCAAAGAGAGCGTGTTTGTCGAATGGCGTGCGGAACTTAGAGAGGCGAGTAGAGAGTGCTGGTATGAGGGATGGCGCACCAGCCGTCTTAACCGTCGCACCGATCAGCCTTCGCGAGCGCACACCAGCAGCGGATTGAGTCCTAACCCGAGCCCAGTCAACGGTATGGGCAATGGAAGAGCCGTTACGTCGAATGGTAGTCCACTAGCGCATCGTCAGATAGCAGCCAACATGTTCTGAGCCCCTTGGTACGGTTGGATCCTCTTCCGCATATCGGAAACAGAAAACCCCCCCTTCCCCCCCAGAAAAAAAAAAAATTCCTCTGTGAAGTCGTACAGATTTCAATCTGACATCAATTTCCTTTTCAAAAAGTCGAGCGGGGCGTATCGGAGCTTGCTCAATTTTGCGAGTCCCATCGGAACGCTATGCTCACGACCCTCTTACTTTCCCTTCTATCGTGTCTTCTACCCAAATATTTCAGGCGGCCTCGATTGTCTTCGATTTTAGCCCTCTTCCGGAAAATAGGATTATGAGCGGTTTCTGAGGAGAGGACTTGGTTATTTGCCTTTACTCGGTTATCCCACACTCCCTCCTTTCATCTTTCGGTCCGTTCGTGCCCTGGCATCTGTTTCATACTTTCTCTATGCTATGCTACTTTTTTCTTTTTTGTTTTTCACTTTTATGAGAACTGTGTTTATATCGGATCGGTACGATTCTTTTTTTTTTTCTTTTTCTGTGTTATTGTTCATACCCCCCCCCTTCCAATCTTTTCTTCTTTATGTGGAGGAAAACTTTTCTTGAGTGATTGGGCTTGGTAGTTGCTCCTATCGGCAAATTGGCCTGTGATTTTTGTGGGTGCTGTGAGTATAACTTCATGCAGTGGAAGAGGTAGAATTTGAACTGAATGATGAGTGAATTGAGATTTCTATTGGGTTGGTGTGAGATGGTGATGTGATGTTTTTGGTGACTTCGTGTTCACCCCTGCGAGTCAGGCACGTCTGGTGTGAGCACCTGGTGACAACTCGCACAGTACACTGGCTGTACAGTACATGTCCAACAGATACTCTTCCCCGTTATTTCGACCAAGCTATATTCCGTAAGGTACCGTACATATTTTCATTGATACATTACTACATCTATCTAACCACCAGAGCTGCAAAATACAAACTACCTTACAGACCTCCACCGTGACATCCATAGATGTGGGTAGAACCCTCTCTACCTTGGTACACACAACCACCTCCCGTCACCTTACACAACCATCACAACCACCACAACCACCACAATCACCACAACCACCACAACCACCACAACCACCACAACCACCACAACCACCACAACCACCACAACCAGGTAGAACTACATCAGATCCCCGACGGGAAAACGTCATAAACGCATTGCTTTGCGATCGCTTGATAGTAAGTAAAGGGGTCATTGACGCGATTATCTGAGATTGTCGAGAATGGGATGGATTTACGTGCGGGAAGGAGTGAATATGTGGTTATCCAGAATCGCGAGTGAAAATATCATCAAGTTCCAGTTCTACTCGCGATGAGATGGGAAGAGAGGAGCAGAGAACGTGAGCGTTGACGACTCGTTTTGGAAACAGTTTGCTTCAGAGATTATCTCCATACTTTACAGTATAGAGAGAGAATGAGTCGTATTTATGCTGTCTCTATGCAGGTAACGACAGGTGTATGAAGATTTTCTCACGAGTTTGTGTCAAGTGCAAGTGTACCTAGGATGGCGTTGATGGAATGACAGCTGGAGTTGCTGGACCTTTAGAGTTGGCGAGCTACTGCACATGCGTCGATCTCATGTCCTATGTGCTGCATGTAAATGAAACCGTTAGCAACGCTTAAAGAAATGAACGATTGGTATTCAAAACGGCTCGGCTGAGGGGAATCTTGGGAGATTTGCTTGTGAGAGATGCTGTATCCCAGCTCATAGAGCAAGCGATGTGATGGGAGGTTGCTGACCGCCAACGAGGGGCAAAGCAATCCAAGCATATGAAGGGCGGCACCAGGCGGATAGTTCAATACTAGTTATAGTTTTAGATGATTAGTAGATCTGCTTTTGTATCATCATACCCCAATATCAACTAGATCGTCGAGGCAACTGCTATCTCCTCCTAACGAATCGTAGTTGGGGAGCTTGAAGGGTACAAGAGTACCTCAAACCAGAGGATGGAGTAGTCAAGTTCTCTTGTTCCTCTACTTACTTTAGGTTAACTTCAAGACCTTCCCTCTGCATGTTTCAGTTCGGGCAGAAGAGGTAAATGTGTTTTCATCTCGTTGTTTGTTCTTTAATACCTCAAGCCTTGACTATTTCGTCCGTGGCTATGGCCTCATCGCACCCGCCCCATTTGGACTCCTCTGATAAGGCATCTGACGAACAAGTCGCCCCTTCCCTAAAGGACAATCACAACGAGGAAGCCTTGGAAAATCAGGCCACTCAATATGAGGCCATCAACATATCCGTCATCGATGAGGAGGGGAGACGCGCCAGTCTCCAAGAGACTTCAACCGTTGGTTCCACATCTTCGTCATCTTCGTCATCTTCATCATCCTCATCCTCCACCCAGGGCTGTGAATCTCGAAGCTCAATGTCGTGGTCTTCTTCTGTATCCACAACTTTCACCTCAATCTTCTCTCACAGCAGCTCGGAAGAACACTTTGACCACGCAGATCCACTGACACGGTACCCCTCATCCCGTATTCCCCTATCGATTCGCCAACGATGCGATGACATTCGGTCAACTTTGCGTCCGAAAACGCGGCATTCCATGTCTGCGAGCTCTGACCTTCTCCTCGTTGGGTCTTCCCAGATGTTAGACTCCGGTACGCTGTGGAACGCAAAGCACAAAAGAAGCCGGAGCTTCCTGTCAATCTTCAAAAGGGAGCAGAGGTAAAGAAGCTCCCGCTTGCAGACCGACGTTTTGAATTCGTTTCAATTCTCACACATTCTTTTTGATCCAGACCGTCAGAGAAGGAGGAGGCTTCGATGGGGGGAAAGAACGATCTGCTCCAGATCAGGGTACGCCCACATAGTGTGAGCCACACCCGCTCCTTCCCACTAGCCACACCTCGGCATCACGATCACCTCCGCCCTCCCTCCACTTTATTCAAACCCGCTTTTCGTGATCTGAGACTCGAGTACGAGGATGAGGTTCAACGCATCGCCGTCTTCGAGACAAACCAGAAAGTCGCCCTCCTCGCTCACCATGACGCCTCGATAGCACGTTTGCGAGAAACCCAGCGCAAGGCTCGGGAAGAATTGACTGTCCGACAGTCCGAAGCGATGGAGAGGCTCGAGGAACGATTGTTGGCGCAAGAGCTCGATCAAGTGAAGGCCCAGGATGAGGAGCGTGCGAACGGCGAGACTGCACTGAAGCACATGTCGGCTTACTGCTGTTCGTCTGGGGATGATGGCCGTGAGGTCACCGCGAAAGATTTGAGGAAGCTCAAGTGGCAACAGCACAGGCAGGATCAGCTGGAACATACCCATCGTGCGGCGATCAATGTCTTAAGGGGCTTGCAGGAAAAGACGATCAAGCAGCGGGAACGGAAACATGAGAATGAGATGGGAGAGTTGGCAGAAGCGCAGGTGAAGGAGGTTGATGAGAAGAGGAGGGAGTTTGAAGGTGAGATCAGGAAGTTCGAGAAGATGATGGAGCAGAGGAGAAGAAGGGCAGCGGAGAGGTGGGAGAAAAAGGTCAGACTTCGTGCCATTGAGGAAGGGTTCGAGGAGAAAGACTTGGAGCTGCCTCAATTACAACGTCTGGCTGTTTAGAGAGGAATCATTCACACGAAAGGAGGGGGATGCCGCGATATCCCAATGTCACGGGCTGCGGCACAGCGCTACATCGTCGATTCAAGGGGTTTTGCTTTTGGGGAGGCACAAATCTTTATCACATCTGCAAGGCGCTGGTGGAGAATTTTCTTTCTGCTTCGCGACAATCAATGTCACTGCGTCATCTGGGGAGTCTTCTTTTGCAGTTATGGTCATGTTTGCTGATATCTATACCCATTGTATTTTATACAAGATTTAAAGTAGTGCTAATGGCAAATTTAGTTTCGTTCGAAGTTTTCTATTCCTGATAGTGGTTTTGATGTGATAGTCAGGGAAGTCTGATCCGATGGAAGGTTGTATGGTTTCATCCGAGGAGAGCATGGGGAGCCAACTGGATGAGGTGGTCGGTCGTGTATGGTGGTGGAATAGGCAGGTACTGCCGGCTTAGAAGGGACGTGAGGAGGTCGTGCTTGTACTGTACAACTACCTAGAACTGACTTGGGTTATCCAATTCTCGACTGATGCTAAGGTAGTCCTCGTTTTCCCTTTTCTTCTATACCTCATCCATCTTACCGCCTAATCTTAACTCAAACTTCTCGTCATCCACCCAATTCCATAAAGGGGTTTTGTAGAAATCTCTCTGTCAAAGAAATTCAACATATTCCATTTTACACTTCCCCTTACTCATATCCTAGAGTCACCATAATAAACAAGTAAAGAACAAGTAAAGATGAATGAACAAAGACAGTCTTCCACTTTCCCCCCCCCCCCCCTCACGGCAAGAATAGTCACATGCCAAGAACAAGGAACAAAGACATTCCATCTTTTTATATTTATGTATTTCTACTCTAAGATCACCCATCGTCCT